>CM044958.1:38482141-38890562 GCA_024516035.1 Bactericera cockerelli
TGAGGTCAGTTCATAATAAAATTGATAAATAATAGATAGAAGGGATAGTACTTTATCAATCATAATATTCATAATTCATAAATATAAATAAAAAAAACGCCAGCGCCGTTGTGAGGGTAAATATTCTTTTAACTTTGATTTATGTATTTTAGATTCATTTACATGTTTATGTATCTTAAATAATCAATTAATAAAACATTGATTCAGAGCCTGTAGATACGGAATTCTGCAATTTTCGAAAGAAAATTTCTGCTACTGAAATGGTATTTTGGGTACCAAAAATTCATTTTTTAAAAATGAGCTATTTTTTTAAACGTTTTGAAGTACTATATCACGACGGGGGTGTTACCCTCCATTTGCAGGAAACTCACAAACCTGCTACCCACATTAACCTCACCCAGCCTGGGTTGGGCCGGAATGCCAGCATCACGAAGTCTTCACCTCGCTGGACGTTGCTTAACTTCGGTGATCCAACGAGAACCGGTGCATTCAACGCGCCATCGACGCTGGCCTATGTTTTTTAATATCAAATTATGCTGCTGTAGGCCTGAACACTAACGCAGCCCGTGATGTTTTCTCGCCGGTAGAACAAATGAAGCAAACTCCAGCTTGTTCTAGTCCACAAAAATAATCGGTCTGTACGGGTATAATGATTCGGATACAAAGCCTCTTTAAAAGCATTGCGAATCCTTAAATAACATTTCAACCAGGCCCGTTAAGCTAGAGGTGGTACTTCGTGTGTACAGTCCCCTAGCCATACTCGAAATTGAACATTTCTGGCACCAAATCAACTACTAGATTAAGGGGCCTCTTTAGCCCTAACTGTGCAGTATAAATTTATTAGATTGCTGTAAGTCAAGAATTTTAGTAATAATGCGAGACTTTCATTTGTCTTTAAACGAAGAAAAATAGACTTTATTTAAACTCTTTGAATAGTACCTATTTAATACAGAAGTGATTTTAGTTCCTCAATGATGTGGTCAAATGATGGAAGCTGCATTACATTACCTTGACACACTTGGTGTAGAGGCAGGTGGAAGCTGCATTACATTACCTTGACACACTTGGTGTAGAGGGAGGTGGAAGCTACATTACATTACCTTGACACACTTGGTGTAGAGGGAGGTGGAAGCTGCATTACATTACCTTGACACACTTGGTGTAGAGGCAGGTGGAAGCTACATTACATTACCTTGACACACTTGGTGTAGAGGCAGGTGGAAGCTGCATTACATTACCTTGACACACTTGGTGTAGAGGCAGGTGGAAGCTGCATTACATTACCTTGACACACTTGGTGTAGAGGCAGGTGGAAGCTGTATTACATTACCTTGACACACTTGGTGTAGAGGCAGGTGGAAGCTGCATTACATTACCTTGACACACTTGGTGTAGAGGGAGGTGGAAGCTGCATTACATTACCTTGACACACTTGGTGTAGAGGCAGGTGGAAGCTGCATTACATTACCTTGACACACTTGGTGTAGAGGGAGGTGGAAGCTACATTACATTACCTTGACACACTTGGTGTAGAGGGAGGTGGAAGCTGCATTACATTACCTTGACACACTTGGTGTAGAGGGAGGTGGAAGCTACATTACATTACCTTGACACACTTGGTGTAGAGGGAGGTGGAAGCTGCATTACATTACCTTGACACACTTGGTGTAGAGGAGGTGGAAGCTACATTACCTTGACACACTTGGTGTAGAGGGAGGTGGAAGCTGCATTACATTACCTTGACACACTTGGTGTAGAGGGAGGTGGAAGCTGCATTACATTACCTTGACACACTTGGTGTAGAGGGAGGTGGAAGCTGCATTACATTACCTTGACACACTTGGTGTAGAGGGAGGTGGAAGCTACATTACCTTGACACACTTGGTGTAGAGGGAGGTGGAAGCTGCATTACATTACCTTGACACACTTGGTGTAGAGGGAGGTGGAAGCTGCATTACATTACCTTGACACACTTGGTGTAGAGGAGGTGGAAGCTACATTACCTTGACACACTTGGTGTAGAGGGAGGTGGAAGCTGCATTACATTACCTTGACACACTTGGTGTAGAGGGAGGTGGAAGCTGCATTACATTACCTTGACACACTTGGTGTAGAGGGAGGTGGAAGCTGCATTACATTACCTTGACACACTTGGTGTAGAGGGAGGTGGAAGCTACATTACCTTGACACACTTGGTGTAGAGGGAGGTGGAAGCTGCATTACATTACCTTGACACACTTGGTGTAGAGGGAGGTGGAAGCTACATTACATTACCTTGACACACTTGGTGTAGAGGGAGGTGGAAGCTGCATTACATTACCTTGACACACTTGGTGTAGAGGAGGTGGAAGCTGCATTACATTACCTTGACACACTTGGTGTAGAGGGAGGTGGAAGCTACATTACATTACCTTGACACACTTGGTGTAGAGGGAGGTGGAAGCTGCATTACATTACCTTGACACACTTGGTGTAGAGGGAGGTGGAAGCTACATTACCTTGACACACTTGGTGTAGAGGGAGGTGGAAGCTGCATTACATTACCTTGACACACTTGGTGTAGAGGGAGGTGGAAGCTGCATTACATTTTTTTGTTTTTGTTTGTTTTGTTTTGTTTTTTTTTTATTTAAAGATGAGTGTTTCACAGCCTTTTTTGTTTCGTAGCCATGAAACAGGAGCTACTGTAGACGCTTGTGGTCTGTGTTGTAGCCTGCCCATCCCGTCGTATGCCTCCCCTCTGATGGGCGAGAAGTGACACAATACTTCCCATTTAGGTGCTGGGTCAACACGAACGCACCGGAAGGTATCCCTTACAAACAACTGTAACCAAATTTTGAATTCAAATTTTTACCGGGGGAATTTACAACCGGAAATACGAACCTTTCAAAAAACCGGGGGAATTTACATGTGTCCAAATTTTTGTCGGCGCGAGGGTTCGAACCCGGGACCTTCCGCATGGCAAGCGAGTGCTTCACCACTGAGCTATTACCTTGACACACTTGGTGTAGAGGGAGGTGGAGGACTCGGGGGCGGGGCGCGGGGTCCTCTGATTGACGTAGAAAACGCGAGGAACCCCGACCCTCACATTGTGGAGCTCGGAGCCAACCAGCGCCCAGCAGCGCAGGGTGCCGGGGTCAGAGGTACCCGCCAGCTGAATGATCTGCCAGGGAGAGTCCAGGAGACTCCGGTGCGTGCGCTGCAGGAAGTTACCTGGGAAGGGGTGTATGAGGTTTAGTTAACTGCAGCAAGTTGCCTGGGGGAGGGGTGTTTCAATGAGGTTTAGTTAACTGCAGGAAGTTACCTGGGGGAGGGGTGTATGAGGTTTAGTTAACTGCAGGAAGTTACCTGGGGGAGGGGTGTATGAGGTTTAGTTAACTGCAGCAAGTTGCCTGGGGGAGGGGTGTTTCAATGAGGTTTAGTTAACTGCAGGAAGTTACCTGGGGGAGGGGTGTATGAGGTTTAGTTAACTGCAGGAAGTTACCTGGGGGAGGGGTGTATGAGGTTTAGTTAACTGCAGGAAGTTACCTGGGGGGGAGGTGTATGAGGTTTAGTTAACTGCAGGAAGTTACCTGGGGGAGGTGTGTATGAGGTTTAGTTAACTGCAGGAAGTTACCTGGGGGAGGTGTGTATGAGGTTTAGTTAACTGCAGAAAGTTAACTGGGGGAGGGGTGTATGAGGTTTAGTTAACTGCAAGAAGTTACCTGGGGGAGGGGTGTATGAGGTTTAGTTAACTGCAGGAAGTTACCTGGGGGAGGTGTGTATGAGGTTTAGTTAACTGCAGGAAGTTACCTGGGTGGGGGGGGGGGGGGGGGGGGGGGGTGTTTCAATGAGGTTAAGTAAAAACAGACCGACAGACGGACACAAAACCAAAGTTGCTCAGGAGGTTATGAAACGTCCAGAAATATGAAAAACAATTGAAATCGGAGCAAAAAAATATTTATTTATTTTACAAAAACGAACACAATACTTCCGATTTCTAATATTAGAAATTTCTCGGAAGTAAAAGTTATCATATTTGCGTGAATCACAATCGTGATATCAAGATTACCCTAACTCGCTTACTAAATTTTAACTTTGTGTAAAATAATAAGTAAATTTAATGAGTTTTAGTGTTAAAAAAGGTATCATATTTGCGTTAATCACAATCGTGATATCACGATTACTCTAACTCGCTTACTAAATTTTAGCTTTGTGTAAAATAATTAATAAAATTAATGAGTTTTAATGTTAAAAAAGCTATCATATTTGTGTTAACCACAATCGTGATATCACGATTACTCTAACTCGCTTACTAAAATTTAACTTTGTGTAAAATAATAAGTAAATTTAATAAGTTTTAGTGTTAAAAAGGTATCATATTTGCGTTAATCACAATCGTGATATCACGATTACTCAAACGCGGTTTTCTAAAATTATATTTATATTGCCCAAAGAGAGTTTGTATAACGAACCATTTCCCTGAAAATAATTAATTCTGCACAAAAAAGATTTTCTTATAAAAAAAAAATTCAGATACGAAGAAGAAAAAAAAAAAAAATCCGATAAAGTTGGCACTTTATCGGAATTTTTTTTTTTTTTTGAGGTTTGAGCTATTCTTGGATAAGAAGTGATGGTGTATCACATGGGGTGATTGTGCGATCATTAACAAGGAACATTAGAAATAGAAAAGTAAAAGGGAGAATAAATGTGATAGCAAAGGGACTCTTTAGGTTAGGAGCATATTATGAAACAGGATTAAATTTCAGCTGAGCCAGACACGCCATCAAATCGGAGTTTCAACCAATCACAATGCTATAGCCCGAGTTTAGGGATAGTGTCGACTTAGATTTAATCTAATCCTGCTTTATATTTCTGCTTTTAGTCTCATTCTTGTTATCCTCCTAACAAGTTATCCTCATATTTGGGATTTTTACCACATAATAATATGTTTTGGGCTTATTGCTGGAATAATGGGACTTTAATAGTCTTATTCGGGCAGTATAAATAGGGCGATATTATTATTCTTGCAGGATAAACAGGATGTATTCATTTATTTTTCTCGTATGTTTTAATTGTATGTTTGTGTTGTACTGTTTTTTCATACCTATATGTGTATTAATTACTTTTTACCACCTGTGATATTACTTTTTAACATTATTTTATTTTAATCTTTGTATGTATTGACAGTTTTACTGTTGACATTGTACATAGGGCTATTCCCGCAAATATACTCCCGTACACCGGGTATTTATTATTTATTATAACGTACTGAGACCGAGCATTACCTAGACCGGTGGTGGACGCAGGCGCCTGGCTGTCTGTCCGGCTCCTCTTCTCCTGCAGGTTGCTTCTGTCCGCCCGGCGCTTCTGCTTCTGCCACTTCCACTTGGCCTGATGGTAGGCCACCCACTGGGCGAAGTCGTCAGAGTGGGGAGGCGGCCCCAGGGCCTCTAGCCAGGAGCTCGCCTGCACAGCCACCGGGGAGGGCTCCCGCTTCCGCTTGCTCGTGGTGACCAGGGGGCCGGGGCCGGGAGGTCTGGGGCCCCGGGGGCGGCCCATGTCCTCTATGTCACCCAGGGGGGCGGGGTCGTCCACCTGCTCGCTGTCGTTCTCCTTGTCCCCTGAGCAGCCAGAGGATTGCATCTGAGAACGTACAGAGATTAGGGTAAAACCCCCGTCGTGATATGTAGTTGAAAGCGACGTTTAGCCCAAAATAAAGAAATAAAAGGGCAAGGACTTCGATTGTTATAGACCTCTCTTTAAATAAATGTTCATTAAAAAAAATAAAAAAATAATAAATAAAAACACTGAAACTATGATCTACTGACCCGGTTAGAAAGGCCATCAGAACAATTCGGCGTTGCACCAACAGTAACAACACAAGTTCGATTATTCATGGCTGGCTTTTGGACAGTAGGCAATAATTTCGCTCTTTATATTTCATGTAAAAAAATTCCAATTTTTATTCACATATAAATATCTACTACCTACTACTAATAAATAGGGTTTTTTATTTCAGGAAAATCTTATCTGGTCTAGTTAGCTGACAGTCATATAAGTTGGAAAGATCTGGAAAAATAGAAAGCTTTACCAAAAAAGAAATTAAAATGAGCGTGTTCTACAGATCAAGATGGAGAATATGTGTAGTACCCCCCAATACTCACCGGCGGAGGTTTATCCACGCGTTGAAACAGATCCGATATTTTCCTTTGCTTAAAGGTGTCGTTCTTCTCCAACATTTTCTTATGCAGCCAGTCCGGGTGTTTGATGCGAGGCACCGGGTTCGATATCTGAAGAGACAATATTGTAAAAGTTAACCTATGCCGTCTGGCTGGGGAACGAAACACAGGCAGTATACGAGCGAACTCCAGCTAGCAGGCAGATTAAAAAAAGACTTGAATTTGAGAAAAAGTCAAAGTGAGCGACACAAACAAATCTACTCGTCATTATCAGCAATTATCCAAAGCGCTGAAATGACAAATAATAATATCGCCTTATTTATACTGCCCGAGTAAGACTACTAAAGTCCCATTATTCCAGCAGTAAGCCCAAGACATATTAATATGTGGTAAAAATCCCAAATCGGAAGATAACTTGTCATGTCCCGGTTGGGTTTCGAACCCACGACCTCTGGAAACTCTGGATTCACAGAGTGCCGCCTTTACCACTGAGCTACCGGGACAGAGCAAATAATAAGAAATGAGGTATAACATACTTGAAATATCAACCTAACTCTAAAATGAATATTTATTTAATCAAGAGTAAACAAATTTTAAATAAAGTTTCATAGTTGGGTTAACTCACCATAGTAAAATTTTACCGTACTTGAGACTCGAACCACCGACCTCCAGGTTACGAGATCGCCGCCTTATCAATGGAGCTACTGAGGAAATGTATGACTACCATTTTTCTTTTTAATCAAAAATTAAAAAAAAATATATTATAAACTTTATACAAAAATGACAATAAAACATCACTCCTCTCCTCTTCCCATTATAGCACCATCTTCACACTCAATCCTCTGATCCTCCGTCTCGCTCCTCTCACTCTCATGGACATGGCTCTTACTATTGATATCTTTACTTTCACTTGTAGTCAGCAGAACACATCTTTTTCCATTTTGAATTGAATGTGCAGATTATTATTATACAACACTTTATTAGATATAAATGGACATTATGTACATACAAATAATTATTTTGAAAATGGAAAAAATATCTATACTTATAAGAGAGTTTCACTCACTGACTCACTCACTCACTGATTCATCACTGTTTCTCCGAACTGGTAAGTCCTAGGAAGCTGAAATTTGGTAGGTAGCTTTGTCTTATAGTCTAGATGTGCAATAAGACGGGATTTTTCGAAATTCCCACTACAACACCTGCCATTGACGAAAAAGGATTTTTTGCTTTGCGGGCCATGCCTCGGACGGCAAAGCGGGCGACAGCCCGCTAGTATACAATAAAAATGAAAAAGAATAGAAAATAAAACATATGTCCTAACTAAAGAGCGGGATTATTGCCTATGGCAATCTCTTCCACCCAACAGATTAAACAATCCTGTGAATATTTACCCCTTGCATGGCGGCGGGTATGGTGATGATCTTCTGTATACTTCCACCCAGCCTCTCTATGTAATAGTTCCAGTCAAGCACCTGACGAATGTCCACATTATTGATGGAATTGTCTTTCAGCCATTTCCTCAGGTAGTGCCGCTTCACTGAAGGTTCAGATTGGAAGATAGCAAGAGGAATAGCTCTGAAATAGTACGAGAAATGTTCGTCCAATTAAATAAGGGTTTCGTCGAAATAAATTTGTTTACTTTTGTCAATCGCACTCGCGATTCAGATATCTAGAGAGAGATGAGCGCATCGTGTTGGTTGGTGAAAAAATATGAAATAATTATGAACTTATTTTCTTCCCTCTAAAGTTGTTGATAGCACATGATTGGAGTTACCATCTCACAGAACCAAGGAATTTGGAAGGTCTTTCATGTTTCTTCTGTGAGGGTCTGGAATTCTTTGTCGGTAGATCTATGTCATGAGTCCTCCTTGGAAAGCTTCAAGGAAACTCATACAGAATTAAGAGAGTTGGATTGAAGTTGTCTGCCACAGTAAAGAAAACCAAAAAAGAAAATATTAAATATTTGTGTGCATGATACAGTCAAACCTGGATATTGGAGAACTCAAGGCACCTGAATTTTTTGTGTCTCATTTCCAGGTTTCTCTTATAAAGAGGTTATTTCGCTTAAACAGGTAGATTTGACCAGAAAATTGTTCTCTTGTGTCCAGGTTTCTCTTGTATCCAGTTCTCTTGGATCCAGGTTTGACTGAATACTCATAGGTAGGTATAATTTGATTTACCTCTCAGTAACAGGCGCGCCCTCGGGTTTGCTACTGATGATATAGTTGCAGGCCAAGCCAGCATCCTTCACCATCTGATCTCCGAGGAATTCTGCCAAGCGCTTAGCAGTAGATATAGACGTGGACTTCTGAGCACCGTAATCCGATAACTTCTTGGACATGGATTTCTTCTCCGAGATCAACTCAAACAGTTCACTGTCTGGCATGTTGCAAGCCTAGAAATCAATCACATGCAAGTTAAAAAAAAACTACTAGATTGGAATAAGATAGAAAATAGAATTGTAAGATGTAAGGCTGTTAATGTTGTCCCTGCTGATTGAATAAGCCTTTTTATGTCCCTGAAGTAATAATATAAATTGATCAAATTACTTACTTTCCACTTATACCTTCCAGATAGTTCCAGTTGAGTTTGTAACTGTAGTCTTACAACTACAAAAAATAGTAATTCAAACGTTATGTACTCAATTAGCTACCTCAACTATGGACATGGAATTAATAACAACATACGTACAGTATAAGGAAAACTTTTCCTCCTTACCTAGTTCCAAGGTCTAAAGCTGAAACTGACAGATGGACCCTGCAAAACTACCATAAGTGCACTGGTAGTCAAGTGGTTAACACGCTGGTCTGGTAATCCAGGTAACGTAGGAATCCGTTGGTTCGAATCCCACCCAGTGCATGATTTTTTCCTCATTAGAGTTTGTGACCACATAATGATAAGACTCTGAGGGTTAGGTGGTACAAAATGCTTTAAGTATTAACCTCGCCTGGTGGTTACCTTCCACTAAAGAGTGTTATAATTATTAGCTCTGGTATTATTATTAGCTCTGGTATTCTAGCTCTGGTATTATTTTCATACTATCGCATTTCCTTATATCTTTCACTGTATTCATTATAATTTATAAAATGCACCCTCTTGACGTTTGATTAATGTACTTCATTTGTATTTAACAATCAATAAAACATATCTTGTATATCTTATGGACGCTACAAGACTCTGTGTTAAGCTCTGCTATGATTGATTCATTACAATGACTCACCTTACTGTAAAGCACATCCAGCCAGTAGTCAGCTATTTTGGACACAGCCTCATAGCACTTCTCCAGCGTGTCCCCCTTGAGGAACGCGTCGAATACAGAGGATTGGAAATTCTTCACCAGCTGCAACTCTCCTCTCCTTTTCACTTCGAACCTGTAGAAAAAACAAAGTTTTAGAGTGGAATTAAAAAACAAAATACTTTGTTCAGAACTTTTCCCATTTTCTTTGTTCAGAACTTTTCCCTCTCACTCTACCTTTTCTCAAACCTGGTCACCGTTGATTTCATAAAGTCTTGTTATCCACTTGTTTCTGTCGAGGGCGTCCTCCCTATTCCACTCCTTCTCTCTGGCACTCCTTCTCTCTGTCGTGCGATTCAACACATTGGAAGCCGGATAAATAGAGAGGGTTTGTGTAAGGAAAAAACATCCTGCAGTAAAACACCGCTACAACCTACAAGAGTAAATATGTCCCATTCATCATAACACGCAATTTCAAACCTTCTGAAACAGAGCATAGGTACTTAAAAAATGCTTTTCGGAGTTTCGGAGTTAATGGAGTTCTACGATGGAGTTCTCATTTAAAATATATTAAATATTAATTTTATTTTAATATTTAATATATTTTAAATGTATAATGCACTTCAAATGTATTTTCAATGTAAATCAAATTTAATTTTATCTTAATTGTAAACATACAGTAATGTATAAATATACAGTAAAATTGATTGAATACTGGGTTGAGCAGAATTTTATACAATACACCAGGTCCCTCACCCTTTCAGTTCGGCTAGACTCCCGTCGAAGTTGAACACAGCGTAGCGCTTCTTCAGTTTCTTGCCCTCCTCCTTGGCTGCGGGCAGTACCATGGCCAGGTAGGGCCCGTCTACCTCGAAGAAGATGGAGTTCTCCGAGTGGCGCTCGTACTTGAGAGAGGCAGGGTCCACCAGAGTGTGGTACTGATCGTTGGAGAAGTATTGCTGAAAATATTATTAAAAATAGAATTTTCACATTGCTGAGACCGCGAGATAATAATAATAATGTTTATTTTATTTTATATTTTATTTTTTTTTAATACATGACAAGTAAATGGTTCAAATATATATATAACAAAGACAGTTTACATAATTCATAATATTTTTAATTGAACTTATGCTAGTTTCTTTTGGCTGTCGTCATCTCACACTAAGGGCCACACCTATGAAGTATGATCCTTGTCTCGTGGGTGGTCCTTGTGTCGTGGTTTATTATGCATTCAATAACATCATGGTTATCGTGTTCCTCTATAAGTACGGGGTGTACTTTTCAGGAATGCGATTATTAATGGTAACACGAGAGTGCGATTATTAATGGTAACACGAGAGTGCGATTATTAATGGTAACACGAGAGTGCGATAATTATTGGTAACACGAGAGTGCGATTATTAATAGTAACACGAGAGTGCGATTATTTATGGTAACACGAGAGTGCGATTATTAATGGTAACACGAGAGTGCGATTATTATTAGCATGTTGTTGTTGTAACCAGCTTGGCTACAGCAGGGGGAGTGATAGTTCCCAGCTAACGTAGGGTAAAAAGTTGACTCGTCCTGAGCCATATATTTCTATGTGCATTGTACAATCAACCATCGTGAGAACTTGGGCTTATTCTTTATAAGCTATTTAACACTTGGTAAACTGCAAACTAGCAGGGCTTGTTAGGATTGGCTAGTCCAATCTCCGTTAATAGTCCTCTAGCGAGGCATTAGTTTGTTATGTTATGTTATTTTTTGTTGTGTAAGTCATATTTGTGTTAATCACAATCGTGATGTCACAATTACTCAAACTCGCTTTACTAAATCTACGCTGAAACCGGTACTTGAACCACCGACCTCCAGGTTACAAGTTCGCCGCCTTATCGATCAAGCTACTCGGGTCGGTCTAGCGAAGACTATAAACTAAATCAATGTCATACTCTGCTAAAACTAAGCTCTCTTCTAGACAAGCGTGCACAGTTGCACACCTTACCTTGACCATGGAATTGAGCACAGCATTGGGATAAGATATGGTGACCTGGGACTTCTTAGGATGGGTAGACTTGACTGTATAGTTCTCAGGGAACGAGGCGGGCAGCACACACCAGATACCATCCGTGTCCAGCTCTAGAGGTCTGCCTACCTGAGATAAGGAAAATAATATTAGGTTGGAATTTATAGATAAATATATTTTGCGTCATTAGTTATAATCTCACAACTGTAGTGAGTAGAACAGAATTATAGGAAACGCAACCACGATTTGTGTTAATCACGATGTTAATCACGATGTGATATCACAATAACTGAAACTAGCTCTACTAAATCTTTGCTGAACTTGGGTTAATCACAATCGTGATGTCACAATTACTCAAACTCGCTTTACTAAATTCTTGCTTGACTTGGGACTTGAACTACCGACCTCCAGGTTACAAGTCCGCCGCCTTATCAATCGAGCTACAGAGGTCGGTACCTATACTACTTTATGTAACTATAAGGTTTAGTTTCATTTTTGACACATCTTTAGTTTTGGAAACTATCTTTATGTTAACTTAGTTGGTACATGTTCCTTCCAACTGTTTAAACCACAAAAAAAAACATGTTAAGTCTAAGTCGAGGTCTCTGGTCGTCCATAGGTATGTTCTTTTACATGAGTGTAAAATTGGTTAGTTTTTTTTCCTCTCAACAGGGGGTTTTTTATCAGTTAGATATGCCAAAAAATACTAGTTCATTATTTTTAAAACTATTTTGAATACTATTGGCGCACAAACCTGTTCGATTATTTCGCGAGCCTTGGTAATAATGTTAGCTCCGGTGTAACAGGTTATGCCTGCCATCTCCATGCTGTGCCATCGAGCCCTGAAAAAGGACATGGAGAGTTTAACTATTTCGCATAAACCCGAATTAATATTAAAATAAAATAAAAAATGGGTGTTCTTTGTGTTATTACATTACAACTTTAGTAGGTAGCACAGAATCATAGAACTTTTCCTTTTCTTTTAAATTCATCTGTATTATTTGGCCATAAATGGGCTTCTGATCGCTGCTCCCATCAAAGCAGCTACTCATTTTACCTCACGAGCTATGAGTAGACCCCGAACATTCAAAGTACGGTGCCGAAAAATTCCGACTCCGATGGGATTGGAACCCAGGTTACTGTGCGTGCAACCTCAGTGCCCTACAACACTCGGCTACGGTGACTACGCAACAAATCTGAAGTAATATTGAAATAAAGAATCACAGCCAGCGACGGTGGCGCGTTGAATGCACCGGTTCTCGTAAGATCACCGAAGTTAAGCAACGTCCAGCGGGATGAAGACTTTGTGATACTGGCATTCCGGCCCAACCCAAGCTGTGTGAGATTATTATGGGTAGCTGGTACGATTTCCAGCGAATGGAGGGTAACACCCCCGTCGTGATGTGACCATGCAGTTAAAATTAACGTTAAACCCAAAAAAAAAAAAACCACACACAAAATAAATAATACAAGTTGTTCAGGTGATTTCGAGCCAAGGATTTGTTGGAGCAGTGATTGAGTCACGCGTGGTTTATTTTTCCTACTCGTATAGATCTTTTTAACAAAATGTCAACAAATTAATTCATTCTATATTATTACCAAAGAGTATATTATTGGTGCATAGTTCAAAAGTAGAGAAAAATGCTTACCCCTTTCGCATGACGTATCCATAGAAAGAGTTGAGAATACACTTGTGGGCAAGTTGCAGTGAATCGTACAAAACTTCTTTGTTTTTCGCCGATTTTATTTCAGTTGCATCTCCTTTGGCAACTGCCTCACTCACTTCTTTCTTGGCTAGCTGTAGAAAAATAAAACAATATATCATGTATCTATTTTTTTTTTATGTTTGTTTGTGGCTGAATGTCTCCTTAACATCTAGATCATGCGAGACGGGATTTTAACTCTCTATTCGGTGAAAACTCACAATCCAACTACCCATGTCAACCTCACCGAACCTGGGTGGTGCCAGTTAAAGTCAGCATCATGAAGATTATTATTATTATTATTACCGTTAATTTACACTTAATTAGATATAAATGGACATAATGTACAATGTAAATAATTATTTAAACAATGAAAAAAATGGAAACAATATATACAATAAAATGAAAAAGAATAGAAAAATATATAAAAACGTATGTCCTAAATAAAGGGCGGGGTAATTGCCTATGGCAATCTCTTCCACTCAACCCTTTTTGTTTCCATTTTGAGTTAGTAAAGGGAACTTCAGTGATCTGACGTGAACCTCAAACACGCTGGCTCGATTCTTTAAATGAGAAAAAAAGAGGGAAGGGAGGGTATAATAAGTACTGGGTACCTACATCAAATTTTTAAAGGTAAATTTGCTGTCTCTAATAAGCCCATGTTTTTGTTACATTCTCTTTATACACATCCACACCAACATCAGCAGCCAGATTTCACAGTTTTGTAGGAATTTAACTGTGTTCTCTAGTAATCATCATCATGGGGTGGCATCATCGTGAACGATGGTAGCCAGACAGTGGAGGAATGACTCAGCACTTCTACCACTGTCTTTAAAAGGAGGCTAATCATTGACAAGAGCCCCCAGAACCAAGCCAATGCTGGTCTACTCCCTGATTATAGTCCCCCAGACATCTCTAGTAATATAATAATAATACTCTTTAGTGGAGGATAACCACCAGGCGAAGTTAATGCTCAAAGCATTTTCTACCACCTAACCCTCAGTCTTATTATTAAGTGGTCACAAACTCAAATTAATGAGGAAAAATTCGTGCACTGGGTGGGCTTCGAACCAACGGATCCCTACGCTACCTGGATTACCAGGCTAGCGCGTTAACCACTTGACTACCAGTGCACAGTAATAATGTCCTCTATTAAATTATTTAACATGACCAGAACTAAAAAACCCAACCTCCCGGCTCTCAGTCGCTCGGCTACTGAGAGTGGTTTTCATCTGACATAATCTCACCTTATTGAGTCCCTTGTACTCATACCGCCTGTCTCGGAAAGCCCTCACAGTGTCAACATAGAAACTGTTTTCTTTCTGGCATATAGTGGTCACTCGGGTCTCAATCCGGGTCACATGGGTTTTCCTGTAGGCTTTGCGACAATATTCAGAAAGACGTTTCTTCTCCACCTGTAGATAAGAGGAAAAAGTTGCTCAGAACGTTATGAAACGTCCAGGTATATGAAAAATATTGAAATAGGAGCAAAGAAATATTTTTTTATACAAAAACGAACACAATACTTCCGATTTATTATATTAGAAACAAAAAAAAATGTAGCATCTGGGATTTGAACCCGGAATCTTCCGCACAGTAAGCGAGGATCTGATCAGCGAGCATCGTGCGCTCATAAAAATTTAAAGAGAAGTTTAAGGAGAAACGTTAAAATACTTGGCTGATGGATAAGATATTAATTTTCAATTATAAATACAATGGAAGCATTTTGTGCAACGCTATGGTCTAATCAAGCCAACAAATAAATTGACATTAAATAAATTAAAAATCATGAATCGAAATCAAATTTAAATTTAAAGTAATGAAAAATTTTGGTAACAAAAATTAACAAATGAAAAATCACGAGAAAATCCAAGGACAGTTTTCTGGAATGCTCCTCTGCAGAGTCTACTGTTATGACTGGAGTGACGCAACGGCGAAGAACAATTTCATGTTCAATGTTCCACCAGTAAGATCGGTGAAGGTAAGCAACGTCTTCGGAGGTTCGAACTACGTGGGTGACTACTCACCCGTTTTATCGACGTGATGGAAAATCATATAATAAGTAGTAGATGGAAAAAAAGAACAACAAGCTGGCCGCGCCACTTGAAGCACAAGGTTTGGTAGCTAGTTCATTTATTTGAGCTTTTTACATGCTTTCAGGATATCTAATCATCATAGGGTGGCGTCATCGTGAACGATGGTAGCCAGACAGTGGAGGAATGACTCAGCACTCAGCACTTCTACCACTGTCTTTACAAGGAGGCTAATAATTGACAAGGGCCCCCAGAACCAAGCCAATGCTGGTCTACTCCCTGTTTATAGTCCCCCAGCCAGACTGCTGGTCTACTCCCTGTTTATAGACAAAAAAATATTAGTTCCACCTAAACAAAGCCCATTTTAGTTTGGCGCGACCAACTTAGAGCTAGCCCAAAATTCTATGCTTCAAGTAGCGCAGCTAGCTTTTTTTTAATTGTAAAATCCCTCCACCCACTCCTACTGGGCGATTGAAAAGGGGCACCTGGTAGCATTAGCTTGATGTACTATTTAACATAATCTACTTATTATTAGCTGAGTTTCCATCAAGTCCAGAAACAGGGCGAATGAGTGCTTAACCAGTGAGCGCGCGATTAGCTCAGTGGTTAAGCACTCGCTTGCCATGCGGAAGGTCCCGGGTTCGAACCCTTGCGCCGACAAAAATTTGTATTCTTAATTTGGTTACAATTGTTTGTAAGGGATACCTTCCGGTGCGCTCGTGTTGACCCAGCACCTAAATGGGAAGTATTGTGTCACTTCTCAGAGGGGAGGCATACTACGGGATGGGCAGGCTACAACATAGACCACAAGCGTCTACAGTAGCTCCTGTTTCATGGCTACGAAATAAAAAAGGCTGTGAAACACTCATCTTTAAATAAAAAAAAAAAAAAAAAAAAATGCAACGGGCGGACCGTGTGAGGTTAAAATGGGTAGCTGGTCTGAGATCTTCCAGTGAATGGAGAGTGAAATCCCTGTTTCGACTGACCTAAGATGTTCAAGAGTCTGAGTCTCTAAACAAAAAACAAAAACAAAAAAACAAAAAAAAAACATCATACATGAATACTACAGTGTACCAGTAAAACATTACGATATTCACATTAAAGCTGAAATTTGAGTGGTCACAAAAATATTTATTTATTGGAATATTGTCTATTAGGTTAAATAATTTATGTTGAAATTAGTATGATATTTAATAATTTATTACTTTACATCCATCAGGAGTGAGGCTGCTGTAACTCCAAACCTACATATGCAGAAGAAATTCCAACTGACTATGAGCTACGATGAATCGGCAAGATAATGACTCTTGGGACAAAGGAGAAAATCAGGAACAAGAGGGATGAAATGGATCAGTTTTTTGGTGTGGGGGGCTTTCAAAGATAATCGCACCCCCTCAATAGTTGAACTCTTACTCTCAATTCCATCATTTTCTTTTTTTCTTACTGAATGACCTTAAAGTTCTGAATTTGAACGAAACTTAAAATTTTAAATTGTTTTTAAGTCACCATAAAATCAATTTATTTAATAGAAACTACGTGTTTGTATAGATAAAGCAATGAATTTTAATTTAAGGTAAGTTTAATGACATCTGATAGCTGTAATATTATTGTATTTGAATAGCTATATAATTTCAAATTTGACAAACTGTTTACGAAATAAATCAAAATTACTTAACTAAATGTGTTGTCCATGTACATAATGATACATAAAATGTAATATTTAATTAAAATTCATATACATAATTTAATGATGCCCGTTGAGATGCATCCAATTCTATGAGAGATACGGGTATAGCATACAAAGATTAGGGACCGTTCTATTTTCGATCAATTTTATTCTTTCAAGTCCCGACGAATGTTAACTAATTTATAATCTATAATACATACTTACTTATTGATTTTCAGGACGAATACCAAAAGTGCCAAAATTATATGTGTCTAATCAAAATCTCCAAGTATCTTCAAAATCCAAAGTGTCACACTGCGTCAAAATTGTATGTTGTAATCAAAATCTCCAAGTATCTTCAAAATCCAAAGTGTAGCACTGAGTCAAAATTGTATGTTGTAATCAAAATCTCCAAGTATCTTCAAAATCCAAAGTGTTGTACTGCGTCAAAATTGTATGTTGTAATCAAAATCTCCAAGTATCTTCAAAATCCAAAGTGTTGCACTGAGTCAAAATTGTATGTTGTAATCAAAATCTCCAAGTATCTTCAAAATCCAAAGTGTTGCACTGCGTCAAAATTGTATATCAAAATCTCCAAGTATCTTCAAAATCCAAAGTGTTGCACTGCGTCAAAATTGTATGTTGTAATCAAAATCTCCAAGTATCTTCAAAATCCAAAGTGTTGCACTGCGTCAAAATTGTATGTTGTAATCAAAATCTCCAAGTATCTTCAAAATCCAAAGTGTTGCACTGCGTCAAAATTGTATGTTGTAATCAAAATCTCCAAGTATCTTCAAAATCCAAAGTGTTGCACTGCGTCAAAATTGTATGTTGTATCAAATCTCCAAGTATCTTCAAAATCCAAAGTGTTCTGCGTCAAAATTGTATGTGTAATCAATCTCCAGTTCTTCAAAATCCAAAGTGTTGCACTGAGTCAAAATTGTATGTTGTAATCAAAATCTCCAAGTATCTTCAAAATCCAAAGTGTTGCACTGCGTCAAAATTGTATGTTGTAATCAAAATCTCCAAGTATCTTCAAAATCCAAAGTGTTGCACTGCGTCAAAATTGTATGTTGTAATCAAAATCTCCAAGTATCTTCAAAATCCAAAGTGTTGCACTGCGTCAAAATTGTATGTTGTAATCAAAATCTCCAAGTATCTTCAAAATTCAAAGTGTTGCACTGAGTCAAAATTGTATGTTGTAATCAAAATCTCCAAGTATCTTCAAAATTCAAAGTGTTGCACTGAGTCAAAATTGTATGTTGTAATCAAAATCTCCAAGTATCTTCAAAATCCAAAGTGTTGCACTGCGTCAAAATTGTATATCAAAATCTCCAAGTATCTTCAAAATCCAAAGTGTTGCACTGCGTCAAAATTGTATATCAAAATCTCCAAGTATCTTCAAAATCCAAAGTGTTGCACTGAGTCAAAATTGTATGTTGTAATCAAAATCTCCAAGTATCTTCAAAATCCAAAATGTGTCATTCTGCGTCAAAATTGTATGTTCTAATCAAAATCTCCAAGTATCTTCAAAATCCAAAGTGTCATTCTGCGTCAAAATTGTATGTTCTAATCAAAATCTCCAAGTATCTTCAAAATCCAAAGTGTCACATAGAGTCAAAATTGTCAGAAATATGAAAATGAAATAAGGTAAGATTTTTCATTCAAATACAGAAAAAATGCTCATTTTGATTTTTGGTGACTTAAATATAAAAAAAAAAAAAAATCATTATAAATAAGGTCATTCAGTATTATAACTATTTTTGGAAGAGATACCAACTAATGTGCTGTTAATTTCTGAAATAAAATTGTTGATCGTGTGAGGAGAAGGAGTAAAATAAATTTTACGTGTTCTTGATCTCCACATAGAACAGGACTTAGTTCAATTTGTAGTGAGTTACCTGTGCATGTGCTGTTAATTTTTCAAATAAAATTGTTCATCGTATGAGGAGAAGAGTAAAATAAATTTTATGTGTTCTTCATCTCCACATAGAACAGGACTTGGTTCAATTTGTAGTAAGTTACCTGCGCATGTGCTGTTAATTTCTCAAATAAAATTGTTGATCGTGTGAGAAGAAGAGTAAAATAAATTTATGTGTTCTTCATCTCCACACAGAACAGTTCATTCCATCATTTTCTTTTTTTCTTACTGAATGACCTTAAAGTTCTGAATTTGAACGAAACTTAAAATTTTAAATTGTTTTTAAGTCACCATAAAATCAATTTATTTAATAGAAACTACGTGTTTGTATAGATAAAGCAATGAATTTTAATTTAAGGTAAGTTTAATGACATCTGATAGCTGTAATATTATTGTATTTGAATAGCTATATAATTTCAAATTTGACAAACTGTTTACGAAATAAATCAAAATTACTTAACTAAATGTGTTGTCCATGTACATAATGATACATAAAATGTAATATTTAATTAAAATTCATATACATAATTTAATGATGCCCGTTGAGATGCATCCAATTCTATGAGAGATACGGGTATAGCATACAAAGATTAGGGACCGTTCTATTTTCGATCAATTTTATTCTTTCAAGTCCCGACGAATGTTAACTAATTTATTCTTTCAAGTCCCGACGAATGTTAACTAATTTATAATCTATAATACATACTTACTTATTGATTTTCAGGACGAATACCAAAAGTGCCAAAATTATATGTGTCTAATCAAAATCTCCAAGTATCTTCAAAATCCAAAGTGTCACACTGCGTCAAAATTGTATGTTGTAATCAAAATCTCCAAGTATCTTCAAAATCCAAAGTGTAGCACTGAGTCAAAATTGTATGTTGTAATCAAAATCTCCAAGTATCTTCAAAATCCAAAGTGTTGTACTGCGTCAAAATTGTATCTTCAAAATCCAAAGTGTTGCACTGCGTCAAATTGTATGTTGTAATCAAAATCTCCAAGTATCTTCAAAATCCAAAGTGTTGCACTGCGTCAAAATTGTATGTTGTAATCAAAATCTCCAAGTATCTTCAAAATCCAAAGTGTTGCACAGAGTCAAAATTGTATGTTGTAATCAAAATCTCCAAGTATCTTCAAAATCCAAAGTGTTGTACTGCGTCAAAATTGTATGTTGTAATCAAAATCTCCAAGTATCTTCAAAATCCAAAGTGTTGCACTGCGTCAAAATTGTATATCAAAATCTCCAAGTATCTTCAAAATCCAAAGTGTTGCACTGAGTCAAAATTGTATGTTGTAATCAAAATCTCCAAGTATCTTCAAAATCCAAAGTGTTGCACTGCGTCAAAATTGTATGTTGTAATCAAAATCTCCAAGTATCTTCAAAATCCAAAGTGTTGCACTGCGTCAAAATTGTATGTTGTAATCAAAATCTCCAAGTATCTTCAAAATCCAAAGTGTTGCACTGCGTCAAAATTGTATGTTGTAATCAAAATCTCCAAGTATCTTCAAAATCCAAAGTGTTGCACAGAGTCAAAATTGTATGTTGTAATCAAAATCTCCAAGTATCTTCAAAATCCAAAGTGTTGTACTGCGTCAAAATTGTATGTTGTAATCAAAATCTCCAAGTATCTTCAAAATCCAAAGTGTTGCACTGCGTCAAAATTGTATGTTGTAATCAAAATCTCCAAGTATCTTCAAAATCCAAAGTGTTGCACTGCGTCAAAATTGTATGTTGTAATCAAAAATCTCCAAGTATCTTCAAATATCCAAAGTGTTGCACTGCGTCAAAATTGTATGTTGTAATCAAAATCTCCAAGTATCTTCAAAATTCAAAGTGTTGCACTGAGTCAAAATTGTATGTTGTAATCAAAATCTCCAAGTATCTTTAAAATTCAAAGTGTTGCACTGAGTCAAAATTGTATGTTTAATCAAAATCTCCAAGTATCTTCAAAATCCAAAGTGTTGCACTGCGTCAAAATTGTATATCAAAATCTCCAAGTATCTTCAAAATCCAAAGTGTTGCACTGCGTCAAAATTGTATATCAAAATCTCCAAGTATCTTCAAAATCCAAAGTGTTGCACTGAGTCAAAATTGTATGTTGTAATCAAAATCTCCAAGTATCTTCAAAATCCAAAATGTGTCATTCTGCGTCAAAATTGTATGTTCTAATCAAAATCTCCAAGTATCTTCAAAATCCAAAGTGTCATTCTGCGTCAAAATTGTATGTTCTAATCAAAATCTCCAAGTATCTTCAAAATCCAAAGTGTCACATAGAGTCAAAATTGTCAGAAATATGAAAATGAAATAAGGTAAGATTTTTCATTCAAATACAGAAAAAATGCTCATTTTGATTTTTGGTGACTTAAATATAAAAAAAAAAAAAAATCATTATAAATAAGGTCATTCAGTATTATAACTATTTTTGGAAGAGATACCAACTAATGTGCTGTTAATTTCTGAAATAAAATTGTTGATCGTGTGAGGAGAAGGAGTAAAATAAATTTTACGTGTTCTTGATCTCCACATAGAACAGGACTTAGTTCAATTTGTAGTGAGTTACCTGTGCATGTGCTGTTAATTTTTCAAATAAAATTGTTCATCGTATGAGGAGAAGAGTAAAATAAATTTTATGTGTTCTTCATCTCCACATAGAACAGGACTTGGTTCAATTTGTAGTAAGTTACCTGCGCATGTGCTGTTAATTTCTCAAATAAAATTGTTGATCGTGTGAGAAGAAGAGTAAAATAAATTTATGTGTTCTTCATCTCCACACAGAACAGGATTTGGTTCAATTTGTAGTAAGTTACCTGGGCATGTGCTGTTAATTTCTCAAATAAAATTGTTGATCGTGTGAGGAGAAGGAGTAAAATAAATTTTATGTGTTCTTCATCTCCACATAGAACAGGACTTGGTTCAATTGGGTGGAAGAGATTGCCTAAGGCAATAACCCCGCCCTTTAGTTAGGACATATATTATGTAGGTATATATTTATTTATTTTTTCTTTATTTTTTTCATCTATTATACAGGGTGATCGAAACCACCCAGCCACTATCTTTTTCTCGAGAACGGTTTGAGTTAGGATCTTGAAACAAAAAATTGGTCCCCAATATGAAGTCTGAATTTTTATGGGAAAATATTTTGAACCTCCGCCCACCGCCCCTAAGGGCGTTTTCAGGGGGGCACATGTCCGTTTCTCCCGAATTTTAAATGGAATGCATATTTTTTTATTTTACATTCAAAACATGCAAAGCAAGTTAGTAACACTAGTAAAAAGAAAAAAAATATTCCTTGGTTCGAATCCCAAAAAAACACGGTTTTTAGAAGAAAATAGACCCAGGTTGCGGAAGTCATTACGGGCACCCGGTAAACGTTGTGGAAAAACTAAAAATGTCAAAAAATAGGTAAAGTTCTCTTCTTTACTTTCATGTACTTGTTTTTATTCTTTAAGGAAGTCATAGGTCCTTAAATTGGTCATAAACTTTTTTCAGGTTCAAAAGACCAAAAGTCCAGAAATTTAAATTCGACCCCCTATTTTTTTTTCTTTCACATAAAAGAAGAAAATAATTAGCATACAATGCAAAAAAAAATTAACTTTCTGCGATTTTTTCCCTTAAAATGGCAGACGAATAACGTCTGAAATGCGTTCATTTCCGTGCGCGTGAGTTATCACACGAGTCCGTGCCTGAAGTTTGTATGTACGATGTAGGTAAATCACCTCTACAGATGTTCAAAAAACACCACCCTCTGCTGCAATACATTTCCTGAGTCTGCCAGGATAGGTGGCATGAACTCTCTCTAGCTCCTCGGGTGTGATGTTGCGGCAGATCCCAATGATGCGCACCTTCATATTTTCCACATCTATTGGACTAGTTTGGTATGCTAGATCTTTTACCTTTCTCCACAGGTAAAAATCCATGACGGTGAGGTCCAGGGTGGGGGCAGACGAAAAAAATGAACTTTCTGCGATAACCTCTGAAATAACCTATCCTGGCAGACTCAGGAAATGTATTGCAGCAGAGGGTGGTGTTTTTGAACATCTGTAGAGGTGATTTACCTACATCGTACATACAAACTTCAGGCACGGACTCGTGTGATAACTCACGCGCACGGAAATGAACGCATTTCAGACGTTATTCGTCTGCCATTTTAAGGGAAAAAATCGCAGAAAGTTAATTTTTTTTGCATTGTATGCTAATTATTTTCTTCTTTTATGTGAAAGAAAAAAAAATAGGGGGTCGAATTTAAATTTCTGGACTTTTGGTCTTTTGAACCTGAAAAAAGTTTATGACCAATTTAAGGACCTATGACTTCCTTAAAGAATAAAAACAAGTACATGAAAGTAAAGAAGAGAACTTTACCTATTTTTTGACATTTTTAGTTTTTTCACAACGTTTACCGGGTGCCCGTAATGACTTCCGCAACCTGGGTCTATTTTCTTCTAAAAACCGTGTTTTTTCGGGACTCGAACCAAGGAATATTTTTTTTCTTTTTACTAGTGTTACTAACTTGCTTTGCATGTTTTGAATGTAAAATAAAAAAATATGCATTCCATTTAAAATTCGGGAGAAAACGGACATGTGCCCCCCTGAAAACGCCCTTAGGGGCGGTGGGCGGAGGTTCAAAATATTTTCCCATAAAAATTCAGACTTCATATTGGGGACCAATTTTTTGTTTCAAGATCCTAACTCAAACCGTTCTCGAGAAAAAGATAGTGGCTGGGTGGTTTCGATCATCCTGTATTGTATATTGTATTTTCATTTGTAATTATTTGTGTTGTATATAATATGTCCTATTACCTAATAAAGTGTAAATAAATAAAAAAAAAAATGGTAATAAGTTACCTGCGCCTGTTCGTCGCGTGACAGAGCGTGGAATGGTCGATTGAGGCCTCCAGGGAAGCGGGGGGGAAACTTCTCCGTCTCCAGCTGCTGGGTGATGCGCTGGAACTCACTGCGGGAAGCTGGCACTGAGGGAATAAAAAATGTTTTCATGTTTGTGTTAATCACTTTCGTGATGTCACAACTACTGAAATTCGCTTGACTGGATGTTGGGAGGCTGGCACTGAGAGAATAAAAAATATTTTCATATTTGTGTTAATCACTTTCGTGATGTCACAACTACGATTCGCTGGAACTCACTGCGGGAAGCAGGCACTGAGAGAGAAAAAAAAATGTTTTCATATTTGTGTTTATTACTTTCGTGATGTCACAACTACTCAAATTCGCTTGACTGGATGTTGGGAAGCTGGCACTGAGAGAATAAAAAATGTTTTCATATTTGTGTTAATCACTTTCGTGATGTCACAACTACTCAAATTCGCTTGACTGGATGTTGAGAAGCTGGCACTGAGAGAATAAAAAAATGTTTTCATATTTGTGTTTATCACTTTCGTGATGTCACAACTACTCAAATTCGCTTGACTGGATGTTGGGAAGCTGGCACTGAGAGAATAAAAAAAAATGTTTTCATACTTGTGTTAATCACTTTCGTGATGTCACAACTACTCAAATTCGCTTGACTGGATGTTGGGAAGCTGGCACTGAGAGAATAAAAAAAAAAATGTTTTCATACTTGTGTTAATCACTTTCGTGATGTCACAACTACTCAAATTCGCTTGACTGGATGTTGGGAAGCTGGCACTGAGAGAATAAAAAAAAATGTTTTCATACTTGTGTTAATCACTTTCGTGATTTCACAACTACTCAAATTCGCTTTACTAAATATTGGGACTTAAACCTCTGACACCTTCGATTACAAGTCCGCCGCCTGATTGATCAAGCTACTGAGGTAGAGAATAATGAGAAAACATTTCTTACTCATTTATACTGTCTAATTAGCCATCATAATAATTATGCCGAAAATGCTTTTCCAAAGTCCTACTTTTTATATAAAAAGTTATCATACTTTTGTTAATCACTTTAACTCAAACTTCGTTACTAAAATTTTGTTCAACTTGGGACTTGAACTATCAACCTTTAGATTAAAAGTCCACCGCCATACTAATTGTGAGAGTGAGTGTGGTTTCTGGAACAAGGTTCTGGTATCCAAAGTCACGAATCCCCACATTAGCCTATTCCTACATAAAAAGGGTCTGGTATCCAAAGTCACGAATCCCCACAGTAGCCTATTCCCACATAAAAAGGGTCTGGTATTCAAAGTCACGAATCCCCACATTAGCCTATTCCCACATAAAAAGGATCTGGTATTCAAAGTCACGAATCCCCACATTAGCCTATTCCCACATAAAAAGGATCTGGTATCCAAAGTCACGAATTCCCACATTAGCCTGTTCACTGGACAAGGGCTTGATATTGAGCTGAGGAAACTTACTGACTTCTCCTCGCCACATCCACTCCATGTTTCTCTGGCAGGTAGCTCCAGGCCTGTTGTAGTCGCATGCAGCACACATCGTGTCGTTCACGACAGCACTTGGCTGAAGTCGGTTGGTCAGAATAATGTTCGGATACATGGCACCTGAAAAATAAGTATTGTGTTTAATCACAATTTTGATATTACAATTACTCAAATGTGGTGATACCAGGGCCGGGCCATTCTTACGGCAATGACTGTCATTGGCAGTCCAGCGTGGAAATGTCTCGAGCCTGGTAGGCACCATGTGTCGTGAGAAGAATGATGACATGTTTGTTATATGAAATATTAAATATTGAGAGAATATAATGTATATATAATGATACATAATTATTCAAACTCGCCTTATTAAATATTATCTATAGTAGGAATTGAACCAATGACCTGCAGGTTACGAGTCCGCCACCGCCTCATAAAGAAAAAATACGTTTTTGTACTTGCATATAAACCGTACCACACCAACGTTTTATATATAAATTTATAAAATCATGTTTGAAGTAAAATTGAAATACCCCAAAAGAACCTTTCATGTTTGATTCGTTGAAAATTCACAAACTGGCTTTTCACATTAAAATATTTTAAAGAATTAGGTAATCAGCATCATGAGGGTTCGAACCTGGGTAGACAATATGGTCGAGCCAACCTCAGTGCCTCAGAGGTTAAGAGCATTGGTTGCTGACCCGGAGGTTGCGGGTTCGAATCCCGGCCAAAACGGAAAATTCTAACCGAGTTTTTCGGTTTCTGGAATGGCATGGATGTAAAGGTAAAGTGCCCTGAAGTAATGCGAAAGCGGTTAAGCGGATCCGAGGCATAACCACCTTTAAAAAAAAAAAAAGACAATATGGTCACCCATAAAATCTCAACCACACCGGACGTAAAACAGGAGTAGACTATTAGAGGAAAGGGACTCTTTAGTCTTATTCTCACAGGATAAACAGAGTATTGTACTGTATTCAACGGGCCCTAGTGTTAATGGCCCGTTGGAAGGTCTCTTGCAAGGTCTCTTTTCTCCTGCAATACAGGAACAGATGGTAGACTCACCTACGTCCAAGTGATAGATAATAGGCCTCTCCATTCGCACTGGGGTATCCCTCAGCTTGGCCAACTTCTCCTTGATGTCCTCTGAGATCTCATCCAGATTGGTCACTAGATCCAAAGGGATTCCTTCTTCTACCTCTATGGCATGGCGCAAGGCAGCACTCACATTCTCCATCAGCTCGGAAAATGCTGCGGGTACCTGAAAGCAAGTGGCAGAGAGTGTTCTGAGCTTTTTTTAAGCTTTATTAGTAACAAAAAATACAGTAACACATGAAAAAAAAAAATTTCCTTTAGTTTCCTCAAAAGCAGTTTTTCCTCAAAAAAAAAAAAAAAAAAACAACAAAACAACAACAAAACAAAAATGTAAGTTATTACGTTTATCTCATAATATTATAATTATGTAACTTGTAATGAAATTCAATACAATAATCATATTTAAGCCTATTTTTTTTCTTCTTCAATAAAGAAATATTTTCAAACAAGAAAACATTATAAACATTTTCTTTACTTTTAATATAATATAAATTAATAAAACATGGTAGTACCTGTAATAGTAAGTAAAATAGAGATTATTGATTTAAAATCTATTTCTTTACAGCCCCAATTCTATATCAAATCCCAGCGGGGTCGTAATTTTTTCGGCTCCGTACTTTGGATGTCAGAACCAACCCTAACATTACATTACGAGGTATTGCGAGTTTGATATTGGACTATGATGGTTGGTTTGAGATATGATGCATTGGCATTAGCTCTCGGAATGTCGATGCTACCCAGTGAAAATTGTGACATTACACAAATAACTACGCTCTAAAGCGCGCGATTAGTTCAGTGGTTAAGCACTCGCTTGCTATGCGGAAGGTCCCGGGTTCGATCCCCGTGCTAATACAAAAAATTGTATTCTTAATTTGGTTGCAATTGTTTGTAGGGGATACCTTCCGGTGCACTCGGTTTGACCGAGCACCTAATTGAGAAGTATTGTGTCACTTCTCGCCCATCAGAGGGGAGGCATACTACGGGATCGGCAGGCTACAACACAGACCACAAGCGTCTACAGTAGCTCCTGTTTCATAGCTACGAAATAAAAACGGCTGTGAAACACTCATCTTAAAAAAAACCGACCTCAGTAGCTTTATTTATTTATTTTATTTATTTAGACTGTCAGCGCAAGACAGGTAGTCCCATTATGTCCCAGTAGCTTGAACGGTAAGGCGATGGACTTGTAACCTGGAGGTCGGTGGTTCAAGTCACGGTTTCAGCGTGGATTTAGTAAAGCGAGTTTGAGTAGTTGTGATATCACGTAAGTGATTAACACAGATATGATAACTAAAAAAAAATCTTCTTATTTATTACCATGCGGAACTTGCAAGGTATGTCAGCGCGGAAGACCCCCGACTCCAGCGCCTCCACGTGACCCCCTACATAGGTCTCCTGGTCCAACACATGTCCGTCGTCCGTCATCTTGTTCGGGATCGCCATCTGCTTGTTGGGGAAGATGATGTTCGCGTGGTAAGCCTCCACCATGAGCAGAGTCTCGCACAGGGTGCCAGAGCCCTTCCTTAGCACCTGGGTATAAGGGAATGAGAGACGGTGCTGCAGTGTTCACTTCGAGTTATCGAGAGTTTTAAACCCGCTATCAGTACACTTGTGAGAGATTTCTCTCACAACCGTATACGTTACCGTGTACTGGATACGTTACAAAACCGAACCGTACTGATCCCGGGTTAAGATATCGGGATTTCGAATAAGAAGCGAAGTTCGACAGGGGCCGAAGAATTCTTTCGAAGTAATGGAATTTTTAACTAACCGGTATTTCGAGTTTTAAGATACCTTCGAAGCTTTAAGATACCCTGCCATGAACTCGTAACCTGAAGATCGGTGGTTTGAGTCTTGTTTTTTTTTTTAATGTGGCTGGTTGCACAAGTTGAGACATCACGCTAGTGATAAAACACAAATACTATGATCTTTTTTATTTATTAATGAGGAAGGGATCAATAAAGACCTTTAAAGATTGAAGTGAAAATCTCTAAGACCATGGGTGGAAATAAATTAAATGTTTGATTGCTACGAAGTGGTAATTACTATTGCCCTTTTTTTAATCAAGATTGTTTTCAATTATTTACTTTAATGGTAATTTTACAAATAAATAATTTCTGAAGTCAACTGAAAATAATTTTAGATGCGTCTCATCCCAACTTACCTCATCAGGTTGCATGGGAATGATCGTACACAGAGCGAATATAAAGGGATGGACATACTTCATGTAGAGATAGTAGGTAGCCACAGCGTCCGATACGGAATAGTCACTCAATATCTGGGGTGCCTCAGAGGCCATACGACACATGTCTTCCGGATCTAACTCTACAGGATCATAGCGGAGCTTAGCTTTGGCCACGGCTTTCAAGTTCTGAGAGCCTACCGGTAGGTAAGAGTCACGTTTGACCCAGCTGAAAATCAAAAAAAATGCATAAAATTATTAGCTCTTTTTTCTTGGACAAGTTGAGGGATACTTTTTAATGGGGGGTTGATTTATTTACAAAATGTGGATCGGAGGGGCTAAATTGGTAATAAATCGTAACTACAAAATAAATGTACATAAATATTGACTATGATACGTAGGATTCACTTGAAGAAGGTGTTCTTTTCTAAGTTTGTAGTTTGCACCTACACGAAGAGAATTTATTTTCTAAATATGGATTATCAAAGAATGAGAACATAGAATAGAATAGAATATACCTTGTTTGTACTGCCGAGGTAAGACTGAAAAGTCCCTTCACTCCAGCAGTCATAGTACATTCTACATATCTAGACTGTATGCATTGACACACAGAGTGATTCAAATTTCTTCACTTGTGAATAGGTGTGAATAGGAATTGAAAAAAAAACCTCACCACAAGCAGTCCATATGCATGGCAGGTCGGCACGCGTACACTCCCTCCTTGTTCTTGGCAAATCCTATCTCCACATTCATGTCGAGTCCATACATCGCGGCCCGCGTCTCCACAAATGGCCAATCGAAGAAGTCTCCATTGTAGGTGACAAAGATATGAGGCCGCACATCTAGCACATGATCGAAGAATCGCCTCAGGAGTCCCTTCTCGTCTGGTTCATTGAAAATGGTGAAGTAGCCTTCGAACTCTGGCTTGGGGGTGTACTCGAAGTCTTCTACATCGTGAGAGATGATCTCGCGGTTTGTAATGAGGAAACCCTGCATGGAGGAGAAAGGGTTAATAATAAAAATAATAAGTGTCTCGCTAGAGGACTATAAACAGAGAACAGACTAGCCGACCCTTACAAGCCAGGCTAGCTTGAAGTTTCCAAAGGGTTTAATGGCTTAGAAAGAAAAGTGCAAGTCCTCATGATGGTTGATCACACATAGAAATAATTATGTGGTTCAGGACGAGCCAACTTTGAAATAAAGTTGGCTGGAGACTATCACAACCCCCTCCAGCTGAAGCCAAGCTGGCTACAAAAACAACAACAACAATAATAAAAATAATAAATAAATCATTTGTTTTATTTTTCATATTTTTTTTTGTACAGAGGACCCATCCTAAGCCATTTTTATTTGGCTTCTATGATAAATATTTCGTTAAATTATAAAATAAAATATTTCGTGAACTGCAAATTATATGTAAGGTAGTCACCGTGGCCAAGTGAGAAACACGCTAGGCTTGTATGCACGGTGACCTGAGTTCGAATCCCAGTTGAGTCGGATTATTTCGCAAGGAAAAATGAGTAGCTGCTTTAATGTAAGCAGCGATCAGTGGCAGAATTATGGACAAAAATAAGATATTGGGATATTGAAAGAAAAGAAAAAGTCCTATAATTCTGCGCTACCCATTAAACTTTTTAAAATATATTTGCTAATTTTTATTTTAAGGGATCAGAAATAATAATAAATTTCTTCACTACACATTTTTAATGGGATTTTTAGGGATAAAACAATAGCAGATCTTAAAATTATTAATAGAGAAATAAAGTGTGTATGTGTTCTAAGACGTCAGAAAAACTTCAAGATATAGTGTGAAGCAACTAAAGGACATTAACAAAAGCTGATTAGCTACAACTTGGAACCTTAGATGTGAAATTATAATCACCTGTCCGTCTATCATGTACGAAATCATCATTATTTGGTCTGAAGCAGCATCGGGAAATTTGAGTGGTAACTTGGTGGTTTCAATATCAAAGGCCAGAACTATCATATCAGGCCGATCCAGAATATCAGGTCTGGCGCGTATAATGGGCGGTGCTTGTGATCCATTATTCTTGACTGTGTACCAGGATCCAGCAAATATTTTCTGATCAATCGAGACCCGAACGTGATATGGCACATCATATTCTCTGGAGATGAGGAAATAATACAATCGAGTATTTATTATTAATTATGAAGAATAATAATAATAACCATACAAGTAATTAAACCATATTGACCTAGATTTAATACACAAGACACAATATATTATAAATATATCGTGTATGGATATTATCTATACTAAATAGGTTGGCATTAGCACCGCCCTTGATCAAGTTTTGTTTTATTTCAATTCTATGTAAATATTCTATGTACCTACTTTATTGTAAATAAAACTTGATCCAACATGTTTAATAATAATAATAATCTGAAAATCATGAGGATAGAATTCCATCTAATTTGCCCTGTACCACTGCATCACTGACTAAGGTTTAAATTTTAAATAAAACCAGAAAAAAACCTACTTTAAACAGAATATACCTTATATCAAGAATGTTATCCATGTGATCAACATTTTTCATTGTTGTTCCAACATCATGTTTATTCATGAGAGATTCAGTCAGCATTTCCATGTAGATCATGTTCTGTCCATCTTTAGCTTTGTTCTTCTTTACTGCTGTCATGAGTTGTTGTTTTACCTTCTGCATGTCAACTTGGTTAATAAAGTACAACTTGAGAAATAACTGTTTCAAACCAATAAGATGATTTGGCTGGAAATAATAAGAACGTATAGATAGTTACACCTTTGTATGCTGATTATTTACAACTTTTGAATTATTCAAACAGCTCATTTACAACCCAAGAAGGCTTTTACTTTTATAACTGGTATTTCTGTGAGACCTTTAAATCCATTATTTATTATTAAAAGAGTGATTTGATTAGAAATATCTCCATAATTATTATGGAGATGGAAATAAAAGATTTATATAGTTATATACCACAGTAAATTGTCAACTATCTAAAGGGCCAAATTATAAAACAGGATTAAATTAAGGACAAGCCAGACCCTCTTTTAAGTTGGAGTTTCAACCAATCACAGTACTTATCTTAACTATGCTCATGTATAATTTGGCCCTAAAAGTGATACATACCAGATCTAGGTCTTCCTTGGTTATCTGCTCTATTCTTAATATGAGACCAGAAAATTTTTTGCTAAGAAAGCCAGATACCTCTTGAACACACTCTTTTTTGGTAAGAATATGAAAGTATGGCTCAAAGGGAAGTGTGATTTTAAACCTAGAAGCATCCATTTTGATGAAATAGTAATCCACAGCACTGACCAATCGTTTTTCTTCATCCAAAATCTCCGTCTGTAGGAAGAAAAGAATCAATATTATTAAATAAGTTATTATAGACAAATAAATGAAAATCAAATAATAACTATGTAAAATGATCTTGTACAACTATGTTTGGTAGGTACTACCAATAAAGACCATAATTATATTCTAAAGTAAGTCTTACATCAAAACAAACTCTTAACAAATTTGTATTGTAAAATAAATTATTTATGATTTATTTTACAATCTGCTGATTTATTCTATTTATTGATCATTAGAGAAACTACAACTTTTCCCTAGATAACCTTCTGTGTCATTTTCTATTTTCTTGAGTGGGTGTTTTTGGATGTTATTTTCACAAATATTTTGACAGTATTCATATATTTCTTAGTCATCAAAAATTCAAAACAAAAACCTGTGAAACAATTTAACAACACAAAAGAAAGTGGTTGGATTTTTGGTCAGTGTAGCATTTATTAACTAACAGATGACTGAACTTACACTGTGCATGTTGATAAGAAGACCAGTGTACTCTCCATGATCTTTGACTCTATTGAATCCATATTTGATATCTACATTCTCATTATCAACAGCTTGTGCTATTCGCACATCAGGAGCATCCTCAGACCTCCCACTATTGAATAATAAAACAAAGAAAATTCAATTATAGTCACTGTATAAGGTTATCATTTGGACAAATAAATAATAACACTAGATTGCTAGATATGATTTCTTTTAAATTAAAGATGAGTGTTTCACTGCCTTATTTTATTTTGTAGCCATGAAACAGCAGCTACTGCAGACACTTGTGGTCTGTGTTGTACCTAGCCCATCATGTAGTATGCTTCCCTCTGCAAGAAGTGTACTTCCTATTTACATACTGGGTCAAATTTGGGTTTGTGTGTTAATCTGAGATTTTTTTATATCTGTTGTGATTTACAAGATACTTGACATAGAAGATTCTGAAAAAACATGAAAATAGGTTTAAAAAAAACTTGTGTTTTTTTTTTTTTTTTTTTTACATTTTACACAGCTGAATCGGTTTTCTGAACTCAAAAAGTTAAATATACCTAATGTTGACCTAAAATTACTTCTTAAGCTTGTTGTTTAAAGAAGACATGTCTCATTCTTTCTTCCTAGTATGATCAATTGATCACAACAACTTGAGCCTTGCTGTGGCACTTTTCTCACTTTAGTGAACCATAAAACTGGTTGCTGATGTGATTGCATGAAACCTGTCTTCTGTGATTTATAGGAGCTAGCATATTTATCTTGTACTTGTTAAAAATAATAAATTTATCCTTAACACGTTAAACACCATGAAACCCACCGGTGGGTTTCATTCAGATTTTTCAGAGAACACAAAGATACTCAGTCATGAAATCAACCAGTGGCCTAAAGGGGACATAATTAAAAATCCCAATTTTGTCCCATGTATCTGAGAAAAAACTAGAAAAAAGCTTTGGTGTTCAACGTGTTAAGTACAGTATTCATTAATTTCTAAACTCCTGGACTCAGTAGAGTATTAAAAGGTTAGCTATTGTTAAAATGAGACCACAACAGTCTAAAATTGGTAAGTAGTTTCAACAAGTGAGGAATCATGTATTTCTTTTATCTAAAAATGCCAATGCAAAAGTAGTAGTGATTAAACATAGGTACCCAGAAGCTCCATCCTTGTATTGCCTGGATGTTGAAGGATCCGCCTGATAACGACCTGTGTTTTGCAAAACCATTTTACTTATCTATGATCACACACGATATCACATTATACCATTATTTTCCTTTCAAATAAATGATACTATTATCACAGAACTTGTTCATAAATTCACTCTTTAGTTTTTAATTAAATTAAATTAATAGTTAAAATACAAATCACAAAACACTCATCTGCTCGTCCCTTTATTTAAATTTGTTTACAATAGATATTTTCAAAACAGCGGGAAAATGTCAGATGATGCCAGTGTGACCAACACAAAAAACAAAAGTTACCATGAAAATATTACATAAAAAACAGGATATTTCACACGATACACAATACATAAAACTGCTGTGTCTGTAAAACCGTTTATCTCCTGCTGAGTGCAACATTTTGTCTCGCGACGCTGCGCAACATTTTATCTCGGAATTATAGATAACTAGCGGGTTACACCCGCCGCTTCGCCAGCCCATCAAACACACACAACGCGCACACACACACACCCACCCACCCACACACAACCACCCACACACAACCACCCACACACAACCACCCACACACACCCACGCACACACACACCCACACACGCACACCCACACACGCACACACACACACACCCACACACACACACACACACACACACACACACCACACACACACACACCACACACACACACACACACACACACACACACACACACACACCACACACACACCACACACACACACACACACACACACCACACCACACACACACACACACACACACACACACACACACACACACACCACACACACACCATACACACACCAACACACACACCATACACACACACACACCAAACACACACACACGCACACCCCACACGCACAAAATGTCATTTAGGTTTGAAAAAAAACCTGAATATTTTTTGTCGCCCATCTATTTTCTGGTCTTCCCCGGCGTAGCTCAAGAATGGCTCATCAGAATTTTGCGATCAATATGTCAAATGAAAGCCTAAACCCTTGCCTAAAACTTTCTCGCTCTGAGTTGATAGGTCGTCACTTCAAATTTCGAGAAAAAATGTCATTTAGGTCAAAAAACGTGAATATTTTACATGTTACCCATCCATTTTTTTTACCTTACCCGGCGTAGCTCAAGAACGGCTCATCAGAAATTCGCGATCGACATGTCAATTGAAAGCTCAAACCCTTGCCTAAAACTTTCTCGCTTTGAGTTGATAGGTCGTCGCGACAAATTTCGAGAAAAAATGTCATTTATGTCAAAAAAACGTGAATTTTTTTGCGTCACCCATCCATTTTTATCCTTACTCATTGTAGCTTAACCTCAGGGAGATATAATCTAGCCTAGAAGAATTTCCTGATCCAAAAGGACCTATGTGCAAAATTTCAGGTTTCTCGGTCAAACGGTGTGGATTTGTATAAAGAACATACATACATACACACATACATACACACATACAGACAGCTTTCTTTTATAGATATAGATATGGGATTTGATGATAAGTGAGGTTCGATCTCATTTGACTTAGAGTGTCCTGGAGAGTGGAGCTTGAAGCCGGGATTCCACTGAGTGCAACATTTTGTTGCGCAACGTTTCAAACTCCACTCTTTCTCATGTGTTGCACTCAGTGAGATTTCGGCTTCTCTTTTCTCATGTTCCGGCTTCGCTTTCAACTGCATGGTCATATCATGACTTGAAACTCACAAACCAGCTACTCAAATTAACCTCACCAAGCTCGAGAGAGGCCGGGAATAGGCAACATGAGGAGGGTTTGAATTTGAATAGTTACCCATCCAACTACTAGCCTCGCTGGACGTTGCTTAACTTCAGGGACAGAATGAGAACTGGGAGTATTCAACGGATCATTGACGCTGGCGAACCCAGCCAATCAGAGCAAAAAGTCATTTTTGGCAAAAAGGCAGACCCCCGTCGTGTTATGACCATGAAGTTAAAAGCAACGTTGTTGAACCAACAAAAAAATCAGGAATCTATAATACAAACGCAACTAAATAAATATGCAAAATATAGTATTTAATTGATAAGTAAGGTATAAATAATGATATATTAGAGGTCATTTTATTTTACTATATCCGAACACAGTTTCTAAATAACTGTTAAACTTGTAAGCGCTACCAGCAGGGAAAGGTTTCAACTGTTCGACTCTAGCGGGTGTTACTGATTTCAAAGTTTTCTCCAAGTCATCCGGAACACAATACAGGGAGTAACCCTCTTCAAAAAATTTCTGTGCCAACTCCAACTGATGATTATCCATCAACGTTTCATTGACTACTGTGATCAGAAGCTTGCCGGCTTCTAAAACCTCCAGACTCGTTCCAGCACCTGGAACAATCAAGACAAAATTCTAAAACAGGAATAATTCTATTTTTAGAGGTAGAGCGCACGATTAGCTCAGTGGTTAAGCACTCGCTTGCCATGCGGAAGGTCCCGGGTTCGATCCCCCGTGCCGACAAAAATTTGTATTCTTAATTTGGTTACAATTGTTTGTAAGGGATACCTTCCGGTGCGCTCGTGTTGACCCAGCACCTAATTGGGAAGTATTGTGTCACTTCTCGCCCATCAGAGGGGAGGCATACTACGGGATGGGCAGGCTACAACACAGACCATAAGCGTCTACAGTAGCTCCTGTTTCATGGCTACGAAATAAAAACGGCTGTGAAACACTCATCTTTAAAAAAAAAAAAAAAAAAAATTGAGGAGGTGGGTGGAAAAACGACAATTTGAAGAAATTGCCTTTTTCGGTAAAATGTATTTTTACACAGAAGAGATGATAATTATTATTATTTCATCGGCACTACATGGATGGGCAGAGTATCCATTTGGCAAAGTAAACGCGCAATCGACGCTGGTGCGTTGAATGCACCGGTTCTCTTGGGATAAAAGTTAAGCAACGTCCGCCGAGATGAAGACTTCGTGATGATAACATTCCGGCCCAAACCAGGCTGGGTGAGGTTAATGTGGGTAGCCGGTTTGTGATTTTCCTATGAATGAAGTATAAGTCGTAACCACCGTCGTATAAGACCATGCCGTTGAAAAACGACGTTAAACCAAAAGTACTATCCATTACACATTGTGTTTCCTCTCTGAATTTCTGAATTTCCAGGTTAAATCTTCCACCAAATATTAGCTGGAAGTTTGGCTTTGGAAAAAACAATTGTTTATTATGTAAACTAAAACACACTTATTGTTATCACTTTAATTTAACTTACCTGCATGTGAAATAATTAACTGAGAAGATTTTACATCCTCAGAAATAGAACTTTTATAGTCGTAACAATCGATTTCAAGTCCATCTTCTTTTATATTAGGTTTAATCCGACCATTTCCATATTGAATTATCAACTTTTTGCATCCTTTGGATTGCAAAATCTGCAAAAACCGACAAATTATTACGTTCTATTGCATACAAGGTATAGAAAAAGTATTGTTTTTGTATAATAACTATAAAAATAGTCCTATTGATTTCTAATAGAACTACAGAAATGGTAATGCTCCAAAAAAATTTTTAAAGAACATTACAGAAATTGTCTTGTTAAAAGTTCAAACATACTGATATCTCATTGACCAAGTCAGTCATATTGTGATATGACCATGCAGTTGAAAGCGACGATAAGCCCAAAATTAAAAAAATCCTTATCCCTTATAATGTCCTTCCAATGAAGTCTAACTCCGCCACTAAGGATTATACAAGTATACATATTATACATATCTGCGCGAATTTGATATTAAAAATAAATACCTATCAAATTCGTATCCAGCAGCTTAAGAAAATTAGATTTGATATGTAAAGTGTCACAACAATATTTCACGCTCCACTCTCATGCGCGGATATAGCTCTCTTGTACTGGGGGGGCACAATAGCACAATATACCTAACTAGCGGGTTCCACCCGCCGCTTCGCAAGCCTATCACACACACCACACTACACACCCACCACACACACACCACGCACCCACCACACACACACCACGCACCCACCACGTACACACCACGCACCCAACACACACACACACCACGCACCCACCACACACACACCACGCACCCAACACACACACACACCATGCACCCAACACACACACACACCACGCACCCACCACACACACACCACGCACCCAACACACACACATACACACACAACACCACCACACACACACACACACACACACATCACACACACACACCACACACACACTCACACAACACACACAAATGCCAACATTTTTCGTGTCACCCATCCATTTCTTGTCCTTAATGGACCTCAAGAATGGCTCATCAGAATTTCGCGATCAATATGTCAAATGAAGACTACAACCCTTGCAAAAACATTCTCGCTTTGAGTTGATAGTTCGTCACGACATATTTCGAGAAAAAATGTCAGCCAGGTCAAAAAACGTAAATACATTTTGTTTACCCATCCATTTTATGTCCTTACTCAACGTAGCTCAAGAACCGGTCATCAGAATTTCGTGATTGATATCTCAAATGAAAACTTGAACCCTTGCTTAAAACTTTCTATTTTTGAGTTGATACGCCGCCGCCGTGGCGCCGTCACGACAAATTTTTCCGTCGAAAAATGTGATTTTTTTGTGTAACCCATCCATTTTTTGTCCTTACCCCGTTTAGGTGAACCCTAGAGATATATTCCCTGGTCCAAATGGGCCTATAGATAAAATTTTAGGTTTCTCGGACAATCTGTGTGGATTTGACAACTTTATTATTTAGTTATTTCTTATTGGTCATAGAATTGTGAATTATTTTGGGCCCCGTGCACCCCTAACTTATTGAGATTTTTTTTACGGGAGTAGTCTTAGAATTGGGAATTATTTTGATCCCGTGCCCCTCTAACTTATTGAGATTTTTTTTACGGGATTAGTCTTAGAATTGGGAATTATTTTGGGGCCCGTGCCCCCCTAACTCATTGAGATCTTTTTTTTAACGGGATTAGTCTTATAATTGGGAATTATTTTGGGTCCCGTGCCCCCTAACTCATTGAGATTTTTTTTTTACGGGATTAGGTATAATAAAATTTGAGAAACACCGCTTACCGAAAAAATCTGGGGGGGCACGTGCCCCCCGTGCCCCCCCCCCCTATATCCGCGCATGTCCACTCTTCCTTATTCGAATGAGATCAAGAACCCCACTGACTTTGCAATAATCGCATCACTTCCCGTTTAGAATTCGGGTTCGATACAAAATGTTGCACAAAATTGCGAGACAAAATGTTGCACTCAGTGGGATCCAACATCGTGTGAACCATTCTTAGGTACCAACCGAAGAAAAAATCGCCATGAAGAAAATAACCAATTTGAATCAGCTGTTTCTTTGCCTCAACATTTGATAAAAATTTCGATCCTCTTACAAAAATGAAATGAAAATTTAAAAAATAACATATTAATAGGCTTTCTATAAATCAAGAACATTTTTGTTAAGTAACTTAGGGTGGCTGTTGTTTAGTAGTTTACCCTCAAATACGTCATTTGACTGGACTTATGAATCAAATCGTCGTAAATTTGTAGTACCCACGGCACGAAAACTTGTGAAACGCCATGTTGAAGAGGATGGAAAAAGAAGGATGAGTGATTAAGCGAGTTTTATTTGTCCGCCTGATCCGCTTGCGGTTGTACGGGGGATCCGACACAAGGGCCGAATGGTGCAATAGTTTTTGCGGGATCTATTGGGCTGCGCTCAAGTGGTAATAAAGTCAACTAAAGATAAAATAATTGTTTTGTTTCTTTTTTCTTTTACTGAAAACTGAAAAGAACTGAATTCTGAAATCACTGATCATCTTTGTGAAATTTATTTGCTTTCCTCAACTTTCCTGGGTTTTTGAGTTTTATCCATATATCAGAGAACCATCGACATGTATACCAACAGAAAAAAAATTTTCATATTTTATCTTTTAAATTTTTATAAAAAAAAAATATTTTTTTATCATAATTTCCGTTTTTGTAGTCCTATTCCTATCAATATAACAAGCCAATGATTATGCATAATTATCGTAGCATTTTGGTAAGAGGATTTTTGTTAAGACAAATTAAGTATTTAGGCCGACGGCTACCTGCCCTAACAAGCACCAACATTAAAATTTAGCACAACGTTTGTTGGGTAGGATGGTTGGGTGAGGGGCTTAGGTTAGGTTGAAATTAGTGCAGGTGGTTAGGCCGGGTCGCGCAGCGACCCGGTCTAACCCTGCATAATAGTTTATCACAAAAGCGAAAATAAATAATAAAAAAACGTCCTGGGTAGGGATCGAACCCGCGGACGTCTAAGCATCATGACGCATGGAGGCCATGGATCATTCCTGAAAACTACGCCAGCGCTGCAGTGGAACTTTTATGCAACATAATTATCACAGATCCCGCAAAAACTATTGCACCATTCGGCCCTTGTGTCGGATCCTTGTACGGGGTACCCTCAGTAAATTTTTCGTTTTAAAAATAGGTATTGTCAACTGTGGGAGTGTTTTTATTTCATCCATCCTACATTTTACTGTGGATCCGAAGAATAAATAGCTGTACCGGAAACGGACGATTTTGAGTATCCAGAGAATATCGGTCAAAAGCTATATTGTCCGTAAAGCATAACTATGATTATTATTTGAAAAATAGACTGGGTTTTCTGAACCTCTATAATATAATTAAGAATACGAATAATTTAATTTGAATCCTCAAATTCTCGCTCCTAATCAAAAAATACATTGCGATCAGTATATTATAATCAGTATATTATAATCAGTATACTGTATACAGTCTGTACGGCGTGCGACTGTACGTACTACAGTACTACACTCCAGTAGTACTCAGTGTTTAGCATTACTCAAGTGTTTAGCTAAAAAATTACATTATAATAAAAATTCTCGAAGATAAAATCAGAAATCCTATATCATTAGGTCATTATAAAAAATTCTAGTTAAAAAAAAAAACATTTTGTTCCTCCTCACTGAAACACCCTAGATAATTGAACTACTGAGATAAACGCAGAAAACCATTGTGTGAAGACTTTCAAGAATCTAAAACTCAGTATTTATTTGTTTGCTTTTTTTCTCCAACCAAATTCCAAGGTTGCAGGAAATAGGAAATTCGAGCAAGCAATTCAAGCAAATGGCGTAGCCTCCTTTCAAGTCTTGCAAATAATTGCAGTTCTATTCATTTGAAACATTAATTAGGAAAATAAGGTTGCTCTTTTATTTTTCACCAATTATCTCTTTAAACTTGCATTTGCTGTCTTCTTTCTAACACAATCTAAATTACTAGTGTTTAATTTCTATGATAAGTGTGTGATAAAATAATGGGAATTGCTTCATCCAAATTTTCGTGTGAGGTACGTATGGGTGATTTTCTTTATCAGACTGGACTAACCCTTCTTAAAAGGGGTTCTAGTTTCTGTATGAAATCTCTTTTGTTTGGCGGATTTAAAAGTTTGTGAACGTATGGAACTGGAGTTTGACCAACAGCTACTTTGTGCTGTGTAACTGAGCTCTCATTTCACAATGAGTGAGTCATTCATGATTTGATAACCTTTTTAACCATATGCAGTAGATATGCTTGGATCTAACTTTCCAATTTATATCATAATTATATATTCCAAAGATATCATGAATCATAAGAACCTCTACATTTATACATTATGTTAATTATATTGTTTTTACTTTTTTACTCTGTAAAATTTACAGCATGAAATTTAGTAGGAACCTGCCTTCATGTGGTGTTGATAATATGAAATAACAGTGATCAGATGTCTCCTCATAAACTGAGAGACATTCAGCACATAGAGATCCTCCAGATATACACATTGTCTGTCCTGGTAGCCCAGTGGTCAAGGTGTCTCACTGGTAATGCAGAGGTTGTGGGTTTAAAATCCAACTGGGACATGACAAGTATTCCTCCCAATTGGGATTATGACCAAATATTATCATTTTGGGACTCATTGGTCCTATTCAGACAGTATATGTAAGATGATGTCTGCTTACCACACACTACCATAACAACAGCGTAGTCCCTGGCTTAGTGAAATATTATAAGTGTATTATAGGTTCAATTTATTAAATACATATAGGGCATTCAGACAATGAAAAACAAAGGTTAATTTTTGGGCATTTTTGGTTTCTTGATGAATGAAAATTCTCAAAATTATGTGTGGAAAAAATGTTTATTGATTTTATTGTATTTGAGGGACACTGTTTTTAAAGGAATAACCTTTAATAATTCATCAATAACTTGTGTGTACACACTAATTAGAACATGTGTTGGCATTATGCCCTAGACACTGTTCTAAATGCCCCCCCATGCAGAACATTGAAAGCTAACACACAATTTTCAAATGCTGAAGAGATGAGAACTATTGCATTCTGGCTGGGGGACAAGGGTAGACCAGCTAAGTCCCAAAAAGTCTGGTTGGCAGTTTTTAGTTATTTTGTACATACCAGTTTGTTATAAGAGCTAGGACAAGCTGGAACAACAGCATCAGTCACATCATACTCATTAGAACAAAGAAATAATGATTAGGGGCATGTAAAAATCACAATCCTTTGAATTGCTCTTTGACTCCTGCTGTTTTTGACCGTCAGAAAATGAACAATACATAATATTATGTACTGTTCATTATTAAACTTTGAGATATGACCTGCAAAGATTTTGTCTGGTCATATTGTATTATTTATATATTTACCGGAACAAGCCCAATTTACATAGAAACAAGTATTACATGACAAATAAAATAAATTCAAGAGATGAAAAACATAATTAAGTGATAAATATTGTGACAAAAATAAAATATTTTGACAAATACACATCTCACACATGTTTATTTGTAGTTATCATCATAATGGGGCTATACATTCTATACATGCATAATGTAAATTAATTTTTGTTGACTCATGATAGTATGATTATATTTAGTACTAGATGTAACTACTTCTTCGCATTACAAGGTCTGAGTAGATATGAGAAAAATAGTGATATCAATGCAGTGTAGAATTACCAGTGTGATATTATATTACTTTTATCATCTATGCATGAGAGCACAATATGTTATATTGTACTAATTATTAAAATTTGAGTCTACATTTACCAACAAGTATTTTTTTTAGCACTGTTAGAATAATGATTGTGAAGTAACCATGCCCAAAAAATAAAATGACTCTGGTTTAGTTAGTTCCATTGTTGCTGTATTTACTGTTATGCAGTTATTGTGGATAAATTTATGCTACTACGTATATTGTATACTAGGTAATAAAAACTATGTTCATTACAAATGATAGACCATTTTTGAGTTTTTCTTTATATATATTAATATTATTATTAAAAATGAACCATTTTACAAACTGAATCATGAGTCAAAATTACCTTGTGACCACATTTTTTTGCTTTGTAGTTGAAAATTGTATTTGATAATAATTGATAGTTAGGTACTTATCACATCAGAGATCACAGAAAAAAATCATGTATAATTGGCCTTGAGGATGTTCACTGTTTCCACAGCTAGTGTGTACTCTAAAGAGACCAAGGCTGCACTAAAATATTAAAGAATATTGTATCCTAAGATTCATGCAATTTTGCCTAAGGCAATAAAATATTTTAAGTATGAACTCCAGTTTATGTTGCAAGGTTAGGTATATCCCCTAGTTACATGTCTTGTAGAAGGAAAAGGTTGTTTGGTGAAAGTTATTTAAAATTTTCCCTCTGTAGAAATATATATTTTATGTCTGCATTTGAGAAACCTTGTGTCTCCCTCAGATGAGGAATATGGTATAGCTTTTCACCAAAACCTTTTTCAAAGGGGTCAGTTAAAAAGTTTGAAAGATGCTGGTATTTATAAACTACTTGGTTTACTTAATTATATTTCCCATTTCACATTATCTATATTGGGTGGATTTTTATCTCTAATTCATAGCTTTATCTATTTATTTTTCTTATAAATACTTATTATTATCCTTCTCTTCTATGTCCAATATGTCTACAATGGGGCTCTGACCCTGCTTAGGAAGGAACATTATATAAAAATCCTTCCTTATCTTCCAATTTGAAGTCTTGTCATGCAATGTTTATCTTATTTTCCTTATCTTGATATTGTTTCAGCAACGTTCATGGAGAATGATCAGCTGAGATCTGATACTGCAGGTGCTTCCAACTCCTCTCATTCCAACTCTTGGAATAGTAATAAGCCTGAATCTATTGCTCTGGTAGATATATTGGATACAGCATTTAATTCCACAGTTGATCAACCCCAGAATGTGGATTTCACCCTTGGTAAGAATTTATGTTTGTTTTGTTCAATATTACATAACTGAAGAACTAATATTTTTTTTACAAACCAAACACAGTGAGGTTTTGTTTATCTTGGCTAGGTACTGGACAATGTGGTAAAATGTCTGTCTGTTCCACAATAACTCTCAAACAGATACTTCAAAACTGTTGAAATTTAATATACATGTCAATTGGGGTCCTAGAATTGGTGTTTTGGTGAAAAAATCTGTTCTTACAAAGTCTACTATTATCTCATGAGAAACCTGTGTGGTACCTAGGGAAAGAATAGCATGAGCTGGAAATAGTTCTGTTAACAATTCTCTGAAACATAATACACTTCAACTATTATCTACCAACCCAGTTAGAGGACATCAGAACATTTTGGCATACCTCAACCCACTGTTATGGCAGCAACAACCTCATCTGAAAAAATGAGTGCTTGCTCTATTGTCAGCAGCAACCAGATTTGGCATTGCAGACAATACAGGAAGTTAGGAATACATACTTATGTAGAAAAAACTTGCTATTCTTTGCTACTCACTTGAGTTGTGCTGTAAAAAAAAAAAAAAAAAAAAAAAAAAAAACACACACACACACACACATTAATGACTTTATCTCCTCAGGTGAAATGGAGTATGACCCCCTGTTCATCTCAGAGAGTGAAATGGACGTGGATTCGCGGGATGGGGCATCAGACACCTCGCTCCCCCCCTCATCCTCCCCCCTCACTAGTGGGCCACAACATTTGGTCCTACAGAGGGGGTGGTGGGGGCGGGGAGGAAAGCCTGGGCTGGCCACCCCTAGGCGAGCCCCTGCCTCTGTACTACGACGCGGGGGGGCAGGCCAGTTCCCCAGGCCCGGGAAATGGTGGGGGCAACATCAATCCTGAGGCCTTTGATGCAAGACGGAAAAGGTGATTATTCAATTTTTGTTATTTTTTCACTTATCTTCCTTTTCACCTATAGTACAATTAATTTCAAAAGAGACTAGGTGTGTTTTTAGCAAAAACCTTTGAGCCTTTTTTTTGGGTCCTCCCTACTTGTTGCCAAATCAAAGATTTCTTGATTTTTGAATAGAATTTCCTGGTCACTCTTGCTCTTGATCTATTACATATGCTTTGGTTTTCTGAAATATATATACAAAAATATGATTTCTATATTGTATTTCATTTAATTTTTTACCATTAATTTGTTGTTTTTTTAATTTTTCTTTGAATCTGTTCTTTTACACTTATTCAATTCAGTTTTTCCTCAGTCTTATTAGTTTTCTATTTTAAAATTTAAAGGAGGCTCTTAGTAATGCTGCACTAACGACAAAAATCGTGAAGAAACTTTATGCTTCACCACAAAGAAGTCATTCTTTAACTTAACTTAAAAAAAAAAAAAAAAAAAATCAGATAACCTTTATAGATAACTATTTAACTACCTTTCAGAATCTAAATCATATGCTGAAATATTCGTTTATTTACCAAAGAATCCTTTTTCTATATTGGTGTAATATTTGTGCTGCTAATATAGCTGATATTCTGCCAACTACTTGCCATGATTTTTTTCAACAAAACCAAATAAATCGTAATATTAACATGGAACATTTTTTGGCATAAAAATGAGAAAGCAAATCGATGTCCAACTTGCTTCAAAATCTTTGAAATTTCTTGTAATTTAAAAGAAATGAATTCACACTTAGATCTACAGACTTGGCAACACTAGTCTCAGAGAGTTGGTTGGTACCTTAAGTCTCCTTTGAGATTAATTGAACTATAGCCTAGGTTGGGCTGGAGGTATAAGTGGTCACCCACTAAGAGAACACACTCCTCTCCTCTCTGAGCATTACATAACTTCTATGATCTCTTGAGAACTGATGTTTTCTATGTGCCATTGACACTGGCTTATATGTTTGTTATGTATATTTCATTGAGAGAATTCTATTTTTATTTCATTTGGTAACACATGAGGAGCTCTCATATTTGTTAATCAGCATGCTAACTGATTTAATCCTTACCCTTATGGAAACGAATTACACCCTCCATAATGTGTTAGTAAAATTCTAGTTATCATATTTGTGTTAATCACCTTCTTGATGTCACAACTACTCAAACTCGCGTTTACTAAATCTACGCTGAAACCGGGACTTGAACCACCGACCTCCTGGTTACAAGTCCGCCGCCTTATCGATCAAGCTACTGAGGTTGGTTGTTCATAAAATACTATTTGAAATATTAGTAAAATACTTGCGAGGTCTTGATGAATCATCTTAAACTGTGTGTCTCTAAACCCCAATCTCCTTAGAAGAATTCCTTAGGGAGAGCCACAAAAATTGTAATGAAAAACTAAAATAAATATACATTATTACATTAAAAAAAGACCCTAGTTAAAACAAAGTAAACTGTTTTGTGTAAAATTATATTCTACTGGTTGTGCTTTTGTCAGAAACAAGCCTGCCTGCCTAGACAAACAAAGCTGTTACTTATGATCGTGAATAATGAACAGAATTTTTTTCTGCTGCCATCCATTTATTATGTCCAGAGTTTACTTTCTTTCTGAGTAAAAAAGGCGAGATGTAACGCATCATCCCGCGTGTCAGTCCTAGCCACGTGACTTTTCTCAATTCAGAGAAATCACGTGGCTTTCAGACCAACACATTTCATACTGAGATGTCAAACAAAGGGCTTCTACTTTGTTTGTGTGTTGCGTTTTCTTTTGTTTTTCTTTCTTGGAAGAAGAAAACTTAAAAAGAGTTACATGAGGAAGAGAAAGAGTAAATTATAAGAAATAAAATTTGTTTTACTATGGATTGCATTGGCACTAACGGACTGATTTAATCTAGAACTTAATTGGCTATTAGTCGTTTGATTGTGTAAAGCTGTAAAGAGTTGTTTGTTCAGTTCATGAGTAAATTCTAGAAATTGTGCAATTGGGCTGCAAGGAGTTATTCCTGCTGACTAAGAAGAGTAATAAGGGTATTAGGCAAAACGAGTTTGCTGTAATGAAATTTTGACATTTGTTTTTTCTGACTAGTTACCTAACTGGTAAAATTTCCCATTACTTTGTTTCGAACTGGAGTATATTACCATGTCGTGAAGATAACAATAAACACAGGGGTGTTCCTGACCTGACACTCATCTAAAACATTTAATAATAAAGGGATATGTTTTTCATTATGATTGAATCAACAAGGTATAATGAAAGTATAATCCAAGTACAATCCACTTCATTCGAATAACTCAATGCGATTAGTACTCGCTTGCCATGCGGAAGATCCCGGGTTCAAACCCCCGAGCCGACAAAAAAGTGTATTCAAAATTTGGTTACAGTTGTTTGTAAGGGATACCTTCCGGTGCGCTCGTGTTGACCCAGCACCTAAATGGGAAGTATTGCGTCTCTTCTCGCCCATCAGAAGGGAGGTATACTACGGGATGGGCAGGGTACAATACAGATCACAAGCGTCAACAGTAGCTCCTGTTTCATAGCTACGAAATAAAAAAGTCTGTGAAACACTAATCTTAAAAAAAAATCAATTTTAACAATTTAAGAAGGCTAAAATTGTTGTAAGATAATCTTACTTATTGTAATGGAATTTAACAAAGTTTGAATGCCTATCCTAAAGTGACAAATATTATTTGGCATCACTTGAGTTTTCACTTGTAAACTCTGTTCCAGGAATGCTACAGTCTACTCGTACAAGTGCAATCTGTAATCAAATTGCCTTGTTATAATAATTTTCGTCCCCTCATATAGCAGACAGCTATTGTGTTTCACTTTAACTTGTATGGAATCACTGGCATGAGGCTCTTAAGGGGGAAACATTGCGAGTGTGAGAGCATACCAATAACTAGCAAGTGTTTCAATTAGAGGAGGGGCTTCTGAAACCTGTATTTCATGTAGTTAACACATATTTTTCATTATGTTTTTTTTTATGTTAAGAAACTTTATGACAATCACGATATTTATGGAAAAATTTAAAAGTAAACGATTTTATGTTATCAATAAAAAATATACAATTTCTCAGGGAAATATACACGTTTTTTTTTTGAGGTAAGGTGATGAGAACATAGTAGTACATAGTAAGAAGTACCTATTAAATATGATTGCTTTCATTTCGCAGAAATAGAAAAAATAAAAATCATTCTCTCTTAATTCTTAAAGATGACTCTTTGAATTTTTTTTCTAGCCCAAATTTTAAGTTTGTTACTTTCCCATGTCATATCTCTATATATAAAACAGAAAAAAGGACTACCTACCTATGTTTGTTTGTTTGTCCGGAGTTGTTTAGCCAAAACAGTAAGAGATAGCGAAAAATGTCTCAGAATTGACCCCCCCAAAACCATTATCGCTTTGTCCAGAAAAATTATAAAAAGTTCAAAAAGGCATTGCTGTCCAGCAGTACGGCCATGCCTTAGTCAATTTGAAATTTAATCCCGTTGCAAAGCACGGTCAAACGGCTAGTGTACTATACAAGGTATCCTTGAAAACATTATGACTGAGAAACTTCTCTCACTTCCCTGCAGATCCCTTCTGAATGGCGAGCGCGAGGTGTCGGTGTTCTCCCGCCTCAAATCTAAGAAAGGAGATCACTCGAACCCGCGGTCTTCGCGTCACGAGGCCAGCGCCAGAACCGCGTCCGAGTCTCAAGCCACGCCCCTACACCAGAGTGTGAGTCTTGTTGTTATTACAACATTCATTCAATTTTTTTAAATTTAATAATAATAATAATATCGCCTTATTTATACTGCCCGATTAGGACTACTAAGTCCCATTATTCCAGCAGTATGCCCAAGACATATTATTATGTGGTAAAAATCCCAAATGGGAGGATAACTTGTCATGTCCCGGCTGGGTTTCGAACCCGCGACTTCTGGAATCTCTGGTTTCACAGAGTGCCGCCTTTACCACTGAGCTACCGGGACAGAGCTAATATGCTCTTGGAGTCTGGCTGGGGGACTATAAACAGGGAGCAGACCAGTATTGGCTTGGTTCTGGGGGCCCTTGTCAATTATTAGCCTCCTTGTAAAGACAGTGGTAGAAGTGCTGAGACAAAGTTAAAGAGTATCTAATTGAGAAAGCCTTCTATTCCCAACAGGAATTTATTCAATCATGTGCTTACTTGTCTAGTCAGTTGGTTTTATTTTTATTTTTTTTTATTAAAATTCTAGTCTTAAGTGTTTAGTGTTTAGTCCTAAATGTTTAGTACTTTGTAAAAATCCAACAATTTGTTGTCAATAAATTATTATTATTATCGTTCACAATAACGCCACCCCTATGATAATGATGCTCGAAATTCTGTTTAGCGTTACGTTACAGTTAAATAATTACCATCTCAGTAGCACGCAAAGCTCTTCGTATTTTTTTCGCTTTTAAAATCAACTTGTCATTTTTCTTATTCAATTCATATTTATTGAATTTTGTAGTTACAACACTGGTAGATAGACATACCCAATATCCAATAACTTTATAATTTCGTGGTCACATACTGGAGTAAATGAGAAAAAAATTCAAGTATTTTGTGGGATCCGAAAATCCGATCCACTGTTAATGGATCCATGGGCTGGATTGTTAACATTACAAGTCTAGTCCCTAAAAGTACAAAAGTACTTAAAGAGATTTTCATCATTAAAAGAGACGATTTAAGAAATGATAAAAAAAAAAAATCTTATAATAATAATAATGTTTGGTATAGTAGTCACAATAACAAATTTCTGACCCCTCTCTCTACAGAGCTCTGCCTCGTCGGGTAGCACACCAGGGAACCACCACCACCACAGCCACCACCATCACCACCACAACCACAACCACCATCACCACCACAACAATAACAACAACAGCAGCAGTCAGAGTGGCAACAGCAACGGCAGTGGTCGCAAGCCCAAGACCCGGGTTCGACCCCGGTTCATTGACCCGATGCCCCTCTCTCTCCCTCCCCCTCTGCCTTCCCCCTCCCTCCCCCACCACGCGGCTAGCAGCAGCATCAAGATGGAAATGGAGATCAGTGCTCCGAGCACCCACCAGAGTGCGCCCTCTCTGCTCTCCATTCAGTCAACGGGGCCCTTCCAGATGAACCTGTCCAGTGAGTAATAATAATAATATCGCCTTATTTATACTGCCCGAATAGAACAGTTAAAGTCTCGTTATTCCAACAGTAAGCTCAAGACACATTATTATGTGGTAAAAATCAGAAATGGGAGGTTAACTTGTCATGTCCCGGCTGGGTTTCGAACCCACGACTTCTGAAATCTCTGGATTCACAGAGTGCCGCCTTTACCACTGAGCTACCGGGACAGACCTAATTGCTCAGTGTGTAGGTCGTATTCTTTGTAACTTGGGGAATAGTAACTTTCTTGAAAATTTCCCAAGGATTTGATGACCACTTGAGTACAGGGAGTCCATATTACTGAACTGTATCCAAGAATAGAACTAACTAATTGGTAAAGAAATTTTCAAGGATTGAATTACTATTGAATTGGTTTGGAGAAGTGCTTTTTATCTTTATCAGAATGATTTTTTTTATATATCATAAACATATTACGTGCATTGTAAGGTACTCTAATAATCACATTCATATTTGATCTTCCCAGTGGGTGCCCCGGCTCCCGTGGCTGCCGAAGCTCACAGCTCCTCTGAGGAAGCAGCTCTCCTCACGCCCAGGAACAGCTCACCGCTCGCTCCCGATCTTCAGCTGGACTGGATATCTTCCGACTCCTCATCTGAACTGTCGGACGATGACTCCGGCATTGAAATCATCAGTGTCCACCAGCCACCGGTACAAGTGCACCCCCCTCCCCCTCCCCCTGTCGTGGATCTCACCACGGAGTCAGACGAGGAGGTGAGGTTTTCAATAGTTTCACAACTCAGTATAATAATAATATCGCCTTATTTATACTGCCCGATTAGGACTATTTAAGCCCCATTATTCCAGCAGTAAGCCCAAGACATATTATTATGTGGTAAAAATCCCAATTGGGAGGATAACATGTCATGTCCCAGCTGGGTTTCGAACCCACGACCTCTGGAGTCTTTGGATTCACAGAGTGCCGCCTTTACCACTGAGCTACCGGGACAGTATAATGTCAAATCTACACAACACATCTACAAATTTTCTTCCTTCTATCATTTTTTTTCAATTTATTTCTAAATTTTGTGAGTTATTTTTATTTTAAAAGATGAGTGTTTCACAGCTTTTTTTCATTTCGTAGCCATGAAACAGGAGCTACTGTAGACGCTTGTGGTCTGTGTTGTAGCCTACCCATCCCGTAGTGTGCCTCCCCTTTTATTTTAAAAGATGAGTGTTTCACAGCCTTTTTCATTTCGTAGCCTCGAAACAGGAACTACTGTAGACTTTTGTGGTCTGTGTTTTAGCCTGTCCATCCCGTAGTGTGCCTCCCCTCTGATGGGCGAGAAGTGACACAATACTTCCCATTTGCACATTTTCTCATACACATTTTACCTATTAAATTTTTTTAATGGACTTAAGATGATTAGAAAGGGCAAACCACTGAATATGGAAATTGAGAGTAAAGCTATGATTTCTTCATATATGTGTAACCCAATTTTAGTCTCAAATATCAATTAGAAGTATTCAGACATAGGTTTTTGATTTGACATCATGTGATCAAATTTTTTTATACAGGGTGGTTCACAAGTGAAATAATGATTTGATTTTTTTTTAAACTGAGTTTTTTTAATTTTTTATTTGGGAATAATAATTCTAACCTAATTTTACACATTTTTTGTTAGTCATATCGAAAAACAAAACTAAAGTGTTGTACAGGGTGAGACATAATTTTTTTGTGACACCCTGTATATGGGCAGTCAAAGAGACGTAAAATTAAATATAAAAACTAAATGTGCAAAAAAAACTTTGATTTTTAATGATATCAAAAAGTTATGGTGTTTTAACTAATATTGTCGCATGGACCACCCTGTAGATATTCTCTTAAACTATCATGTGGGTACTCGAGGTTGTATAAAATTCAACGAAGACTTCGAATTGTGGGGAAAAACAAGTAAAAAACACGAATTTTGAAGTTATTTTCAATTTGGTGTACACACTTAATGATTTTAAAACTAGAAATAAAAAGTAGGTAGGTGTAGACACAAAATTGGAAATGGCTTTTTGAATTCATTTTTTTCTTTCAGATTTGGACTCCTCGTTAAATTTTAAACAATTTCGACTACCCATATGATGTTTTAAGAAAATATCTACAGGGTGGTCCATGTGACAATATTAGTTAAAACACCATAACTTTTTTATATAATTAAAAATCGAAGTTTTTCTTGCACATTTAGTCTTTCTATTTAATTTTATGTCTCTTTGACTGCCCATATACAGGGTGTTACAAAAAAATTATGTCTCACCCTGTACAACACTTTAGTTTTGTTTTTCGATATGACTAACAAAAAATGTGTAAAATTAGGTTAGAATTATTATTCCCAAATAAAAAATTAAAAAAACTCAGTTTTAAAAAAATCAAATCATTATTTCACTTGTGAACCACCCTGTATAAAAAAATTTGATACCAATTGAAAGTGCGTGTTTTCATTACAAAAACACTTTTTATTCTTGTTATCGAAAAAATTAAACAAACTTGAGTTATTAGAGATTTAGAAAAAAAAATTGGTCGATAAAAAACCACCCTGTATGTAAAATTTTTGTTTAAAAAAGTACTCAGGAACCATTTAGAAGTAAAATTATCAAATAAAATTCAGGTCGATCCATTTAAAAATCGAAAGTTGACACCTCAATTTCTGACTTTTGAACCACCCTGTATAAAAAAAATTCATGAGTGAAACCGCATAATTAGACCATGTACCCTAGGATTTTTTAGTTTTCAAAAACTCTTTCAGGGGCCGAGTAATTTGAGGTGTCCAAGTTTGGTGGGACACCCTGTATATGTGATAAATGATACTTGACTATAAATTACAAATCTTTAATCGGGAGTTGTTGAGTTTGATGTGATGTATTGCTCTGAATTTTTTATACGTAGGTATTCAGTCCCTAGCATGACAGGTCATGTACGAATTCGCCGCAGTTCCGCATACGATTTGCCAGGCTTTGTTCAGGTTTCTTGTGAGAAAACTTCCAATTCTTAATAATTAACTCTGGTCAAATCACTCTTGAAAAAGCATTGAAACATTTGTTGCTCTCTGTTCCAGGTGCAAGGACAAGCTACTCGCCACTCTCAGTTCCAAGCACACCAACACCCCGCGAGAAACATCTGGCTCACCCAGCCTCATCGGCTCCACACAGGCTCGCCCTCCTCCTGTCTGCTGGCTGAGCCCATGCCCGCAGCCGTGGCGTCCGCAGCCGCCCTAGCCGCCGCCACCACGGCTGCCCACGTCGCCTCACACGCAGCCAGCGCCCCAGCCCCTCCCTCCCCCTACGGCCAGTGTCCTGCCTTCGCTCACCCCCCGCTTCCCCCCACCTCCTGGCTGCCTCCCCCCCCTGCTCATTCTCATCTGCAGCCAAACAGTCTGGGTAAGCAGTCATATGAGATTGGACCCATTCTGTTATCCCAAGGTCTGGCTGGGTGACGTTCAACAGTCTGGCTGGGTGACGGAGAAGGCGATGTTCTCTGCTCAATAGCTTTGTGCTTTGCCCTTATTAGATTTAATATTACTATTATCTTGCTAGAATACTTAAACACAGGCCAAGCCTAACAAGCCCGGCTAGCTTGCAGTTCTCTAAGGGTTGGTATTGGTATAAGTAAGGCTGTCGCCTGTAACTCTGACATGCGCCTGTAACTCTGAAAGAGATCAAAAGAGTATAGTTGAGATTGTTGGTATCTTCTGCCTCTTCTGCTCCATTAGCTTCTCACCCTGATCCTTTGAAGTGGTTTCTTCTGAACGAGGCTTCTTTTTGGTGCTTGTTTACTAGAAAGTGGCTCTACGGCTTTTGCCCGGCCTCTTGTGGATTAAGGCATTTTTTGAGCAGATTCGAACCGCTTTCCAGCAGCTCCTGAGAGTTTTATAAAGATCTCTTTTTTGAAGCTTTTCAACACCTTCTGAGAGATATTCCTGTGAGTCGTCCTTTACGACAGGGGGAACAACCCGTGGTCTTATTCTTAGCCGATAGCCACAGGGAATCTCTAAGGGTTAATATGACATATAAAGAAAAACCCCAGTTTTCACAATGCGATGGTTGATCGCACAAAAATGTGGTTCAGGACGAGCAAACTTTTCAACTTAAGTTGTTTCTTTATTCCAAGAAATCCAAGCCTCTCTAAAGCCAAAATTTAGACCAAGGGCCAGATAAAAACCAAGATTATAACAAAGTGTATTATTAAGTCAAACCTTCTTAATGTCGGAGGTTCAACCAATCACTGCGCATTATAGTATAATTTGACGGACTGTGTGGTTTACGTTTGTTGTAATTTGTAATCCTATTTTATAGTTCGACATATTTTCATATTTTATGGTTTGTATACATTACATTATTTCTGGGGTCTTTTCTAAAAGAAAGTCTTATGTGCTGCTTCCATTATTTTATTATGAAACTCTTCATTAGTTGATGTCCAACCAAACAAGTAATTATAAAAATTAAAATACAAAATTTAGAACAATATAAACTAGAAAAAAAAGATAAACAATATACATAAAATATATACAGATGTCCTAACTAAAGGGCGGGGTTATTGCCTATTGCAATCTTTTCCACCCAACCCTGCAAAAACTATTGCACCCAAGAACACGTCATATTGTATACATTACACTTTCAGACCCGTTGGTTGCAGGATCTGGCACGGTGCCCCGGAACCCCGGCGGTCTCGTCACGTGGAGTGACGTCACGCCCGCCTCCACAGCCGCCAGCGCTGGCTTCGCCGGCTACTTCCCCTCCCTCCCCCCTCCCCCCCGTCTCTACCCCATTCACCAGAGGCTGTGGGCCTCGCAGCAACGCATGCAAGAGCTGCAGCGCAGACGCCTCCATGATCATTTCAAGTGAGTTTCACAATATACAGGGTGATTCAGAAAAGTACCGTCAAACGTTAACCACATATTCTATGGGCTAGTTAAGGAGGGGTCAACTCTATAAAAGAAAGTGCGCAAATGCCTCCTAACGGAGATACACGCCCCTTAAGGTGTTTTTAAACAATCGAAATTTTCATTTTACGGCTTACCTATTTGGGATATCGCGATATGGTAAAAAAATCTGGTGTAAACATCACACGACTTTCCTTAACCCCCAAAAAAGAGTCGAATTCCGCCACTGGTGACTCAACGGTAATAGATAACTAAAAACCAATGCCAAATTCGTAATCAGCACTTCAAAATCATTGAATTTGATATGTCACAACCCCCATGTAGGATGAATAATAAAAAAGTTAGTCAAAGCGGGTCCCCCCCAAATACCGGTAAATTGGGGCCGAGTTCCAAAAAGTTCAAGATATCAAAAAAATGATCAGAATAGACCCCTATTATTTTTTTAATCTAAGAAAATGTTGTTCTCTAAAAAATTTTGTATCTTTAACCAATTTAAAGAAGCGGCGCTTGCGGCTAGCATTTGCGGCCCTGTGGCCGCAGAATGCGGCCGATTTCAACCAAAAGTTTCGTGGTTCGTCTGGTGTATAAAATTAATTTGTGTACCAAATTTCAAGTTTCTAGCTTTTACCGTTCTTGAGATATCCTGTTTACAGACAGACAGACAGACGCACGGACCAATGGCTGAAAACAACTTTTTTGGTATCCTGAAGCCATGATTCGTCCAGAAATGTGAAAAACTGGGTAGGTCAAATTTTCGACGAATACAATACTTTCCTTATTATAAGATAAGGAAAGTAAAAATCACTCTCAATACTAGATGAAACCTTTGTTTTGGCATACAATTTACCAGCATTCCAATTTCAGGGGCGGTCTGAGGAGGGTCAGATGGAAGAAAAACGTTCTAATTTTTTAGTCGTTGCTTGTAATTGAATTTGTTGAGTTTTCACCATTTTAAAACCTATGTCATTGTCTACAAAAATGGTCTGAATAATTTTTCCCTCAAATTAACACAAAAGCTTGAAAATTGAAATTGAATATTTTAAAACCGCATTAAGTTTTGAAACTTATGCAACTAGCATACAATTTTAGAACAATTTTAAGCCAATTCATTATTTAACAATGGATGTAAGTAGAGTAAATTGAAAACTTGACTTTTGATTTGTCATCAGCGTGTGCAGAGTGTATTGAAATTTTGTTTTTGTTTAGTTTTGTTAAAATGGTGTATCATTTTTCTAACTTAGAGTTTACAGACATACATTTTTGTTATGGTCTTTCCAATGGAAATGCCCGTTATGTCCAACGGCTTTACCAGGAGAAATATCCAAACAGGCATCTTCTGTAAATCTTATTTCGGCTTAAGCCCTTCAATTTCGATTTTCAAGCGTTTGTGTTGGTTTGAGAAAAAAATTATTCAAGACATTTTTGTAGAAAATGACAGACGTTTTAATAGGGTGAAAACCAAATTCAATTACAAGCAACGACTAAAAAGTTAGAACCTTTTTTCTACCATCTGACCCTCCTGAGACCGCCCCTGACATTGGAATGGTGTTAAATTTTGTGCCAAGAGAAAGGTGCTATCTAGTGTTGAGAGTGATTTTTTTACCACATTGCAATATCCCCAATAGGCAAGCCGTAAAATGAAAATTTCGATTGTTTAAAAACACCTTAAGGGGCGTGTACCTCCGTTAGGAGGCATTTGCGCACTTTCTTTTATAGAGTTGACCCCTCCTTAACTAGTCCATAGAATATGTGGTTAACGTTTGACGGTACTTTAGGCAATAACCCCGCCCTTTAGTTAGGACATATGTTTTCAAAACTTTCTATTCTTCTTCATTTGTATTGTATATATTGTTTTTTTCATTTTTTCACTGTTAAAATTATTATTTATATGTACACAATGTCCTTTTGTATCTAATAAAGAATTGTATAATAATAATATATAATGTACCGACCTCAGTAGCTTGATCGATAAGACGGCGGACTTGTAACCTGGCTCAAGGCTCCGTGGCTCAGGTCCCAAGTTCAGCTGCAGAGATTTAGTACACCGAGTTTGAGTAGTTGTGACATCACGAAAGTGATTAACACAAAAAATGATGTCAATATCTGAACACTAACCACAGAAAAAAAAATTGATTTCAGTTTTTAAAAAATAATAAAGAACAGGCATGTGTGGCTTGATGAAACAATAATGAAATTATTATACCTATACAATTGAACATGGTGGATATGTGGAATCGCCTGGGTTTTATATTACAAGTCAGACGCCTTGACCACAGAGCCACCGGGACATATCGAGGAATTCTACTTATCCAAGTTCTACCTTGGAGTATTGTTGTATGTACAAACATGATACTAATGATATAGGTGAGACCTGGTAAGTTTATTGAAGAGTTAAAAAAGAAGTACATACTTCTGATGCAAAATTCATAAATTTGATTGATTTTCCTTGAACAATTAGGTTAGTAAAGAGATGAAAACATCTTATTGCCAAGTTAGTATAGAGATGAAAACATCTTATTGCCAGGTTTGTATAGAGATGAAAACATCTTATTGCCATTGTCATGATTGTGGGGTTCCTTGCCAATTATTCACCTCGGTGTGTTGATAAAATATTGTGCTTTTTTTTATTTTTTTAAGGAAGTGTGCCCCGGAACCGCTTTCGCATTACTTCAGGGCACTTTATACCTTTACATCCATGCCATTCCGGAAACGGAAAATTTCGGTCAGAAATTTCCGCTCCGGCCGGGATTCGAACCCACAACCTCCGGGTTAGTAACCAATGCCCAATGCTCTTAACCACTGAGCCACGTGCTGACAAGATACTTGTTCCCCTTGTCCTCTGCTCCAGCCTCCGCAACATGGCCACGGCAGACTCGTACCAGCGCGGCCCGGTAGGGGCGGGGCTTCAGTTCGGGCACCACCCCCATCACCACCACCCCCCGCCCCCCCGTGCCCCCCCTCCCCCCTCACTCTACCCCTCCTCCCTCATCATGGCAGCCGGCCGCCCGCCGCCGCCGCCCGAGCACCCGGGTGAAGCTACGCCGAACCTGGCGACCAATCCGGCGCCCCCGCCCCCCATGCAGACCGAGATCATCGTGCAGAACTCCCCTGCAGGGTGAGTGGTCGTGTTTATTCTACTGGCTTTGGTTCGCTGATTAAAAACATCGAGAAATTCAGTTTTCCGATAAAGTTACTTAATAACGGGGATGATTTATTTAACTGTATCTTCATACAACAAACATGTCAAAAGTTGAATGAACTTTTTTTTTGAAGTCAAGTTTCGATTATTTTTTTTGCCATCGAAAAAGGTTGAATGAACCAAAGAAGTCAAGGAAAATATCGGTAGAGTCCAACAAAGTCATAATCCTGGCTCAGTGATGGTTTGGTGAGGTATCTGCTAACAAGGTACACCAAAATCTATTTTTGTGAACAAGATGTCAAAACAAACCAAGAAACTATCAAGATGATGTTTTGGAGAAGGTTACTGGACTTTGAATGATACCGCAGCCAAGGGGAACATTGGGGTTTTCAGCACAACTTCACAAGGCTAAGTAGTTAGTCATGGTTGGAGCAAAATGAGAAAAATGAGCATTTAGAGAATGGTCTGTGGTTAACTTCGCAACAACATCAGAAGCGTATAACGTCATGTCCCGGCTGGTTTTCAAACCTGCGGCCTCTGATTACTAGACCAACGAGATACCTTGACCACTGAGCTACCAGGACATATTTATATATTGGAGAAACATAGATATCTTAATATATAAATGTCAAAGTCACTGACTGATCATCGCTCTACAGCCCAAACCGTAAGTCCTAGGAAGCTGAAATTTGGTAGGTAGCTTTGTCTTATAGTCTAGATGTGCAATTAGACGGGATTTTTCGAAATTCCCACTACAACACCTGCCATTGGCGAAAAAGGATTTTTTGCTTTCACGGCCATGCCTCGGCCCGCAACTAACTAATATAAGAGAAAAAATTCCGGTCCTTTGAGTTCTCTTATGTCCAGGTTCATTTGTATTACAATTTTTATGTAAAATGAGTGTTTTTACTCGTATTATTATTATAATATACTGGTTGGAGTTTCACAAGTGAAGCCCCAATAATCACACTGACATCTATTGTGATCAGTTGATTCTATTTGGTTTTGACGTCCTGATTTGAGATAGTCAAGCCGTGTGTTTTATCCTCCATTATCTGGACATCGTATCAACTACCCACATTAACCTCACCAAGCCTAGGTAGGGCCGGAATATACTCGTAATCTGAATTAAATATTTTTTTTTCTTATTATTAAACAAGTTGGATCAAGTTTAATTTACAAAATAATGACATAGAATATATACATACATACACTGAGCGTCAAAATTAGAGGAACGCTAAAATGATCTTGAATATTTTCGAAGCGGATTTACTTAGGAACCTATTTTCTTTTCAGGTTAACTAGAAATATAAATGCTAACAAGGAACAAGACAAAAAATTCATAAACATAACAAGAGAGGATTCATTTATTGGTACATTTAGAACAATCTCAAAAAACTGCCTAAAATGGAAGATTAAAAAAATGCTGATTTTTGGAAATATTCAATTTTCCTTACATTTTTGCTACTTAAATGACTCGTATTGCCCCCCGCAGCATTATGTATGGCCGTCAAGCTCCTTGGCATACTTGGGATAAGCTCATCAACATAAGCTTGGCTCATCCGGTCCCATTCTTCGACCACGGCCCTTTTGAGCTCCGCCAGAGTATTCGGTTGGTTTGTTCGTGCTCGAATCATTTTATTGAGATAGTCCAATACACGCTCAATGAGATTCATGTCTGGTGAGCGAGGTGGATGGTCCAGAACTTCTAATCCAGCCTCCTCAAGGAAACGGGATACTAAAGCTGCCGTATGTAGTCGAGCGTTGTCATGCGTGAGGGTGAAGCCATCTCCAATGAATGACATGAACGGGAGCACAAAATCTTGCAAAATCTCCGACACGTATCGTTGAGAGGTCAGGGCGCCCCCTCTATGATATACAGCGTGTTACGGCCCCCTAGAGTAATGCCCCCCATACCATGATTGAGCCGCCACCATGTTGCTCCGTTCCTACCATGGTACACTGCGCGTACCTCTTATTAGACTTTCTCAGGGCTCTGACCCTCTTGTCATCAGACTTAAGAGCCAACCTACACTCATCTGTAAACAATACTTTGCTCCACTGACGGACTGACCACCTTCTGTAGTTCTGGACAAATGCGCGCCTCTTCACTTTGTGCTGAAAACTGAGAAGTGGGGTTCGCTTGGCTCGGTGACACCTTATAGTGTGCTCGTGGAGTCTTATTGACACAGTAGCAGTGGAAACCCTAACACCCCGGGTGCGTTGGACCTCCGCACGCACCCCTGTTGTGCCTAGGAACCGATTTCTCAGGGCCGTGAGGTCCATAAAGCGGTCGTCGCGTGCTGTTGTGGAGCGTTTTCGACCTTGCCCGCGTCTTCTTTTCTACTGACCAGTCTCCCTGTAACGTTTCACCACACGAAGAACCACGGATTTTGAGACACCGAGAGAATTTCCCACTCTGCCATAACTCTAGCCCCCGCCAGTCAATGTTACTGCTCTTGACACTTCCACTCCTCTAAGATCATTCATTGTTAATGAAAAACGATAATTAAACATCTTAACAACTCAATAAAATAGAGAAACGTAATCACTTTGACCCCAGGTAACGGAATGATGAATTTTCGATAGATGACCCCAACACATGAAGTTACTCAAAAGTGTACATTTTCGAGTTACCTATAGTAAACTATTGTTTACTCTCTACGAGCTTGATAATTGTGTATCTTTCTCCTCATAAGCGATAGTCAATCATATTTGTCAATATTATTGATCAAGAAGAGGTTCCCAAAAGGAAGACAGTCCTTAAAATTAAAGATCATTTTAGCGTTCCTCTAATTTTGACGCTCAGTGTAGATATTAAAATTAAGAAAACAAAACTTGATCAAGGGTGGTGCTAATGCCAACGGCATTCTCTTCCATATTATATTCTATATTTTATTTTGTAAATACTGTTAATTTTTTTTATCTCTGTTAATATTGTTGATCAGTTTATCAGTATAAACAGAAAAGTGAGAAGTTGTACTAAATGTACATGAATATCAGAAAATACCTGGACAGCTGTTTCGAGCTTATTTGCTCTCATCAGCAGGTATTAGTTCTGAATATCCATGGCATCAACTAACCTCTCTATTTTAATCAGTATAAACAGAAAAGTGAGAAGTTGTACCAGATGTACATGAATATCAGAACATACCTGTACAGCTGTTTCGTAAATACTGTTAATTTTTTTATCTCTGTTAATATTGTTGATTGTTCTGTATATAAAAAAAAATAAAGTGTAAATAAATAAATAACATTGGCTTGTCGCGCATGCGCAGGGACAGCGCCCACCACCAGCACATCCACCACCACCTCTACCACTACCAGCCCTCGGGCCGGCCCGCCATCCACCACCTCCACATCAGCGTGAACCCTCTGCCCCACCCCCACCCTGCCGCCCCGCCCCCGGCCCCGCCCCCCTCCGCCTCCCGGCCCCAGGAGCTCGTGTTCCCGCCCGTGCTGCCCTCCGAGTTCATGCCCTTCCCCATGGTGACCCGGCACATGACCTACCGGCTCGAGGACTACATCCGCCTGGTGGAACAGGTAACTAGTTTTTTTTTTTTTTTTTTCATATTTGTGGTAATCACTTTCGTGATGTCACAACCACTCAAACTCGCTTTACTAAATTTTTGCTGAAACCGGGACTTGAACCACCGACCTCCAGGTTACAAGTCCGCCGCCTTATCGATCAAGCTACTGAGGTCGGTTGGAGCAGGTAACTAATTACTATAGGCATAGGTAACTAATCACTATAGGCATAGGTAACTAATCACTATAGGCATAGGTAACTAATCACTATAGGCATAGGTAACTAATCACTATAGGCATAGGTAACTAATCACTAGAGGCATAGGTAACTAATCACTAGAGGCATAGGTAACTAATCACTAGAGGCATAGGTAACTAATCACTAGAGGCATAGGTAACTAATCACTAGAGGCATAGGTAACTAATCACTAGAGGCATAGGTAACTAATCACTATAGGCATAGGTAACTAATCACTAGAGGCATAGGTAACTAATCACTATAGGCATAGGTAACTAATCACTACAGGCATAGGTAACTAATCACTATAGGCATAGGTAACTAATCACTATAGGCATAGGTAACTAATCACTATAGGCATAGCTAACTAATCACTATAGGAATAAGTAACTAATCACTATAGGCATAGGTAACTAATCACTATAGGCATAGCTAACTAATCACTATAGGCATAGGTAACTAATCACTATAGGCATAGGTAACTAATCACTATAGGCATAGGTACCCGGCACATGACCTACCGTCTCGAGGACTACATCTGCCTGGTGGAACAGGTAACTATTTTTTTTTATTTATTTATTTATTTATTTATTTGAAAAGGTATAATTAACATGTTGGTACACTATTACAAATTACACCTTATTGTACGAAATCTTAAAAAATATAGATATTATGATAAAATAATACAATATAAGAATTGTTATGACAACTCAAGAAGAGGATTCAGGTTTGATTCAAGTCATCCAAGCATTTTCTAAATGTTCTTGGGTTGAAAAAATCAATATCCTGTGAGAGCAATACATTTCCTAGAGTAAAGATATGATTCCAAGGATTTGTTTTGTGCCTTGGTGGTATAAAAATTTCTTTTTGGTTCCGTGAGGAGGACACTCGAACTTTAATTTGAAGTTATCTAAAAATGATGTACATAGAGCTAGATTGTGTATATTATTAAACAAAAAAATATATATGTTCATATCTCGTCTACAACTAAGTGAAGCAATATTAAAATATTTGCATATTCTAGGATATGAGTAAAATATTCTATGTGTTAGAAAACGATCATACAATGTCCCTACAAATGTTTTCTGCACTCTTTCGAGTTTATTTACATTCGTTTTATGAAGTTTACCAAATATAGGGGACCCATATTCAATTCTACTTCTAATGAAGACATTAAATAAATGTATCATAATTACAGGTGAGTTAAACTGACCACAGAGTTTTAGTAACATGCCAAACCTGGAGAAACATTGGTTGGTTGTTTTACAAATTTGTTTGTTGTAAAGAAGTTTTGAATCCAACAAAAACCCCAGATCCATTACTTCATACACTCGAGGTATATTGGTACCTGACACAGTGTATTGTGCCCGTTCTAATCACTATAGGCATAGGTAGATAGGTACCCAGCACAGGTATAAAATCAGATCTGATATGTTGCCTTTATCTTAATATAAAGGGTTGGGTGGAAGAGTTTGCCGCAAGTAATAACTCCGCCTTTCAATTAAAACTGAAGTATTATTTTCTTCTTTGTTATTTATTTATTTTTCTAGTAGTCACTGTGGCAGAGCGAGTTAGCGCGCTAGGCATTGCACACATGGTGACCTGGGTTCGATTCCCAGCGGGGGAGGATTTTTTCAGCTCTGTACTTGGATGTTCGGGGTCCACTCATACCTCGTGAGGAAAAAATGAGTAGCTGCTTTAATGTGAAGCAGCGACCAGTGGCAGAATCTTAGGCAAAAAAAATAATACAAGATATTGTAAATAAAGTGGTAAAGTCCTATGATTCTGCGCTACCCACTAAATTGTGACATAATAACACAAAGAAAAAAAGCAAGCAAGTTATTTATTTATTTTTCTATCTATTTCAGTATTTCTTCTTTTTTTCTTAATTTTATACTGTAACTTTACATTACTTTGTCCTCCTAATAAAGATTTATATAATAATAGAAATCAATGATAGATTCTAAGAGTACAATAAGAGAGTATCAATTTTCGTATTCTGTCACTGATTGGACTGTGGTAATAGAGCCGACGTACCCTAATTCACTCATAGGTAGAAAGTTGACTTTATTTATTTGAAAGAAATATACCTGAAGGTAATGTAAATGAAATTTAAGATGACTTTCCAGACACCCTGGGTATGATGGGTTTAATTCTCGAGGGGGTAAACTGAAGGAATACTTTATCATTTTTATAAAGAAAGAGAGAGAGAAGGAAAGAGAGAAAGAAGGAAAGATAGAAAGAAGGAAAGATAGAAATAAGAAAATAGAGAAAGAAAGAAAGGCAGAAAAAAAAAAAAAAAAAACAATTCTGCTTATCAACCCAATGGTTTTCAGTGGACTTATTTGATCTTATCATTACTTGACTTACAGCGACGACTCCAGCACATGAATCGCGGTGCCTCCCAGGACACCATAGAGCGGACCACCTTCCCTCACAAGTACAAGCGGGTCAAGAAGCCGAGTGAGGATGAGCCCAACGAGGAGGACAATGTGGAGAAGTGCACCATTTGCTTGTCCGAGTTTGAGGACGCAGAGGATGTGAGGTGAGTGCCCACTGCCCAACTCTAGTTATACTTAAGATTATTATTATTAAATGCTTTAGGATGCAGAGCATGTGAGGTGAGTGTCCACTGCCCAACTCTACATTCATAAGATGAGAGTTACGCTTAAGATTATTATTATTAAATGCTTTAGGATGCAGAGGATGTGAGGTGAGTGCCCACTGCCCCACTCTACATAAGATGAGAGTTACGCTTAAGATTTTTATTATTAAATGCTTTAGGATGCAGAGCATGTGAGGTGAGTGTCCACTGCCCAACTCTACATAAGATGAGAGTTACGTTTAAGATTATTTTTATTAAATGCTTTAGGATGCAGAGCATGTGAGGTGAGTGTCCACTGCCCAACTTTACATAAGATGAGAGTTACGTTTAAGATATTATTATTAAATGCTTTAGGATGCAGAGCATGTGAGGTGAGTGTCCACTGCCCAACTCTACATAAGATGAGAGTTACGTTTAAGATTATTATTATTAAATGCTTTAGGATGCAGAGCATGTGAGGTGAGTGTCCACTGCCCAACTCTACATAAGATGAGAGTTACGCTTAAGATTATTATTATTAAATGCTTTAGGATGCAGAGCATGTGAGGTGAGTGTCCACTGCCCGACTCTACATAACCCTCTGGACAAACCCCCTTGAAGCAGCTGCTTTTCTCGACCTAGAAACAATGTGATCAATAATGTAGACGCAAACGTTAACAACAACAACAAGAGTTACACTTAAGATTATTATTATTATTATTATTAAATGCTTTATTAGATTGTACAGACATCTCTACATCTGTCTGGCTGGGGGACGTTAAACAGGGAGAAGACCAGTGTCTCGCTAGAGGACTATAAACAGAGAACAGACTAGCCAACCCTTACAAGCCAGGCTAGCTTGCTGTTTCCTAAGTCTTTAATGGCTTGTACAGAAAAGTCCAAGTCCTCATGATGGTTGATGATTGCACATAGAATTATGTGGTTCAGGACAAGCCAACTTTGAAATAAAGTTGGCTGGAGACCATCACTCAACCCCTCCAGCTGTAGCCAAGCTGGCTACAACAACAACAACATAAGATGAGAGTCACACTTAAGATTATTATTATTAAATGCTTTATTAGATTGTACAGACATTTATATGTACAATACAAATAATTAATATAAAAAAGAATGAAAAAAAAGAGTGTGGAAAGTACAATAAATAATAGGTGTACAATAATGATCAATGGTAAAATACTCGCTTGCCATTTGGAAGGTTCCGGGTTCAAACCCCCGAGCCTACAAAAAAATTGCATTCAAATTTTGGTTACAGTTGTTTGTAAGGATACATGCCGGTGTTCTCTTGTTGACCCAGCACCTAAATGGGAAGTATTGTAACACTTCTCGCCTATTAGAGGGGAGGCATACTACGGGACGGGTTAGCTACCACACAGAACCAAAGTTGCTCTGGAGGTTTTGAAATATGAAAAAATTGAAATCGGAGCAAATTGAAAAATTTACAAAAACGAACACAATTCTTCCGACTTCTAATATTAGAAATTCATCGGAAGTCATACATAGTTTATTACTTGTTGTTTATATCTCCAGGATACTATAAAAAGTGAAAAATGCATTACATGCTACAAACTTATGATTTAGCTTTTAAACAGTACATAATCTTTGACTAAATCACGTCTTGTCTCCCGCAGACGACTGCCGTGCATGCACCTGTTCCATGCGGAGTGCGTGGACCAGTGGCTCTCCTCCAACAAGCGCTGTCCCATCTGCCGGGTGGACATTGAGACCCACCTCAACAAAGACCTGCTGCACCCTACCTGACACTCCCCCCGCCACTGGCCTGCAGGGGGCCCTCTAGTCAATTTGGACAAGCTCAGGTAACCACTACTATTGTTGATTAGTTCATAGATCACTGGATAGTCACTCGAATATGATGGCGTATCTTTAGTCTCCCTTCAAAAAGCAACTGAGGAAGCAAGAAAATAGAATCAGCAGGACAAAGTTGTTGATATCAACCGGAAAGAAGTGAGTACAACACAAAGATGTACAAATGAAAATCAGCATGCGTGCGTGAATTCAACTTTGTTGAGAATTTTCCTTGGAAATAGAAAATCTAGTCTCACAATCCACACTAAGAACGCAATGAACAAAGAAGTGAAGTCTTCGTTGTAGAAAAAGATGACTTCATTATGTCTGAATTATGTACTTGGCAGAAAAGAATGAATCGTGTTTCTTTGTTGTAGTTCCACACGAATGCAGTAGGTGCCATATCTCACTCATCCCAAGATTTTCGTTCTCGTCAATTCTTTTTTCTTGTAAATCAATGAAGAATGCATGAAACTTCCAAACGCAAAAACTGGGAACATTTTCAAGAGTTATAATTATGTAGTTGCTTTTTAGTTTTCTTCCCTACAACATAATATGATATGATATCTATTAAACTCAATAATTTGTACAATATGTTCAGAAAGCTATTGCAGACAGTCTGTCATTGAGTTACATGCTTTTTGCTTTAGGCTTTATTTTGTGCTTATGAGACTGATGTGAAGAAAAGTGAAAGAGCAACCTATCTATCCTTCATGTTTTGAAGGTCATTATTATCTATTTCTTACAGTCGTAGTCTTGTGCATTTCTATATTGGCTTAATGGTTTTCTGAAGCATATTTAAATGGACTCTACTGATGAAGAGGATACATGGTAAATTTTAATTTTCTAGTACAATATTTGAAAAAGGGTCCCCAATTGAACCGAAAAGTTTTGAGGATAATTTGTTAGCCCCTAAGAAGATGTTTTTCTTACTACCGAATGTAGCCTCATCACCACAGACGGGGTTGTTTCTATAAACTGTTGTAACGTGGAAGTAACATTGTAGTTAACCTCATTTCCTATGAGTTTTTAATCTAGGAACAATCCCCCGAGTCCATGTTTGGATTATTAAAGACTGATGTATTCCTCTAGGTTTTGTTTACCCTTGTAATGAGTTGGTTTTTGATAGAGTTTATTTCATTTCGTTTGTACCTACCTCAATTATTTATTCACTGTAGGGTTAGTGTCATGAGAACTTTTCTTTTTTGATGTTGATCTACAATACATTCATTATTCATAGATGATGGTAGCGCTATGAGAGGTAATAAATAACATGCTTCATAATTATTAAAGCAACATCCAACCAAGAATTTTTCATTTGATAGATTATATTGAGTGTTCTTTTTTTTAGTGATTTTAGCTTACCTTATTACTCTGATCCATATAATATTCTATCGGATGTCTAAAATGTACATTTTGTGCCGAGCAAAACTTATTTATCCTTTTTTAACACTCGGATTTGATATCGGTAGTGCGTAAGAACATTTTTTTACGAAAAGAAACTTATCATTAGACCTGTTCTATCTGGATGAATTCTTTAAATTTGAACTTGGAGTTCTGCCTGATGTCACTACCATGGTATTTTACTATTCTTTACTGTTTTTGATCTTTAAATAATATAGTTACATAGAATAATGTGTTTTCTGTTTTTGATTATTAACCCTACTATGGCGAGGCTACTCCTCCTAGCTACTAACTTTTAGTTTTGTGTTATTGTAGCTGCCGGCACTTATCACAGCTCTTGAATTCCTTATTTGCCCAGGACTGTGATACATACAATCACGACTCTTAACATCCAGCACTCTTAGCACTAGTGATACTTTTTTTTCCTTCATGTTTGATTACAAAGCTCCTCAGATCACAGTTTCTACTTATTTATTATTGGTTGTCTCATTTTATAATGAGCTGCCTCATAATAGTTGAGAGGCACATTGGAATATACTATCAGTACTACCTATCAACAAACTTTCCTTCTATTTTTTGTGGCTTGGATGTAGTTTTAAAGTAAAATAACTATTGTGAAAGGAAAGTTGAGTAATAAGCCCAAGTCTACAATAACAGACTATTGTAACTGTGTGTATCTATATTCTTAATCCATTATTTTTAATTCATTGTGATATTTCCTTTCTGTATATTATTGGTTATGATTTCATGTTTTATCTATTTCCTCCCTATTTATGAGTTGTTATGTATGTTTCTATGTAAGTAATACCTATTATTTTTATTTTATGTAATTCCATGTTTTCTTTTATCATTACTTTTTTGTTGTTGGATTTATCTATAAATTCTTATGTATTCCTCAAAATGCCACATTTCTCTGTGGTTTCAAAAGTATAATTTTTAATCAATTCTGATGAATTTTAAATAATTAGTCAAATAGAACTAGTATACATAATATCTTGCGTTGAAAGTATACTTTATACTTGAAAATGTTGCAATGCTGCAAACGCCTCCTCTTCAGCAACCCTCTTAAGAACCATTTTAATAATTTATTATATATTAGGGTTTTGTCCTCACATATTGAATATTTTATGCCTTAAAAACAACATAATATATTTTATGTTATTCCTAGTAATAATATTATTTATTAAAATATTAACATTTCCGTGTTTTATTATTAAAATAAGTAAAAATAATACCTATGTTTTCGATTATTTTCTTTATTTAGGGACGAAGTTTTATAGCTCTTAACATGTACTGCTCAGTCTTAAACTAAATGTACAAGTTTTATTAAATTGCAATTAATTTAAAGGCATTTTATTAATTAGCAATACTGGCATTCAATGGCGACCACACTAACCCGCAAGATTAACCCGACAACAGTACAAGATTTTCCTAACTAATGAAAAATGTATTTCTATTTGGAAAATCTAAAGCAACAAGATTTGTGCCTTTAATTTAATCAGATCAATGTTGAGAATTACCTGAGAGATGCAAGAATCTCCTCCAGAAGGTCTCACATTCTGACCATCACACACACATTAATAAAATTTCGAATAAATAAATGAAACCTCTGGATAAAGATTATTGAACCAATTCAATGCATGATGCTCAACATTTTGGTTACCAATCTAGCAAGAACAATTTAATTAGGTTTATACCAATAGTTTTTGAAGCTATACAATTTTCTTTGTAGGTGCATTTTGCGGGTCAATCATACTACCTACTTCTAGATGAAGAAACATACATGAATAAAATTTCATTTAACATATTTATATTGCTGCCTTCATTCAGTATATTAATTCATAATACAATTAGCAAGTTTGTTGTTTTCTCCATTATTAACTTTATTTCTCTACCTTCCACAATACTTACCCGTTAATAATTTGGGAGGTTGAACCTCTGTTTCCCAATATTTAATAATGGTATTTTTATATTTTGTAAAACTAGGTTTGTCCGTTTGTCGCCTTGCATTTATTCCATGTTTTTTCTTAGCTCTATTCGTATCAAATATTTTACTGCACTCAATTGCACCAGAATTTAGATAAGTAAATTATGTTCAATTGGAACTTTTTTGAAATTTTCGGTAACTCATGAGTGTCTCTACAACGTATCATGAGTTTCATAAAATGAGTCAGCTTTCTTATAATTCGCATCGATTATATCTGTTAAGCGAAAAGTACGCACTTGTTCGTAGCTCGTACCCTTCACAGACAAGATGACTGAGAGTGGTTTCAAGCGGTTGGCTCTTTCGCAAACATCTTCACATAAAACAGAACCAAACCAAAACAACTAGGTCCAGTGAACTTTCCTCTTTCCCTACGAATTATTTTGATTCTTGTCACATACATATTAAACATTTTCTCGTTGTTGAGAAATAAAACATCTTGTGCAGTCGATTTTTTTCATTTGTTCTGATTGAACATTAGCCTTATCCACAGACAACATTGAATAACGAGAACTGTTTCAAAATTAATTTTTTTTCGCGTTATTATATTCATTATAGAGTTTTATTTTGCATTACCTCACCATATGATAATTTGAAAGCAATTTTTTAAAAAGTGAATTTAATTTTTTAACTACGTATTATTCCACGTTCTTGGTATTATTTTTGTACGTGTGCTTGAGGTTTGACTGTACTTGCCCTTATTTGTCTTATTTTAGGTCTGGACTTACTGGACTAAAGGTTAAGCTGATTGCCCATACGCTATTTTGTCCTAGTCGGGTAGTATAAATTAGGCGTTATTATTATTACTATTCTTCATGGGATGGGATTAGTACCTAGTTTAAACCAGAGAGCCCTTTCATAATTAATTTGGCTTCTACTTGCGCATTAACATATTTTATATTTTTTTGGTTTTTTTATCAAACGCAATCCAGAACTTAACCTAGATTTGTAACTTGTTAATCCTCTCTTGCCCCTTTTTCTTGATGTTTATTGGCATGAACTAGAAGATTATTTATCTAGATGCACGGCAGTGCGGTAGGCCACGTACGGCCTTCGCACGCAGTGTTAATTTTTCTCCTTAAATTAGGTTTTAGTTAGTAATCCTGAGTTAACATCCTAATGGGCAGTTTTATTTTTTCTATTTCGATCAATTTGGTTTCTTTCTTGTGCTTTTTCTAAAAGAATTCTCTACTGTTGTTGTGTCCATTACTCGTTAGATTTTTCAAGTTACCTTAAAAATAAAATTACAAAAAACAATGTTTTCTTTGTAAATAATTAAATTCAATAAAAACATGTAACAAACCAGCAAACTGATTTTTATTGTAGAGCGAAGAGATTCAACTTTTTTTCCAGACGTCATATTAACACCTGATAACCATACTACCACACACTGTTTTTTGACATTTTCATGTCTTTGCTCTGGCACATAACCAAAATTATGTGACGAAATTATGTAACGATATTATGTAACGAAATATTGAATTGTAAAGGGAGAGAATAGGGAAAGTGTGTGTCATGCGCACAATGGCGAAGTATTGAATTGTAGAGGGAGAGAAGAAAGAAGGTATGTGTCATGCGCACAATACGAAATTTGGTCAGTTGGGTTTTGGACCTTGAATAGTAAAGATGAAAATGTCCCAATGGTTGCAGACTCGTATGCAAGCGTTTTTTTAAACAAAAATTTAACATCGCTTTCAACTGCATGGTCATATTAGTAGTCACCGTGGCAAAGTGAGTTAGCGCGCTAGGCATTGTACGCATGGTGACCTGGGTTCGATTCCCAGCGGGGCAGGAATTTTTTTTTTTTAAGATGTGAAACAGCCTTTTTTCGTAGCCATGAAACAGGAGCTACTGTAGACGCTTGTGGTCTGTGTTGTAGCTTGATCATCCTCTGATGTGCGAGATGTGACACAATTCTTCCCATTTAGGTGCTGGTTTAACACAAGCGCACCGGACGGTACCCTTACATACAATAAAATTGTACCCAAATTAAGAATACAAATTTTTGTCGGCACGGTGGAACGAACCCGGGACCTTCCGCACGGCGAGCGAGTGGTTAACCACTGAGCTAATCGCGCGCTCTTAAAATTAATAGAAGATTTTGCTGTGGGCTAGGTAATAATCATGTCATTGTAAGAGCATGACTGAAGTTGAATTACTGCGTCTGCCGTGCTAAGTTGTCAACAATGAGAAACATCAGGATATCACTCCTCTTCTGGTCTTGGGGTTAAAGTCAAAATTCAGAGGCCACCCAAACTAATCGACACATATCCGCGGTCGACTATTATTGAGTTGCAGTATTATGAAAGCTAGCGGTAACTTGAACACTTATACAGGGATAGGGTCCTTAAAAAGGGAGCTACTCAAAATATTAGAGAACGGATTTGCAATGTATATACTATCAACCCGCGGGGACCCCCTTCGTAATGTTTTTGTTTACTAGGCGCTTAGCAAGAAACGACCTGCCTGAGGGAATGATTATAAAGTTAAGGAGTCAAGAATTTAGATATTACTTCTTCTTTTTTCACTTTGCCTTTTCCCAAACCTACTTGGGGTTGGCATTGTTCAACCTCATGGTTGAGGTTGGTTGGTTGTGAGACATTTGTACGGTTGAATGCCTTTTCTAACGCCACCGATTCTATCTGATTTAACCGTCTTGATTAGGACGGGGGTTTTACCAGTTTCCCACATAAAGCTCACCCAGCCTGAGTAGGGCCGAAAATGCCATCCTCACGTGTTCGCAGGGAACAGGTTTTTTTTTTGTTTTTTTAGTCTGTTCCAACCGATAGTCAAACTCGGGATCTCTGTACTACGGGCAGTAGTCACAACCATTACTCCACGGAGGTTATTACATCATAACTTTCTCCAAGATACTTAGCACATTACCTGTCTATCAAGGGCTATGAGGCTTTAGTTCTGATATTTTAGAAAAAAAAAGAAAAAACGCTTGCATACGAGTCTGCAACCATTGGGACATTTTCATCTTTACTATTCAAGGTCTAAAACTTAACTGACCAAATTTCGTATTGTGCGCATGACACATACTTTTTCTCTTCTCTCTTTTTATAATTTAATATTTCGTTATTGTGCGCATGACACATACTTTTTCTCTTCTCTCTTTTTATAATTTAATATTTCGTTACATGTGCCAGAGCAAAGACATGAAAATGTCAACATGTTTATGTTCCTTGGACCAACATTAAAATTATATCAGCTGATTCTAAAATCTCATTCGCAGCCCGTTATTGAACCAACCAATCAGAGAGCTCGTAATGTGCTTCATCACCAATATGCCTGTGTATTTGGGCTCCACATGTCTTCCTTCTTTCTCTCGGGGATAGATTCAAGTAGCATCGTACAAATTTTCCAATAGTTCCTGCCTTTTTTATTTATCTTTTAAGTTAATTTTAAAAAGGTGAGAGTGCCCCGGAACCGCTTTCGCATTACTTAAGGGCACTTTTACCTTTACATCCATGCCATTCCGGAAACGGAAAAATTTAGTGAGAAAATTTCGCTCCGGCCGGGATTCGAACTGGCAACCTCCGAGTCTGTAACCAATGCTCTTAACCACTGAGTTCCTGCCTATCTACTCTTTTAATGCGGAAGTGCCATTTTCTCAAGGCCGGGTACATACAGGACATCCCACCAATCACAGGGCGCCATGGTGGAAAGTAATTCTGAGCTAAGTAGTCACCATCTTTCAACTTTGTGATTAGTTAGTGCGCACTTAAGATATCTATCTAACGTAAGATTTTTATTATTACCTGACCTGGTTACAGGGTTTTCAGTGAAACCCTTATAATAATAAGTTGGTTTATTTTCATTCTACATTTTTTATTACAATCCCCTTGAAGTACGAGAATATCTTTTGTACTTTTGGGGGGGTGGATCATTTATCTTCATAGATTATATTTATCTTAATCTTGTATTTGTATGAATATTATGTCTCCTTTTCACTTTTTATTCAATTTTCTTCTTATTTTATATAATTATCATTGTTTGATGATAGATAATATTTCTGTATATCTTTTTTCATTTTATTTCTACTAAAGATATTTCGTTTATTGGTAGTTCATTAATCATTTTTGGTATTTGGTATTTTAATGTTGTTTTAACACTGCGACCTAATTAGATCTATTGTGACTCGTTGATTCTATTCGGTTTTAACGTCCTGATTTGAGATATTTTACCCTCCATTCGCTGGGAATCGTACCAGCTACCCACATTAACCTCACCCAGCCTGGTTAGGGCCGGAAATGCCAGCCTCACGTGTCAGAAAGAAACAGAACTTTCTTCGAAAAGTCTGCCCCAACCGGGATTCGAACTCGAGACCACTGGACTATGGGCAGTAGTCATACGAGGTCTGTAAATAAAGTGATGTGACAAAATTTATTTAATTTTTTTGGTTACATATATCTAGATTTCAATATGATCTCCCTCTAAGTAGTTTCCTTGTACGTTGATACAGTGCTGGAGACGGTTTTTCCAATTTTCGTAGCAGTGCTGGAACTCAGATTGCTGAATGACCTTTAGTTTGTCGGTCACGGCAGATTTAATGTTTTAAAGAGTACCAAAATGTCGTCTTTTGAGTTCATTTTAAAGCCTGAGAAATAGGAAGAAGTCACAAGGACTCAGATCAGGGGAATAAACTGGTTGCGGGGCCACAGGGATACTTTTATTGGCCAAATACTCATTCATTGACATCGCTGTGTGACCAGGTTTTTGGGACCATTTTCGCACACATCTTTCTCATCTCCAGATTTTCATTTAATTTGATGAACAGTTGTGTGATTCAATACCAATTTATCTCCAATCATTCTGACTGTTAAACGTCCATCAGAACGCACAAGAACCCGAACTTTTTCAATGTTTTGATCAGACTTCGAAGTTGGAGGTCTTTCTCTGCGGGGTTCATCTTCAATCAACTCCCGACCCTTCGAAAACGCCCTGAACCATTTAAAAACCCGTGCCCTTGATAAAGAACTCTCCCCATAAGCCTGTTGAATTTTTACATATGTCTCACTCGCACTGTACCGAAGTTTCACACAAAACTGAATCGCACATCTTTGTTCTATTAATCATTTTCGTGACGCACTGTAAAAACAAGTTATCGGAAAATAATCACGAAAGTTGAGATAATGAACCTACCAGTTCCAAATTAACACTGAACGTTCATTACATATTGACCTTGAATCCTTAAATTTCAAAGTTTGAGGATGAACAGGTCAGGAGTTATAACATCAGTCTCATCACTTAATTTACAGACCTCGTATCTATTATAAGATACTATCAAAAGTAATTTAAAATATGAATCCAACTTCAAAAGGTGAAAAACAAAGAACAAATAAACAGGATGGAAAATAATGAAAGTCATATATTGTAAGAAAGTTACATGCTGTTGTCAACACAATGAAAATCATAGACCACACCTCTCCCTCACTTCTTGGCTGCGGGTTTGGCTGCCTTGGGGGCGGCGGCTTTAGCGGGTTTCGTCACGGGTTTCTTGGCTTTGGGCTTGGGGTTCTCACGGGCGGGACAATGGACGCGGTTTTCTTGGCGGGGCGCTTTCCGGCGAGACGCTTGGTTTTGCCGTCCACTTGCTTCTTCTTGTGACGGAGCCTCTTGGACTCAACCTGTGGAAGACAAGAGAAAAACAACTTGCTATGAAGAAGCACAACTTTTTCCTTTCTTTCTTTCATGAAATGGAAATTATTTATGGAGGCATATGTTATCATTCTTGTGACGGAGCCTCTTGGACTCAACCTGTGGAAGACAAGAGAAAAACAACTTGCTATGAAGCACAACTTTTTCCTTTCTTTCATGAAATGGAAATTATTTATGGAGGCATATGTTATCATTCTTGTGACGGAGCCTCTTGGACTCAACCTGTGGAAGACAAGAGAAAAACAACTTGCTATGAAGAAGCACAACTTTTTCCTTTCTTTCTTTCATGAAATGGAAATTATTTATGGAGGCATATGTTATCATTCTTGTGACGGAGCCTCTTGGACTCAACCTGTGGAAGACAAGAGAAAAACAACTTGCTATGAAGCACAACTTTTTCCTTTCTTTCATGAAATGGAAATTATTTATGGAGGCATATGTTATCATTCTTGTGACGGAGCCTCTTGGACTCAACCTGTGGAAGACAAGAGAAAAACAACTTGCTATGAAGCACAACTTTTTCCTTTCTTTCTTTCATGAAATGGAAATTATTTATGGAAGCATGATATTTTATCACCAGTTTAGTGGACAGTGAAGATAGCGGTTAGAATTTCATTTTAATGCTCAAAGCATTTTCTATCACCCTTCAATATCTTATTTTTCTGTAGTCACATACTAAAAAAAAAAAAAAAAAAATACTCCTTGGCGAAAGGAAACCGCGAGGCGAGGTTAATGCTCAAAGTATTTTCTACCAGCTCATTTTTAGTCACATACTCAAAAATTAGTAAAATCCAATCATTGGATTGATCCAATTGACAAATCATGGATGCTGTTTACATTACACTAATTTTTTTTTAGTAAAATCCAATCATTGGATTGATCCAATTGACAAATCATGGATACATGCACTAGATTGTTTACATTACAAATCTAGTGCTGTAGCTACATTGACTAAAACAACTGTTTTTTATGAAGAAGAAGTTCCTTGGCTGCCCCTCACCCAGTTCTGTCAATAGTTCGAACACTAATGGACGCAGCACATAGGAATTTCTTTTTAACACGTTGATCGCCACGTCAGGTGAATTCACCTGACATTAACCTTTCCCAGCAGGCCTCGTCAGGCATATTCACCTGAAATAATTATCCCGAACGGCCCCGTCAGGTGAATTCACCTGACATAATTATCCCATACGGCCCAGTCAGGTGAATTCACCTGACATAATTATCCCGAACGACCCCGTCAGGTGAATTCACCTGACATAATTATCCCATACGGCCTAGTCAGGTGATTTCACTTGACATAGGAGTGTCATTTGAGGCCCTGAGGAAATGTAACTTTATAGCGTTGACGATCAACGTGTTGACACCTTGACTGCCACGTGTATCTCTAGCGATACACGGTGTACTGTGTTTACTGCCAGGTGTATCTCTAACGATACACCACTGTTTTTGAAGTTCACTGCCAACTCTAGCGATACACCATGATTTTACTGTTCACTGCCTCGTGTATCTTTATCGATACACTCAACATCCTTTTTGCTTTTGGAATTAGTGTATCGAAAACAGAGCAGAAGCAATCTCTAATACTACTATGGCGTGGAACATAAACAACACAAAAATTTGTGGCAGTCAAGGTGTTAAATAATGTCCTGCCCCTCACCTTGGCCTTGATTTTCTTGGCTTTCTCCGCGACCTGGGCCGCTCGCTTGTCCCGGATAGGCACGGGGGCCGCCACCTTGGGCTTCTTCTGGCCCTTGTTCTTGGCCCTCAGCTTGGCTTGGGCCTCCTTCCGCTCCTTGCTGATCTTCAGCGAGATCTCGTAGGCGCGGGGCACCGGGAGCTGCAACACAGAACAAGACAGTGTATAAGTACCAGTACATAATGCTTTATTATTTTATTTATTTACACTTTAATAGGACATATTATATACAACACAAATAATTACAAATTAAAATACAATATAATAGAAGAAAAAAAATAAAGAATTATATACATAATATATGTCCTAGCTAAAGGGCGGGGTTATTGTCTTTGGCAATCTCTTCCACCCTGAGAGTGTCAGTGCATCACAGGTAGTTTCCCCCATGATGTGCAAAAGTCCTCTGTGTATGTCTTCTTCGTTGGTATAGTCAAACCTGGATATAAGAGAACTCAAGAAAGGCAATTTTTTCTCTTGTATCAAAGTTTCTTTTATAAAGAGGTTAATTTATCTTGGAACAGGTAAATAAACAGGAAATCTGTCCCTTATATCGCCAGGTTCGACTGTAAATAGACATTTCAGCCCCAGTAAGGAATTGTTATCAATTTATCTCTAACTAAGAAATGAACAAGAAAACGAAGAATATAGATCATGCTCTGGTATATGTAATTTTAATACCATTTAAATTATCACATAAAAATAATCTTGACGAAACAAAACTCATGGTCTTCATTTTCGAAGAACCAACTGCCAGACACAAACAACCTATTTAGAGAGAGCATGACATCAGCTAGGCGACGACATATAATTTTATAATAATCAAAATTATATTCATTGAGTGTCACATGACACATGGCTATCATCATTATCATGCTCTCTATATCTCACTGCCATTTTTACAGAAATTCGGGCTTAACACTAGGGTCCCTTTTTGTTAGCAGTTAAGTTTCATTCCTTGGTTTATTAAATTAATTTAACTGTTGAAAAAATAACAACTGAGGTTATTGAATACCAAGATGATCAAGTTTCATCAGAGCTTTTGAAAAGTAAATTTTCGTCACTTAGTATCAGCAACACGGACCAAAAGCAAATCATCATTTGAAATACACTACATGGTGACATATCAAGTTTTTTCCGAATTTTCTACTTCAGTAAGACAATTTTACTGACATATTTCATCTACATAACTTATTATTTCATCAGAGCTTTTGAAAAGTTAAATTTCATTCACTTTGTATCAGCAACACGGACCAAAATAAATCATCATTTGAAATAATTATTACATTGAACAACTAATGTTCCTAAATTGAAAAACTTCCTATACAAAATATGGGATAATTTTATAACAAAGCACTAATATTGTTTGTATAAGTAGGGCAACCAATTAAATGTCACGTATCGCTGCCCACTTGAAGGCATGTAGAACCAATCAAGTGAACGCCTGAGGATAGTTGGAGTTTACTTTGGCACAAATATTGTACATACAGAAACAAGACGTAGCTGTCCATATGTCGTTAGTATTGTGCTGATTATGAAAGTTGCTACAAACCATACATATTGGTAAACATTATACAAGAACAAAATAAATTTGAGGGAATTTCCAGAACATTCATAAGTTAAGTTAAACGATGTATAGTTAAAGGAACAACTGAGGATATACAAAAGGCATAATTAAATGATGTTAGTGGTTTAAATGATGTTAGTGGTAAAGTATTGGGTGAGTCTTCAATACCAATACACTTTTAGATGTTGGAAAAAGATGTTTAGAGGGGGAATTGGGTGTTTCAACATACTCGAGTTCCCATTGCAGGTGAAGACAAAGAAAACAAGTGAATGAAGAGTTTACTGTGGCAAGACTACAACGAGAGGGGACTCGAGAGAAGGAATCCACTCTCAAACAAAATCATCTTGCTACTGCGAATCTAGATAACAACTGATTATTTTTTTCTTAATTTTCATCTGACGAACACTCGCACTTAGTTTAATACATTAACTATCTGGTCAGTTAGCAGTTGTTTTCCTGATAAAGTTACTTGGTTAATTTCAAGAGTTGTCTAGAACCATATTACCATAAATGCTTAGTACTACTACCTAGGTTAACAAATAGAAGCAAGACATCAGCTAGGCGACGACATAGAATTTCAATAATCAAAATAATTCATTGTGTGTCTTAAGACACATGGCTATCATCATTATCATGCTTCTCTTTTATTTTATTTATTATCCCTAGAAAAGTTTCTGGATGTTCAAACTAAGAAAGAACACTATTTGATTGAAGAACATATTGTTTATGTGTGCAATATAATCAGGTGTCAACGGGTCCACATGGAATATTCAGAACCCAATGCTCTGAAATAGGAAAGTTTTCATCATTTTATTTGCAAACACAAAGATTTTAATTTATCTAGTAAAGAAGTTTTTATGTTGTTTGGCTAACCAACAAGAAATAATTCCAGTTTCATCAGAGCTTTTGAAAAGTAAAATTTCAGTCACTTTGTATCAGCAACACGGACCAAAAGCAAATCATCATTTGAAACTCAAAATTCATAATACTTTTCTTACGTTTAGGGCAAGAAGATCTTCTCTTTTAGTTTTAATGCTGTCTTTGAGAAAGGAAGGATTATTGGCAATTTTTGTTTCCTGTTTATTTTTATTAAATTATAATTGAAAATTCTCATGTTTACTTTATTAAAAAAAAGGTAAAGAAAAACTAGGTAGACTTCATTTTTAATTTACAGCGCGAAGTCAGCAAGTTTGAAATGTTCCAATTTAATGGCAATGACGTTGCGGTTAAGTATCATAATGAGAATATCAGAGCTCGATTTACAAATTTCAAAAAATAATATTTTATAGTCGAAACATTAAATTCAGCGATTATTTTTTTAAAATTACCATTAGAATCTTGAATTCATAAAAGATCATTAGAATCTTGAATTCATAAAAAGTTCTTATTCTGAAGGGTGTAATAGGCCACGAGGGACCAATTTCTTATTTCTAAAGTTTAGTCATTACAGATTAAACCAAATATGTATGTAATACACTCATTACAGATTAAACCAAATATGTACAATTGTACAAGTGAAAATAAATAAATAAAAAGCACTAGCTAAATAACTATGATGGAAAGCCACACTCACCCCTCTCTTCTTGGCCAGGTCTGCCTCGCGGGCCAGCTTCCTCTTCTCCTCGGATATGATGGCGGATCTGATAGCCACCTGGGCGAAGGGGTTGAGGCGCAGCATCATGCGCTTGTTGGTCAGCGGGTTGAGCTTGCGCTTGGTACGACGCACGGAGCGGCTGTGAGGGAAAACAGGAGTGCATTAATTTCTTGCGATAATAAAGTATGGGGAATGTAAACAGGGACTGAGTCTGGCTGGGGGACTATAAACAGGGAGGAGACCAGCAGTCTGGCTGGGGGACTATAAACAGGGAGTAGACCAGCATTGGCTTGGTTCTGGGGGCCCTTGTCAATTATTAGCTTCCTTATAAAAAGACAGTGGTAGAAGTGCTGAGTCATTCCTCCACTGTCTGGCTACCATCGTTCACGATGACGCCACCCTATGATGATGAATAAAGTACAACCGAAGAGAACTCAATGAACGGGAATTTTTTTTTCTCTTAATCCGGGTTTCTCTTAAAAAGAGGTTATTTTCCCTTTAAGAGAGGAAAATTAGACCTGGGAAACGTTCTCTAATATCCAGGTTCGATGGTATTAAGTACATAATACTATTACACCGAAATGTACATCTAAATCCTAATTTCTCTTAAAAAAGAGGTTATTTTCCCTTTAAGTGAGTTAAATTTAAATTGGACCTGGGAAACGTTCTCTTATATCCAGGGTCGATAAGTAAAACTATTACACCAAAATGTACATTAAGATAATAATAATTATGGCACTTCAAGGATATAATATATTATTTTCTCTCTTTTACAAATACCTATATTTATACATTTTTTTTCTTCTCTTTTTTAAAAAAATATATGATAGTAACATCACTTTCCTTCTCGAAATCGAAATCAGTAACACTTTCCTTCTCGAAATCGTATGGGTTTGATGGCAGAGATTGCCTCAGGCAATAATCACGCCCTTTGTCAATATTATTCTTGTCAATAAGGAGTTATTATTATTATTAGATTGCATTTAAAATTTTACAAAAAAAGGCCAACACTACTACAAATATCTAGTATGTATTGGGTAAAAAAAATAGAGAAGCATGACATCAGCTAGGCGACGACATATAATTTTAATAATCAAAATTATTCATTGTGTGTCATAGGACACATGGCTATCATCATTATCATGCTTCTCTTTTACTTCATTTACTATTGCTAGAAGAGTTTCCTAACGTACAAACTAAGATGAATAAACACCAATTTGGTTGAATATGTTTTCTATGTGTGCAAGATAATCAGGTGTCAACGGGTCCACATGGAATATTCAGAACCCAATGCTCTGAAATAGGAAAGTTTTCATCATTTTATCTGCAAACACAAAGATCTACTTAGTTTATCTTTTATGCTTAAGTTATAAAATTATTTCTAAACACATTGATAATCCAGTTTCATTAGAGCTTCTGAAAAGGTTGAAGAGAACATAATATCCAAGTGTCATAGATTCTTGTTACTATAATATCATGTTTGAGAAATTCCCAACACCTAAGGCCTATTTTTCTTTTGGATTAAAAAAAATTCCAGGTTCGATATTTCCAAGGTCAACTTCACCACATTCGTAAAAGAAAAATGCGTTTCGTTACTTTAAAAGATACACAATGGACTTAACCTATAAAAAGAACTGGAAGCAAGAATTTTCCACTTCCATTTTGGTTAACTTTAGAAGAGGAAATTTTTCCTCTTCCAAAAGAAAAATGACTTGGTTCCACTTTGGTTCATTTTTTTCCCGTTTGGTTAACTTAGGTTAGAAAGAAAAACACGGCTCTAATGTTCCGTTTCGCCGTCACTTACATGGGCCGGCGGAGCACCTTCTTGATCTCCTCGCTCTTGAGGAGCCGGGCGAGGTCGGTGTTGGCCATCTTGGGCGCGGGCAGCGAGTAGCCCGTCTTGAGGGCGGCCCGTGACTTGGCCGACCCGTACAGCGCGTCCAGCTTCTTGAAGGCGGACTCGGTCCAGATGACGAAGCGGCCCACGTGGCCGCCCGGGGCGAGCTTCAGGAGGTTGAGCTTGCTCACGCTGAGCAGCTCCACGCCGGGGATGTTGCGGAATGCCTTGGTCAGGCCCTGGGCAGGCGTGCGTTAGTTATTATTATTTTATTTTTAACACGTATGAGACGGGTCCTATTTTCTATAGTTTGTACGCTGGGACGGCTTCAAATTAGGGTATGTGTTCCAAATATGACAACAACAAATAAAAAATTGGGACGGGCTAGTACAAAAATATATTAAAAATTGCATTATCTGTGACCACCGGTGGGTCACGTTACAATGGAAATTGAAGGAAAAAAAACATGACCCTCCGGTGGGCACGCCGTCTCATACGTGTTAAACTGCGTCTACACCTGATACAATCGTGTGACCGATGATCGATGATTGATCAGGCAATTACTAACGCAGTGAAGTTATACTGGGCAGCTTGAGACGTTACCTCATGATAGTATTCTTTAGTGGAATGTCATCAGGCGAGTATAATGCTCAAAGCCTTTACTGCAATCCAGAATTGAAAGTCTCATTAGGGGGGATTCAATCGACAAATCATGGATCCATGCGCTAGATTGTTTACATTACAAGTCTAGTGCTGTAGTGCTCTACATTGACTACCAATGCTTGGCCCCATTATGCCGACAGTTTTTTTTTTCATGTTGGTTTAACGTCACTTATAGTGTAATTAATCAAACTAATGGAAAACTAGACTCTTAAATTATAAGCAAAACTAGTAAGCAAAGGTGGAGTGATACCACATTGAACTAAACTTAGGAAAATAGGTTGAAATAATGACTTTTTGCTTAAAAGCAGGGAGAATTCGGTTTGAAAGTTGAAGTCTAGCTGAGGAGTCTAGATCAAAATAGTTCCTAATAGAAATAATTTTACTAGCAATTCAGATAGGGAACCGGGCCAGCGTTTTGGGAACCTTTCCTAAACATTCCTCTTTCGATGAAATATTTAAATAAAATAAAATAAAATATGTATATATTTATATCTGTACCCTAGAGTTAGAGTCGTAACTCCAGTTTTTCAAATTTTACAGGAAAAGCAAAATAAGATTTCAACTTTTTGCATTTGTGAATTCTTCTCGTTAGTTTATTTCTAAAAACAAAACTGTTTTTTTGTTTTATACCAAATAAAAGGAAATATTATCTTCTAGTAATATTGCCGTACAATACCAAACTGTCTTCTACCATGAAAATCCGTAATTTTGGAATAACGATTTTCTTAATTTTATTTTTTTCTTATGAGGAATGGATCTGCGGTCTTTTTCCATGTTACAAAATAAATCATGTTGAATCCGAGTATGAACGTAACTCAATTTTGAAAAAAAATTGGAGTTGCGACTCTTTAACTCTAGGGTACAGATATATAATTATCATTTTTAAAAAACCCCAATAACTTACTCTGTCCTTGCCGTAGACAATCAGGGGGCCGCGACGCTGGATGCGTCTCCTGTTGCGCATCTTACCCTTACCCGCGCGCCAACGTCTCGACTTGTACACCTGGAATCACAACCAAAATACCACCCGTGTTAGGTTTCAACGAGAAGAAGATATAGCAGAAATAGTCACAAGTCAGACACATACAAGTTGAGGAAGTATGAAGTTGAAGATGGATGTGGTGTGTTCCAAATTTAGACGGAGTTGGCTTTGAAGTAAAAAAAAAAAAAAAGCCAGACACATTGGTCAAAACATATTATTTATAGTACCAAATAAGTTTCTAATATGATCATGTTACAATAAAATTGATCTGAGAAAGTTCAGTAAAATCTGACAAACTCGAAATTCCAGCAAGTAGAAACTCTAGTTAACTCGAAAGAATTCTTCGGTCCTTCTTGCAAGTTACAGTTATATGGAAGATACAACATAACTTAAACTATAAATAACACATTTATACAAGAAATTCGTTTTTTTATATGGTACAGACAGGGATATTATAGTTTCAAGTACATATATCAACAAACATATAGGAACACAGTAAAATTAATTTCAAGGTTTTTTCATTCTAATCAGACTGTTTGCAGCTCCGGGAGCTGAGAGACCAAGGAATACAAAGTACACCCAGCACGCCAGGGAGAATACAATACATTTCATATGGCACAACTACACAGCAGGACCAATCAGAACACACTGGTGTGTTCAGTTGGGGACATTGTGTGCAAATAAAGACCCCAATACAAAGTTTTGTTAAATTCTATTCCTTGACAAAAGCTTTGTTAATCACATGATCATATGCAAATGTTACCCAGATATTTTTTGATTATTTCAACAATGGAGAGAAATAGTCAGAGATATGAACATCTGGTTCAGTGTTACTATAGCACAGTAGCACGCAGATCAATCATCTCATAGTAGAAAAGTTCTAAAATGATAATCGGGATAGCTGTGCTTAGAAGAACCAATATTTTACAACAACAAAAATTATCAGTTCCTATTTTACTAAATCAAATCAAATTTCAAATTAATACTACAGAGATGGTGAAAATAATTTTAAAGCTCAGTGTAGGGAATCAACGAAAAATTTCAGATAAAAACACAGTATGTAATAAATACTCTCAAGGTAATTTAAGGTAAACAATTCTATTCTGATAAGCTAACTAAAATTTCATCAGATCTTTTGAATTTTCGTCACTTAGTATCGGCAACACGGACCAAAAGCAAATCATCATTTGAAATACACTGCACTTAGCATCCCAATTGTTTCGTGTTTTCTACTCAAGACAGTTAATTTCATCTACTTAACTAATTATTTCATCAGAGCTTTTGTAAAGTAAAATTTCAGTCACTTTGTATCAGCAACACGGACCAAAAGCAAATCATCATTTGAAAAAAAAAAAAGAGTTACCCTATGATTATTGAACTCATAAAAATCAATAATGTAAATCCATGTCAAGTCTAGTCAGGTTTCGTAATTTCTCATATTACTTTTAACTCCTAACTATTCCTTAACACTAATTTATTATTAAATAAAATTTTAACAATTTAAACATAAATTTAAAATCCTGATCGGGCAGTAAAAGAAGGTGATATTACTATAAAGCTGAGAGAAAGCAACTAGAATAAGCATGACATCAGCTAGGCGACGACATAATATGATTTTAATAATCAAAATTATTCATTGTGTGTCTTAAGACACATGGCTATCATCATTATCATGCTTACATTGCTAAATGATCATACCTCAGGAAACTTTATATACCTATTTGTGAAAAAAATCTAAATGAATCAGATGGAAACTTCTCAGCACTTGGTATCAGCCGAAAGATGGTTTAGGTTTCTATCATCATATTCATATCAGATTGTGACATTCAATTATTTGAAGGATGACACACAAAAGTACGAAGTAATTCAAAAATATTATGATTAAAATAATAACAATGCCTCTAAAATATACATCAGTAAATAATCAGGTGTCAACGGGTCCACATGGAAAGGATTTCAGAACCCAATGCTCTGAAAATTAAAGTTTTCATCATTTCATTTTACTGATCCTAGGGCAATTGAAATTAATTTAGTTTGACTTTGTGAATGAAGAGATTATGAATGTTTGCAGCTCCGGGAGCTGAGAGACCAAGGAATACAAAGTACACCCAGCACGCCAGGGAGAATACAATACATTTCATATAGCACAACTATACAGCAGGACCAATCAGAACACACTGGTGTGTTCAGTTGGGGACATTGTGTGCAGAATTTGAATATTAACTAACTAACAACGGATTAAGAATAATTTTTTCAAGGAGCTGTACAAAAAATTATCGAGTTGTCAAAAATTAAGCATGATAAGCAAAATAAACAACTATGTAGAATATAAAATACGTAGAACCAGATATCAGTCAAGCAAGCGCAGAATAATTTTTCATAATCAAAAAGTTATTCATACATGTCATATTATTACTCATCATATAATTTGGTTCTTGTAGTTCTACTATGTATACTACAGGTTCAATAATTTTACTAAGAAAGAAAATTGATACCACAAAATACTTATATCAGGCTGAGAAGAAAAGACATTAAGTTTGTATTATTTTTTTTTTGTGGTGAAGCACTGAAGCACAAGGCCTCTTCACAATTTTTGTGGGTGGGTAGCGCAGCATTACTAAGAGCCTCCTTCACATTTCGAATTATTCTATTACATTCATTTCTTTTTACTCTGGTAATTCCGCCACTGGTCGTTACTCATACAAGTAACTACTCATTTTTCCTCACGAGGTATGAGTGGACCCCGAACATCCAAGTAAAGAGCTGAAAAATTCCTGCCCCGCTGGGGATCGAACCCAGGTCACCATGTGTGCAATGCCTAGCGCGCTAACTCACTCTGCCACGGTGACTATTACAATATTAAGTTTACCTGTTGAATTTCATCAGAGGTTTTGACAAGTAAATTTTCAGTCACTATATATCAGTAACACGGAAAAGAAATCATCATTTGAAATTTAAATATCAATACTCACAATATACAATAAATTATAGTAGTCATTGTGGCAGAGCGAGTTAGCGCGCTAGGCATTGCACACATGGTGACCTGGGTTCGATCCCCAGCGGGGCAGGAATTTTTCTGCTCTGTACTTAGATGTTCGGGGTCCACTCATACCTCGTGAGGAAAAATGAGTAGTTACTTGTATGAGTAACGACCAGTGGCGGCATTACCAGAGTAAAAAGAAATAAATGTAATAGAATAATTCGAAATGTAAAGGAGGCTCTTAGTAATGCTGCGCTACCCACAAAAATTGTGAAGAGGCCTTGTGCTTCACCACAAAGAAATTCGTACATACATACAATAAATTATATTATGATGTTCAACACATAAATTGAATATCTGATATTCTGATATATATTATTCCAAAAGTTGTCCTAATGAAGGATTTTCGTTAATTTTATAATCATGTAGAAGGCAGCTAGAATAAGCATGGCATCAGCTAGGCGACGACATATAATTTTAATAATCAAAATTATTCATTGAGTGTCACATGGACACATGGCTATCATCATTATCATGCTTTTTTAAAATAAAATTACATTATTTAGGAAACAATGAAATAACATTCTGGCATGATTCACGTTGAAACTTCCCAGCACTTGGTATCAGCCATCCATCATAATTTTTACATCAGATTCTTACTTTACATCTTCATAGGATAGTGTGCGTGTAGAATAAGATTAAAAGAGCAATAATGCTATCAAAAACACATCAGTTAATAATCAGGTGTCAACGGGTCCACATAGAAAGGATTTCGGAACCCAATGCTCTGAAAATTAAAATTTTCATCATTTTATTGTACTGATCGAGTCCGCCGAAAAGTAGAACCTAGCCCAATAATTTTAAATATTTATTTAAATATAAAAAATCACTCCAATCTACAACAAAGAACTAGAGTGTGGAGTGAAGAGATTATGAATGTTTGCAGCTCCGGGAGCTGAGAGACCAAGGAATACAAAGTACACCCAGCACGCCAGGGAGAATACAATACATTTCATATAGCACAACTATACAGCAGGACCAATCAGAACACACTGGTGTGTTCAGTTGGGGACATTGTGTGCAGAATTTGAATTTTAAAGAACAGTTTAAAAATAAATAATTTCAATATCTAAGACATGTTGTGGAAAATACATAGTTATAAACTCCTGACAAGTTAAATATTGTAAATACATAGGTAAATGAAGAATTGAAGAACCAGATTTCAGTCAAGCAAGCGCAGAATAATTTTTCATAATCAAAAAGTTATTCATACATATTGTATTATTACTCATCATATAATTTGGTTCTCCTAGTTCTAAATGTTCTATTAAGTAGGACTAAAATAATATCATAGAATATATCAGGCTGATAGAATAAGATCCTACAACAGAAGCCAAATCTTCTATTTTTCTTATAAATTTGTTTTCAGGGTACCAAATATTTCTTCATGCTTAGGATAAAAATTAAAATGATATAAAGCCACCTCACTCTTTCCAAGCACAGTGTATAAAATTATGATTTCATGTTAAATTTCATCAGAGGTTTTGACAAGTAAAATTTCATTCACTTTATATCAGTAACACGGAAGAGAAATCATCATTTGAAATTTAAACATAAATTTTAAATTTCACATCCTAATCGGGCAGTATAAGAAGGTGATATTATTATAATAATGCTGAGAGAAAGCAGCTAGAATAAGCATGACATCAGCTAGGCGACGACATATTAAATAATTAATAATCAATATTATTCATTGTGTGTCACAAGACACATGGCAATCATCATTATTTATTTATTTATTTATTATACAATATACGGATAACAAAAGATCCTTTTCTAACTATTACATTAAATCCTAGCTAATGAAATTGTAATTATTCTATCTTATTTTAATATAATTATCATGCTTACATTGCTAAAAAATCTTAATCTGTCCTATTGTTCAACAGCTTGTTTAAAAAGAGAAATACAGAATAAATAAAACATTATTTCTAAGTGAAAAAATGGTTTCATGTAAGGTGTATGGTATTAAAAATAAGGTAAATTGCTAAATGCATAGTTCAGGATACTTCAAATACAAAATTGTGAAAAATTCTATATGAATCAGATGGAAACTTCTCAGCACTTGGTATCAGCCGAAAGATGGTTTAGGTTTCTATCATCATATTCATATCAGATTGTTACATTCAATTATTTGAAGGATGATACAAAAGAGTCCAAAGTAATTAAAAAATACGACAAAAATAACAACAATGCCTTGAAGATATACATCAGTAAATAATCAGGTGTCAACGGGTCTACATAGAAAGGATTTCAGAACCCAATGCTCTGAAAATTAAAGTTTTCATCATTTCAATTCACTGATCCTAGGGCAATCGACATTAATTTAGTTTGACTTTATGAATGAAGAGTTTATTAATGTTTGCAGCTCCGGGAGCTGAGAGTACAATAATTAATACAAAGTACACCCAGCACGCCAGGGAGAATACAATAAATTTCATATAGCACAACTATACAGCAGGACCAATCAGAACACACTGGTGTGTTCAGTTGGGGACATTGTGTGCAAAATTGGAATTTTAACCAAAAACAATAGATTAACAATAAATTATTAAATTTTAAAGAGGTGTTCAGCAAAAAATGTATCTAGTTGACAAAAAATAAACAATGTAGAACCAGATATCAGTCAAGCAAGCGCAGAATAATTTTTCATAATCAAAAAGTTATTCATACATGTCATATTATTAATCATCATATAATTTGGTTCTTACAGTTTTATCACAGTTCAAGAATTAAGTAGGATTAAAGTAATATCACAGAATATTATATCAGACTGATTAATGAATTGGCTAATTTGTTTTCATGTTTAAATTTCATCAGAGGTTTTGACAAGTAAATTTTCAGTCACTTTATATCAGTAACACGGAAAAGAAATCATCATTTAAAATTTAAACATGAATGCTTACAATTTGTAGTGCTTGAAAATCTTCAACACATGTTCAAATAAAATAATTCAACAATGAGAAGTACCTAATAACTATGTATTCCTACTCTACATTACACGTTTAATTATTATTGTTAATTAAAATTAATTTTTTTTTCAAGCGTAAGCATGATATCAGCTAGGCGACGACATGTTATTTTAATAATTAAAATTATTCATTGTGTGTCATAGGACACTTGGCTATCATCATTATCATGCTTTTAGTGCAAGAATAATATGTCCTACATGAATTAGGTAACACCTTGTTCTAATAAAACTTTTGATATAAATAAAACACCACTTTTATGTATCAGATTGAAACTTCTCAGCACTTAGTTTCAGCCGAAAGATGGTTTAGGTTTCTATCATCATGTGTGTATCAGTTTCTTACATGGCTTTAAATGATGCACAAAAAAAAAAGTTTCTGAAGCGGAAGTGACATTGTCCAATAATCTTATTGTAATGTACTTAAAATAAATGAAGAGATTTTATTATTTCTATTAATGTTTGCAGCTCCGGGAGCTGAGAAAACAAGAAATACAAAGTACACCCAGCACGCCAGGGAGAATACAATACATTTCATATAGCACAACTATACAGCAGGACCAATCAGAACACACTGGTGTGTTCAGTTGGGGACATTGTGTGCATAGTCCCTAAATTACATTTTGAACTGTGAACAATGGTCCAGAAAAATATATTATCAGATTATTTCAGTCAAGCAAGCGCAGAATATTTTTTTATGATCAAAGATATTCATTCACGTGGTTTTATTACTCATCATATAAAAATCTGATTCTTGTTAAATATGCTATTTTTATTATAACCTGATATACCAACATATTTTTGAAAATCACCTTTCTTAGAGAGAAATCAACAGAACATATTATGATAGCATTTCTAAAGACTACAAGAGCACTACAAGTTTAAGAGCATTATTATGTCACACTAAATTGAGTTACATCAGAGATCTAAACAAGTAACATTTCAGTCACCTTATAATATCAGTAATACAGAAAAGAAATAATCATTTGAAATAAAAAACACTGGTTTAAAGTTAGTAACATCATAAAGAGTAATAGTCATGGTACCTAACAACATGTAAAATAAAAGAAAAACCAGAAGTTTTAAAATAATAATGTACTATGAACAATATCCCTACACTAAAAATTAAAATAAAGGAAACTGAAGCATGACTCCAGCTAGAATAGGCATAATTTAATTTTAATAAACAAAATTACTCTTTGTGTCACATGACAAATGGCTATCAACAGCATTAGGGTTTCTTTTAAAGTGTTGGGTGTATCTCATGGCTGATAAGTTTTTGGTTCTTAAAAGATTTACATTGGATACCCAAACGCGTTCTGCTTCATCTAAGCTTTTGAAAAGTGGAATTTTAGTCATTTTATATTAATGTCACAGATTAAGAGAAAACCACTGTTAAATAAAGTTATAACAAATTGTTCCTTATATGTATGTATCTTAATCTACACACCAGGCACACATCTTGTAAAGAAAATTTCTGGAACTTAGTCTGGCATACTGTGTGTGCTCAGATTACATAAATACTACATTTCAATGTCACGTATCACTGCCCACTTGAAGGCATGTAGAACCTATCAAGTGAACGCCTGAGGATACTTGGAGTTTACTTTGGCACAAATATTGTAGTTACATACAGAAAGAAGAGATGCTGTCATGTTGTTAGTATTGTGCAAAGCTTTTCAGATAGCATGGTTAAAAAAAGGTTTGAAGTAATGATCAGATCAGTGCTTCTGTATTGAACGATCTCAAATAAAAATAAAATATAGCATATTAAAACAGTAGTTAATGAGACAAAAAAATTTAAATAAAAAATAATACCAAGGTAAAAGCAATGACTTATTTATTTTTAATCTTCAAAAATTATTTACTAACCTAAACAGAAAAAAAACTGTATGAACCAGAAATTACAGCAATCAGTTGTTTCACAGGGAAAAGAAACATCTGTAAGTTGTAAATAAAATAGAAGGCTCAGTTAGTGTGGCACAGTAGCACGCAGATCAACCATTTCAAATGTATGTTTTACTGAAATGGTAATCGGGATATCTGTGCAAAAGAGAAAAATGTGGCAATAGAGAACCCTATCTTGAATACAACAAATATTCTATGAGAATCCCTTACTATAAAGATGCAATATATCAAATGTAAATTATACTGAAATTTTAATTGGGATACCTGTGTAATAGAGAACCTCATTTGAATTTCACAAATATTCCTTGAGAATACCCTACTACAAAAGAAATGCAATCAAGAAATATTTTACAATCAAGGTGTTAAAAAACATTAAATCAAAATAGTTTACAACTTACCAATAATTACAAATTAGCACAAGAAACTTCATTTTTAGAGAAGGACAAATAAAAATTATGTAAAAACACAGAGGGCAATAGTAGTCCTTAGGGATGGGTAAATATTGAGCGAGTCGACTCGAAGAGTCGACTATTTCTGAAGAGTCGTATGAATCGACTCTCGAAGTTCTAAAGAATCGACTCTCGACTCACCGCTCATTTCCTTGTCTGGTTTAACCCACTAGCACTAGCCATTAGAAATAGGTCTGTTACCCACTGACGTCATCACTCAACATCTCATCGCATCGGTCCCGTCCTATAGGGACCGTCAGGGACGATTTAAGAATATAATCTTTCAAACTCTTGAATAGGATTGACTATGGCTTTATCCTTTGAAAACAAGTCTGTTACCCACTCAAAATTAATTTCTTTCTACTAGCTTCTTAATGTGATATCAGGGGATAAGTGAGAACTAGATGTAGGGGAGGGCAATATGAATATTCAGAACCGCGACTCTTAAAGAAAGAGTCGAACTGAGTCTAGTGTCTACAGAACCGAATATTCTAAACGAGTCGAGAATCCCATCCATACTCCCTAGACTACCTACTGAATCGACTACCCCCATTATCTAAGGTGAAACAAATTATACAGAATTTCAAAGAACCGCGACTCTTAAAGAGTCGACTCACTGAGTCGACTACTTTTGATGAACTGAGTCTACTGAATCGAATATTCTAAACGAGTCGAGAATCCCATCCCTAGTAGTCCTTGATCAGAGGTTCACTAAATAATGACATGTGTATATTAATTTAAACTTCCAAGCATTGGGTGATTCTTAAAATAGACCCTTGAGAAAATATTACCTGTTATAACAATGATATAAACAAAACAGGTACATATAAGATTGCAATAATACCTTTGTGCACAAACTAAAAAGGTCTCCTAAATTCTTAGAATAGCTTTATTAACTTGGTCTATTTATATGGAAAAAGAGGTCTACCAAATACCTCCATAATTACAACAGAGATTATTCCATTCTTCTTTGAAATAATTGATGAATTCTTTCAATATTTTTCTGAGAAAATCCAAGGTATGTACATAATGTGAATAACATGGTTAACAAATTTGGCATGAGGTAAGGCATTTGCACACAAACATGTGGCTTCTTAATTTTCTCATATTATGTAAAAAAAAAGAAAAGAAATCAAGCCTTACCTTCAAGATGTCATTCCAAGCCTTGATTCTATGGAGGAAGATGGTAGCTTGCTTTGTTTTCTTGTATTCTTGAATCTTATCACTCACTACCAAGGGGAATTCTGGCACATCCTGGATGATGTGACCTGAGCAAAAACAAGACGCCAAAGTGTGGTTAATGACAGAATGTATATTATTTAAAGTATTTTCTGATTAATCAATAAAGTATATTCAATATACTTGACTAATTTCATCAGACAACATGCTAACACTTTAATTAAACATAGTAATCTTCTCTGTTTAGGTATAGAAATATGACCAGTTCTCTATATCCTGAAGAAAAGAAATCTAGCTTTTTTGCTTCTCCTTTTTTAACTAAAATTTGAATTATGTCTGAAGTAAAAACAAGACATAGTTTTGAATATAAGAGATATTTTTAAACAGAGTACTGATCAGAATAAGAATTCATACATCATTTACATCAGTCCAATCACGGAAAGAGTTTTCATCATTTCAGTGCTCATTTTCTTCTAGAGTAAGTAACATAACATAAGAAATGCCTACTAACCTTTAGACATAACCAAAGCAGGGACACTTGAAGCAGCAATGGCAGACACCATGGCATATCTTCTCTGGTTGACATTTACTTTTCTGTGCCAGCGTCTCCAAATCCTAGTGGGGGCAAACATGCGCCCAGCTCTACACATGTTTCCAAAAGCTCCTTGGCCTGAACGGTGAGTTCCACCACCTCGGACACGGGGAATACGTGCCACAGCACGACCCGTACCCCAAGATTCAGCACTGGTTTGATGACCTGTAAATCATTAAATATGTGATTTGACATTTTGGGTAGTGTCTATGATTTAATTTATGAGGTTAATAATTTAATAATAAAGAAATTCATATTCATAAACACTTGCCTCTTGATGACAGATAAAAGATGGTAAGCTTATACTATCATGTTCAAGGAAACTCATTTTTTTAATTCTAAAAAAAAAAATCATTATTGAATTAATTAAGAAATGACTATTATTTCTTAAGGAAAATATTGACATAATTAAAAGAACTAGATTGTCAGTGATCAAATGTGAAATTCACACTTCTGAATAATAACCACATCATCTACATCTTTCTGTAAAAATATTATTTCTAAAAATTGCTATTATTAAAAGTTGGGATATTTTTTTCTGCACAAACAGTGGTCACATTTTGCACTTATGAAATTTCACACCACTGTTCTCTAAGAAACATACCTGCATCCTTGCTGACAGCATATGGTTGCCTATGATTTTTAGACAGGTTCTGGTGAACAAAGTTGACAACATCAGGCCTGATGGGGGCTTTGAATACAGCAGGCAAAGTTACAGTTTGGCCAGTTGGTTCATTTTTCTCACTGTAAACAGTGATCAAGGGCCTGGCCACTCCAGCAGACTAGAACAGAACCCATATTTTGACAATTTAATGTTTGGAAAACATTAATATACATACTAATTAGAAGACCATTACACTAGATAGGAAAGTTGTTCAAACTACTTAGTAAATTCATGTTGTTGTAGCCAGCTTGGCTACAGCTGAGGGAGTGATGGTCTCTATCCATCTTTAGTTGAAATGTTCTAAATCACATATTTTTTGTACAATCAACCATTTTTAACCTTGAGCTTTTTTTCAATAAGCCATATTAAACTCTTTGGCAACTGCACGGTTGGCTACTATTTTCTATTTAGAGTCCTTTAGCAAGAGACTGGTCTCTTCCCTGTTTAACATCCACCAGCAAGACAAAATAATATAATTTTGCCTGGAGCTTGTTCATAAATTATTTGTTTGGCTGTTGAATTTGAACTCAATACAGGTACCAATTCATGACTTTTAAGTACGAGAGTTGAATTTTTTTATAAAAAAAATAACATCTAACACATGTTAACTTTTAAATCTAATTGGTTGACAAATAACATTTCCAATTTATTTCAAGACATTTGAGTACATAATACATAGCACTTTATTTGAATATACATGTTCATGTTAATAGGCATAAAAAAAAATCAATTTTGTGTAATTATTCATGAAGTCAACAAGTCTCAACATTTGAGATGAATGTACTATGTTCAGCTCAATCACTTGAGTAGGTAACAGTTGTTTCTTGAGGGATTTACATGAAACCTTCACATTAATACGTAGAATCTTAATAGGAAACGATTTCACCCCAAAATAATCACAAATTTACACCTTACATTATTTAAAACACGTTTTATTAAATCAGTTATTTGGAGGAGCAGAAGTCACTGATGCAAAATTACTTATGAAGTTACTTTATCTTAGGAATGAGAATACACATAATATTGACGGTAGTTTCTCAAATAATCATAAAATATCTTTAGCTTTAATGTATTTAAAGTGTAAATTTGTGGTTTTCTTGGTGTGAAATCATTTTCTGATGAGATTTTAAGTATTCTGTGAAAGGTTCATAAAAATCCTTCAAGAAGAAGCAATTTTGGAACCTAGTGATTGACCCCTATGTTCTACATATGGGTATTGAAAAAAAATCGAGTCGGTTAACCCTTTCACTGAATTTGTCCTTGCTCAGGGACATCAATTGGTTTTGCCGATACTAGTGCTGCATTCTATGATTTTGTTTCGGTACTTTTTGGAATTGTTTCTTTGTTCTCTTATCTATCGATTTTTTCAGTAAAAACTGTTTAGTCGATAGTTTGAACTTCTGTTTGTAAACAAAAGATTTTTCAGTTTTGAAGATTTGAAAATTTAGAAAAATTGACTGTTTTGAAAGTTTAATTTGAGGTCGAAAATAGTGCAAAGGCTGGCTTTAGAAGTTCATTTGGGTAAGTAAAAGAGTTATATTTCACGAATTTACATTCATTTTTTATTGGATAAAAATTACAAGTCCGTAAATTGACTGTAAAGTTGGGTGTCCCTCAGCAGGGACTAATACACTGGGAGGATTTTTCTGGTACAGATGAGTTTATTTATTTTTTCTACTAAATAGCTGTACTTAGGGTAGTAAATTCAAGGAAACAGTAAAGAGTACATATTTATTGTATTTGGGTCGGCATTTGTTCCATGAATCCTTTCTTTCCATACCTCATCCACACACATCCACACAAACCCACACCCACACACCCCCACACACACCTCCACACAAACACAAAAACACACCCCCCCCCACACATACACACCCCTCACACACACACACACCCCCACACACACACCCCCCCCCCCACACAAACACCCACCCCCCCCACACACAAACACACACATATTTTCTATTTTTTTAGTTAAAAAAATTAAGTAAAACAAAAAAAGGCAAGTTTTTTCTATCTTCAAATTATTTCGATGTTTATTTGTTTTATAAACCAATTAGTGTTGTGAGTAATTATAAGTTTTTCCTGAGAACTTATAAATTTCATTTTTTTTCTCTGCACTGCATTTGTCCCTTCTCAGGGACATCTCATATCTTGGGGTTGGAACCACTTATAAGAAAAAAAATTTTTGGTAACATCATCTATGGACTCCAACAAACTCAAAAAAACATGGTTCATATTTTTTTTTCAACTAATTCATGGATGTAAAGTGAAAGGGTTAAGTTGGTCTTTTCACAAAACAGACAGAATTCATGTATTAAACACCAATAGTCCCTTTCCTTTTTCAATTCAGTTCCTAAAGGCCAAATTATGTCAAAGATAGGCAGAGTCAAGTTACCTCACATTTTTTTTAGCTGATGTTTGTGAAGTTGACAGGTAATTTTGGACTGTTAATATGCATAATAGGTAGTACAAATTTCAACAAAACATTTTCATTCCCTCAGAGTGGGACATTTTGTACTGGATGAATAGTTTAGGATAACAATACATCTTCCCATGGTAGAGGTAGCAAGAAATCCCACGGTGATTGTTCAGGACATTCTGCATTTTGTTTATCATTCTGGTTATAACTAAGGACTAATTCTTTTATTCTAAATTCTAAGATAACCAACTAAGTTAAAATTAAGGTATAACTTTCGCTTGTCTTTAATTATTTGAATATAAGGTATTCAAGTTTACCTTAAATTAGGATTTCAATTATTTTAGTTTTCCTTAAACTTTGTCCCCACGTATTCGCTTTTCTTAAAACACTTTCAACATGACGCAAGGCTACAGGTGAAAAGAGATAAAATCTTTTTGTCCGCCTTTATTCCGACTTTTATTTTTGAAGAAATCACGAAATCCATTTCATTTGTTTACATAGGGAATAAACAAGCTATTAGACATGTCAGGAACATATAGAAGCTGTTGTGTGCCACTTTGCAAAAGCACAACTTATAAAACACCCAAGAAACTTTCATCTCCGTTCCCAGAGGTATAGAAAAACGGAAATTATGGTGTACCATCATGAGAAGAGATCAACTTTTGACAGCTGCATCAGGAGCATACTGCTGAGAAGATCACTTTGATGTGAGTATATTTTTTTTATATTTAGATAATCAAAATGACCTACCCTCCCATAGAAAGTGTGCATTATGTAAAAAATCTAAGGTGGCACAAATTACGTAATGACTGCAGTAGTTATTGCTTGTTAATGCTTAACTGTTTAACATGTGTAAAGACATATGTATATTTAAAAAAAAAACACATCAAATCTGTTCAGTGTCATTCTGGACTTTTCATAACCTCCTGGGCAACTTTGGTTTTGTCTCTGTCTGTTGGTCTATTAAATACATTCCTTGTATCACTCAAATCTCAGAAAATACTGAACACATTTCAACAAAATTTAAACCCATAAGAAAAATATAGTATAATTATGGTCCCATTTTAAATCCATCAACTTTGGACTAGTGGTGCTTGGAGCTAGAGACCACGTGCCTGACCTCTAACTCTTCACTGAAACACTTCTTGACCCCTGATTTTGATAATGTTTGTATATGTGTAACAGTGGTTTACATAGTGCATTTTTAATTAGTTTTTTTTTAAATAAAATATGTGTTAGCTCTGAAATTTAAGAAAATCTAAAATGTTGGACAAAAAAGTCCAAAAACTTCAACTTGCCGATACCAAATTTTTGGTGGTACCTATTTAAAATGTAGGAATAACAGCATACTACCTTTTTAAACAAATTTAATGAGAATTTTAAAAAGATTTGGAGATGCAATTGATTTAGTATAAAATCTCAATATTGCCAAGTCCACAATGTGTACCAATCTCAAGGAAGTATTGTGTCCATTAGTAGTGTATTTTTTTTCTAGTTTAATGTTAATTTTGATGATTCTTTGGACTGAAAATTGTGGAATTTATAGGATTCACAATTTTAACATACTTTACATAATGCATAATAAGCTTGAGATAAGCTTGAATTTGTAAAGATAATTTAGATCAATTTATACTCTCAAAAAAAATGAAAACATTGCCTGTTGTTATTGACATTCTTCTTATTTTTAATCTGTTTCAGTTGGAAAATTATTTAGAAAACAGCATGAAGTGTAGAATGATGCCAAGAACACCAATGATCTTAAAGCCTGTTGTTGTGCCACACAAGTTTGCTTGTCAAGGACGGATGGAAAATATTGTCCAAAGAAAACCCAACAAGTTGTCCACTACCTGGGAAAAAAGAGAAGTTTGTGCAATCAGCATTGCAAGAAAGTGAGCAGGTTGCAACTGAACAGATTGAACCAGAAAGAGAGGAGATAGATTTCAATATTGATCAACCTGTACTTCACATCATCAATTTTATGTTGACAATGGTATCCAAGTGAAACCACATTATAGAAGTAAAGAGACTTACTGTTGTTTAAAACCAGACATGGTAACAACTGGTATAATGGCTATTTGTATTACAGCAGATGTTTTGACAAACACCACTGACATTAAAACAAAATTGAGAGTAGAAGATATATTCACTGACACAGACATTGAAAGCTCATCAGTGTAGTCTCTGTGACTGATTTTCAACCCATGTTTACTGATGGATCCAGTCCATCAACTGAATCCTTAGGAACTAATTATCCAAATACAAAGAGGAAAGTAAAGTCTAATCTTATGCTTTCCTTAGGACTTCCTAACAATGGACATTTTTTAATAAATGCTTTAAAAAATCACTGCCAATGATCAGAGCAGGATATATTCATTTGTTTGAAAAAAAATTGCTGGAATGAACCATACCGTGTTCTGGGTTTAGACTTTAATTTATCCCCTGCCTATATTGGGAATTTGTTTTGAATAACTGTACCAAAATTGGCTTTATGTTTCAACAAATTTATTCTCTGGCCAACCAAAACCCAATTTTTTTTTAAATCAACCCATTCCTTTAGGTCACGGTTTTCTAAAGTTTTTGTAATAATAGATTGTTTCGAAATAAAAATACAAAAGCCAAGTGACAATGTAAATCAAGCTTTGACTTATTCAGATTACAAAAAATGCAATACAATTAAATATTTAATATGATGCACTCCAGATGGTACTTGCTGCTATGTTTCTCCTGGCTATGGAGGTAGGGCATCTGTTGCAGAAATTCTACGTGAATCCGGATTTCTAGAGAAACTAGAGCCTGTTATTCAGGTAATGTCTGACAGGGGTTTTAAACATTTAGTAAAAGACATAACTCAAAAGGGAGCTATGCTAGTGAGACCCCCAAGTGTTGAAAGTGCAGGTGCTCTTTTATCAGGTAATGCACGTCTCACTAAACAAATTGCGGCCCTTAAGATTCATGTTGAAAGAGTGATAGGAAGACTTTGGCACTTTTATTTACTGTCACCTCATTCATCTATTGACAACAAATTGATAGGATTGATGGACATTGTTGCATGTGCTTGTGCATTGACAAACTTCTATTCTCCTATCATTCAGTAGCTGTACATAATTATGTGATGAAATTTTGTTTTTTGTTTTTTTTACTTTCAAGAAATTATGTGTTTGACTCTTTTTTTTAACTTTGTTCTCAAATTTGTATTTTATTTTTATACTTATTCGTTTGTACATAAATGTCCTGTTAATAAATAATTTAATAATAATAATCTCCTGTTTTTATAATAATATAGCCCTCTGTCACCCCTATGGAGCATGGGCCTCCCCCTATGAGGGGGGTATTGGTATTTGGTATTGCATCTACATGTTATCATACAGTATTTCTATTTTCCCTGTTATATGTTTGTTTTGTTGAATTTTATGTAATCAGTTCCTTATATTGGGGAGATCCCCTAGTTTTTTTTTCATTTATTTATTAGTATTTTATTTTATTATAATACTATAAATATGTAGTAGTGGTGTTAATATATTATGATAACATTGAATAGTTTAACTCATGTACCAAATACATCAGTTAAACAAATTTGATACGTTAGTTAGACCATTGCTTTAAACTTGTGTCCACAAATCATCCAAAATACAAGATGTACATAAAGTCTCAACCAGGCCATATCAAAAATTCAAAAACTTATAAGCCTTTTTATACAGTGTGTTCATAAAGTTTCGATTGATTAGCCAAATCACCGAAACGACAAGAGATGTTTAAAAAAATGGAACAAACTTTGAATATCAATTTCTGACATTATTTGATATTCTCCACTATTCCAACTTTTACCTGATTTCTACCAACGGTGGAGCGTTGAAGATTTTTTTCTTCTTCTTTTTCTACTTCTTCTAGTTGTGATATTGAGCTATTATAATAATATTACACTCGGATTTTTTTGTTGATTTTTCAATTAATTTTTAAGAATTTCAGGCCTGAGTGCAAGTGAGACTTTATGTATATAATTGTACATCCTGTATATTTGTTAAATATATAAAAAAAATATCTTTGTGATGTTATATAAACTCTCTTGAAATAATTCAATGAATAAAATTTAAATGATTTTGGTTCCTGTGACGTGAATTTGTTATTTTTTTAAAGTCCATGAATAGGTGTAACATACCCTAATTAAGCTAGTTATTCGGTATCATTTGATTTTTTTAAATAATATTGTAATTTTAAAAATAAATAAATAAAGCTGGTTAGTCTTGAGACTTCTTAAGCCATTATATAAAAAAAAAAAAAATCAGAATACCAAAAAAGTAATTTTCGGCCATTGGTCCGTGCGTCTGTCCGTCCGTCCGTCTGTGAACAAGATATCTCGAGAACGGTAAGAGCTAGATACTTGAAATGGTATGAAAGTAGATCATAATTATATACCACACGAACCACGAAACTTTTGGTTGAAATCGGCTGCATTCTGCGGCCGCAATAATCGGCCGGAAGGCCCGTTTCTTTGAATTTGTTAAAATAACAATAGGGGTTAATCAGATCATTTTTATGATATCTTGAACTTTTTGGAATCCGGCCCTAATTTACCGGTATTTTCGAGGGTCCTCATTAGACCAACTTTTACTTCCGAGAAATGTCTAATATTAGAAATCGGAAGTATTATGTTCGTTCTTGTAAAAGAAAATATTTTTTTGCTCCGATTTCAATTTTTTTTATATTTCTGGACGTTTTATAACCTCCTGAGCAAATTTGGTTTTGTGTCGGTCTGTTAAAACGATTCCTTGTAACGCGCAAATCTCAAAAACTACTCGACGGATTTTGATGAAATTTTGCACACATCTAGGAGACATTCTGTGGATGGTTCCATTTTAAATTCATACCAGCGGTTCTGGGTGAAAGAGACCATGCGCCTGACCACAAACTTACTTAAACGCTTATATCTCGTGAACGGTACACCCGATTTCGATGAAATTTTGTAAGAATATGCATATTATTGTTTTACATAGGTTATTTATATTTATTTTTAAATTAATTATAATTTGACTCTGATATTTAAGAAAATCCGAAATTTTGGACAAAAAAGTAAAAAAATAAGGACCACGACTTGCCGATACAGAATTTTTTGTGGAATCTAGAATATAGAAAAAACGATATTCTACCAAATTTGAAGAAAATCGGTTCAGTCGTTTCGGAGATACAAGTAATTTTGTATAAAATCTCAAAATTGGCACGTGTTTACAATGTGAAACAATCACGAGGAAGTATTGTGTCCATAAATGGCAGTGTTTTTTATTATTTATCGTAGGTGGAGGTTGTGACATATCAAATCCAATGATTTTGAAGTGTTGATTACCAATAAAATTGGACATTTATTTTTAGCCAACTGTTACCTTTGAGTCACCAATGGCTTTTAGTCCTGTTCTTATTCCTAATAGGATAAGGAAAGTCGTGTGATGTTTACACCAGATTTTTTTTTTTCCTGCCTCCGTGGCGTAACGGTTGTGACTACTGCCCGTAGTCCAGAGATCCTGAGTTCGATTCCCGGTTGGAGCAGACTTTTCGCACAGAAAATTCTGTTCCTTCTGACCATGTGAGGCTGGCAATTCCGGCCCTACCCAGGCTGGGTGAGGTTAATGCGGGTAGCTGGTACGATTCCCAGCGAATGGAGGGTAAAACCCCCGTCCTGTCTACCTCAAGTCAGGACGTTAAAGCCAAATAGAATCAATGGACATGAAAGGAGCCAAGACATTGGATCTGGGCGTCCATATAATCCTCTCACCACAGTGATTTAGTATCAATACCTATCTTACGGACACGGAATTATTATTATACCAGAGATTTTAATATCTTTAACATCATAGTCACCGTGGCAGATTGAGTAGCGCGCTAGATTTGGACACACGGTGACCTGGGTTCGAATCCCAGTGGAGTCAGATTTGTTTGGTTCTGTATTGTGGATGTTACGGGATCCACTCATACCTCGTGAGGGAAAGTGATAACAGGTATTGGTGTGAGCAGCGACCGGTGGTGGTATATTATGTTGCAATCTTATAATTTATTGTGATATAATAACACAAAAGAAACAAATTTATCTATTTAGTATCACTAACGAATTAAATATAGTTTTAACCGAACAACATTTTAAAGCTCACGAATAGCTCAGTGGTAAGATACTCGCTTACCATTGTAAAGTCCCGCCGACGAAAGAATTGTATTCAAAATTTGGTTACAGTTTGTAAGGAATACCTAAAGGACAGTTTGCAATAAAATTGCAAACTGCACCACTTCTCGTCCATCAGAAGAGGAGCCATACTACACGGGATGGGCAAGCTAAAACAAGGACAACAATCACAGTATAGTAATCAGTAGTGGAATTACATCACATAATACACCCTGTATTGATTTTTTACTTTCCTTATCCTATGTTAGTATGTATGATTTTATTTGTGGTGAAGCAAATACAAAGAGCAGCCTCCTTCACTTTTCGAATTTTATTACATTCATTTCTTTTTACTCTGGTAATGCCGCCACTGGTCGTTACTCATACAAGTAACTAGTCATTTTTCCTCACGAGGTATGCGTGGACCCCGAACATCCAAGTACAGAGCAGAAAAATTTCTGCCCCGCTGGGGATCGAACCATGCGTGCAATGCCTACCGCGCTAACTCACTCGGCAACGGTGGCTACATAAGGAAAGTAATAAAGAAAATTGTGTACCTATTCGTCGAAAACTAGACCAGTTTTTTCACATTTCTGGACTAATCATATCCTCAGGATACAAAAAAGTTGTTTTCGGCCATAGGTTCGTGCGTCCGTCTATCTGTAAGAATTTATGTGTGTAAACACGATATTTCGAGAACGGTAAGAGCTACAGACTTGAAATTTGGTGTAAATTGAGCCCGGGTTAAAAAAAGTTTAAGATATTAATAAATATAAAAATCATCTGAGTAGACCCCTTTTTTACTTTCCTTATCCTATAATAAGGAAAGTATTGTATTCGTCAAAAATTTGACCTACCCAGGTTTTCACATTTCTGGACGAATCATAGCCTCAGGATACCAAAAAAGTTGTTTTCAGCCATTGGTCCGTGCGTCTGTCTGTCTGTCTGTGTGTCTTTGTGTGAACAGGATATCTCGAGCACGGTAAGAGATAGAGACTTGAAATTTTGTATGGAAATTAATTTTATACACTAGACGAACCACGAATTAGATTATTAGACGGAAACAAATTAAGAAGGTTTGAGAGAAAAGTAATCAGAAAAATAAATGGACCAGTGAAAACAGAAAATAGATGGAGAATACTTAAAAATGATGAGATAGACACAATTTTAATTAGAACAGGAAGATATAGTAAGGTACATCAAGGCACAACGACTACAATGGAGAGGACATGTGGAGAGAATGGATAATAATAAGATGCCAAAGACAGTTCTCAATGCACAGCTTCAAAATACAAGAAGAGTAGGAAGACCAAGACTACGATGGACAGATAACATTAATGAAGACCTACAACACATGCAAATAAACAACCCGCAACTTAAAATGACAGACAGAATAGCATGGAGGCAGATAGTGAAGGAGGCCAAAGCCCACAGAGGGCTGTAGCGCCACATAATGATGATGATGATGATGAGACGAACCACGAAACTTTTGGTTGAAATCGGCCGCATTCCACGGCCGCAGGGCCGCAAATATTAGCCACAAGCGCCGCTTCTTTGAATTGGTTAAAGATACAAAAAAAGTTGTGGGACAACATTTTCTTAGAATGCAAAAATAATAGGGGTCTATTCTGATCATTTTTTTGATATCTTGAACTTTTTGGACCTCGGCTCCAATTTACCGGTACTTTGGAGGGACCCGCTTTGACTAACTTTTTTATTATTCATCCTAGTTGGGGGTTGTGACATATCAAATTGAATGATTTTGAAGTGCTGATTACGAATTCGGCATTTATTTTTAGTTATCTGTTACTGTTGAGTCCCCAGTGGCGGAATTCGAGTCCTTTTTGGGGGATAAGGAAAGTCGTGTGATGTTTACACCAGATTTTTTCTGTTGATCTCTAACTTTTTTTGTATCATTAACTAATTTAAAGAAGCGGCACTTGCAGCCATCTAGATCAGAGTATTTTTACGTATCTAGATCAAAACATCTGTAAAAGAAAGTTAATTTAAGCGGACCCCAAAAATAGCGAAAAACGTGGGGCCGGGTACTAAAGCGACAAGATTTTGAAAATGACCGGTTGAAAACTCATTTCTTTTCTCATTACACGAAATACTCATGATTTATTTTCCTAGAATTTACAGTTTTGCTAGAACCGCCACACGACTGCTTAAATCTTGTGTTAATAAATGTGTTTTTGTAAAAAAGTGACACTTTTGTTGAACTGGCAGAAGTTATGTTATAAACATAATATTGTGTTTAATATGGCATTTCAAAAACAGATTAGTTTGTGCAAATCCGATAAGCCGTTCAATAGTTAGATTTGCTAGAATTTTGAAATTTTTAGAATTATCAGGTCAAGTATAATCTTTGCGTATATAAATCGCCATTTTGTGTCTTAAGAAGTTATTTTTGGAATTTCAAACTGACGCTTCCTGAAGGCTGAAGGCAATAGGAGCCTTTGGGGTTGATGTGAAACACATTGTTGCATAACTGGTCAAATTGGCAATATGTTATTTTGACTTTTTATCGGTTAATTAAAGCTCGTTAACGGTAGCTTTTATAAATGTTGCTATTATTAATGCCTCCCGATTAGCCGCGTTGCGTCTACGCCTGCCACGAAAGCCTTCAGGCTTTGGCTGTTGGTAGGTAAATGTATAAAAAGGTTGATAATCACAAAATAGTACCGTTAAAACATTTATAAGAATATAAACTTCCTTTTTTCTATTGAGATCTTTTTATTGTTCTAATTTGCGAAGGATATGAGGAAGTGCTTCACATAATGCCGATAAGTGATGTAACAAGAGGAATGTATACCTATTATCTACTTACAGTACTTACCTAATGACCTTAATCATTACAAACGGAATGCGGGAATTTAAATTATTTATTTAAATATAGAGGGAAAAAACATTGTTCCAAGTACCTCAATCAATTTGGGACATTTAATAGCCGATTTTATCATCCAAGATTCACCACGGGTTCGCTCGAACTCCTGATTGGCTCGACGAATCGGGTTTTATCATCTCGAATCTCTGATTGGGAGCTGATTCGGAGCACTCAATTTGAGGAAGTAACCTTGATTCCCGAATCAGTGGTTCGAGGACCGATTGGCTCCCCAAAGAGAAAAAAAATATTGAAAATACTATAGAATTTCTTCTTTGGAATATTTAAATCGTAAACAAAGATAAAATGTTTATCTTTTTCAAAATTCAAATACTTGTTTATCTTCATGACATCTCTATTTTTTTGCCCATTATTTAATTATCCTTGTCCTTGTTCTTCATAAACCTGTCATCTTATCCTGATGTGCTAAGTTTATAAAAGTTTTGTAATAAAGACTGAAATAAATTTGAATTATTCCTAAAAAAATACTTGAAAATTTTTCAAACTGGCCATTATCACGCGATTGCTATTAAAATTAATTAATTAATACTTATTTTTGTGATATTACATCTTAACCAAAAGGCCGAGAAGCGATTTGTGAGTAGTCACCGTTGCCCAATGATTTAGCGCTAGGCATTGCACGCATGGTGACCTTGGTTTGATCCCCAGCGGGGCAGGAATTTTTCTGCTCTGTGCTTCACCTGTGCTTTTTCTGCTTGTGCTTCACCACAATTTGAATTTCTAAGTCTATATGATATTTCCTGAAAACGAGCTAATCCCAGGAAGATAAAAGCTCATTCGGGAACATTCTGAATTTGTCCGAATCTCAGTTCCTACAAGATTTAGGGCGTAATTAATAGACAACATCAATAACTTAAGTCGTTGGTAAGTGTCGGTTTTCCCTATCTTACACAGTACGCAATCCGTGACTTAGCGCCACAGAGGTATTACAAAAACGTCTATTAATTCCGCCCTTAGACTTTAAAACACATGTACTAAAACTTCTTGGTGACTCTGGGTATGAGTGCAGGTCCTATATCATCTCTCCACACCAGTATGTACAAACTCCTGCTGAAAACCTCGCTGGCTGAAAGTACATGAAATGCATGGGAACTATGTTTTCCGTAACCTTACACTCTGCCGGGCTGTCTCTTTCTTTGTATTGGCGTTCTTCACACCTCGGCCGAGGTGTTTGATAATATTTAGAATTCTTAAACAGCTAGGTATGAGAATTATAATTATAATTCTAGTACACAACATTAATGAAAACGTGATGGAAATACAGTGGACATAGGGCAGAAAAATTTCTTCCCTGCTGGGAATAAAACCGAGATCACCATCTGTCCCAATATCTTATTTTGACCATAATTCCATCCCTGATAGTCACATTGAAACAGCATTCTTACTCATAAGGTAATTTATTATATCTTGCCCTGCTGAGAATTGAACCCAAGTCACACAAAATGATCATTGATCAATATGAAACTTATGAAATGACCATGTGAACGACACAAAAAAAAACGTTCAAAATGCTTTCAGAAATGTTAGCATTCAAAATGTAAAAAGTTAACAAAACAACATCGCAATTTTCGAAAAATCAGAGGCTTTTATGAGAGTTTTCGTATAATTGCGATGTTGCCGTAACGCCAATCATGATTCGCGAACTCGAGCTTGAATTTTCGTGATAAAACCCGATTGGTGGATTCGTGAACCCTCGAGATTCGAGGGTGGTTGGCGAATCAGTGATTGGTGGAGTTGTGATAAACTCGGCTATAATTCCCTTAAAGCTGCAGAGGGATATTATACTATCCATTCTGCATAAGGTCGTTTTTGATGACGTCATAAAACGACTGTTTTGACTGCCATCTTAACACACTAAAATGTGAGGTAACTTGACTCCGGTCAAAGATAAGCCAGAAAGTGTCATAGTGCAGTATGGTCTGACTTGAGAGAACAGCAGGCTCATGTTTGATGTATAAGTAGTGCTTTATTTAGACTGTCGGCTCAGGACAGGTAGTCCCATTATGCCAACAACCCTATTTACCCATTATACCAACAGATGTAATCCTATTTACCAACGATAGAATAATTTTTTAATATTCTAGAAAGGGGACATAACCTATAAAATTTAGAGCTACCCCAAGAAGTACTTTCGGTATCGGAGACTCAAGATGTCTGATTTTAGTGACAAATTCATCTCAATTTGACGGAAAGGATAGATCATACACGAGGTGGGTAATCTTGCAAAAGGACTTAAATTAGTAGACCGACCGACCGAGTTTCTTTCCAGTAGCCACATGTTCAATGTGCGCGGAAAGGAACAAGTACTTTTTTATATAATCAAGAGGATTTCTGTGATGATCAAGGGATGAATTAATTGACGGTCACCTTTATTTATTTAGTAGGATCTTAATAAATGTACTGAACTCTTAAATACTTACCATTTTAAGATGTAATATATTCCACTGACACGATCACTTTCTTTTGCACATTTCAGTGGAATGGAGGTTGGAAAGAACGTGAACGCAAACGTGACTTGTTTTGTTTTGGTTCAAACGAATCCAAAGAGGTTTTTAGAGCGGAGATCAAAAATCAAGGTAGATGGAACCGTAAATTCTTGGAAGACGTGGAAATTCGCGCCAAATTAAAGTAGGCTATAGCGGCCTCATAACCATACTCATATCTTCTGTTACTGATACTCTGATTAATAAATTACTTAAAAGAGGGTCTAGAACTATAGAGTTCATGAAAGACGACATAGCCTATTCCTTCGAATACTTGTTCAGCAAATTAGTAAATTTACTGAAAGTCCCGACTTCTAGGATGGGAGGAAACGCAGTTAAAAGTGATTCAAAGGAAGTGTATATTACATTTTCGGATTTTCGCTTTTTTGAGATATACGCTCCAAGAAATTAAGCTACTATTTTCTTTCCAAAAATGTCACTTTTCAATTGCACCTTAGGGCGCTCAAACAATTACCTATTACCTCACTAAGTCAGGTTCTGTTTTAATTTGGGTACTGGACAATTTTAATAAGTGGAAAAAAAAATCGAAAAAGGGCCTAAAAGGAGGGCCGGTTTTATTTTTTAATTAAAACCCATCAAGTGGAGTATTGAATGAATGTGCTCATGCTTGATTGAACATTTATAATGCGATAGTTGAATCATTGTGAGGTGTACAGTTCACAAAACAACTAGTTATCAGCCTCTTTGTATAAATATGATGAAATGAAATATACCTATCAAGTTTGGCGATCATCGATGATGCTACTCATGGTCGGGTTGAAATGGGACTGCGATCGAGGTCCCTAAGCAAAAAAAAAAAAATCGAAAAAGGGCCTAAAAGGAGGGCCGGTTTTATTTTTTAATTAAAACCTATCAAGTGGAGTATTGAATGAATGTCCTCATGCTTGATTGAACATTTATAATGCGATAGTTGAATCAGTGTGAGGTGTACAGTTCACAAAACAACTAGTTATCAGCCTCTTTGTATAAATATGATGAAATGAAATATATCAAGTTTGGCGATCATCGATGATGCTACTCATGGTCGGGTTGAAATGGGACTGCGATCGAGGTCCCTAAGCAATGTCATCATGTTAAGCTAGACTAGGGTTTGGATCAATATATTTATCTTTTTCGCCATAGAAATTGCAATTTTTGTCCAATCGAGCTAATATTTTCAGGGTTTCATCCATACATGCTGAGCTATCCGTACCTACCATATTAATATTAATAATAAATTTAAAATTGTATAGTGAACAAAACCCTTCGAGCGTTTTTTAACGCGCTCTTAACTATTTTATTTCACATTTTACAATGTTGCCGCATGAGAATACTCAGGTTGCATAATGCACGACCTATAGAAATCTGTGAGTAGGAATTTTACTTGCTTCATTCCCCACTCTATTTTTTTGCATTTTTTTTTTGTCGTTCCTGCTCCGTTTTCCATGTACTATCCCAGCTATCACCTCTCAGCTGATATCACACAAATTAAAAAATATATTTATTTATTTCTGTTTTTGTTGTGTTTTGTGTTTGATTGTAATTATTTTAATAAACAATTAACTTTTGTCAAATTATTTACTGTTCCTGATAACATTAGCTACTGTGCTATAGATACATTTCTATAATTCCTGAAGAATTTAGGTAATTATTTCATCATTTAAAGAGTACACTAACCTACCTCTTGTTAGCAGTATTTTTCTCTATTTGATTGAAAAATGGTGACCAACTTTAGAAGTGTTTTGTTGAACTAGGAAATCCCTCAAGATCTGTTCTTTAGACAATCTTGTTACAGAAAGCTTGTAAAGTTAGTAATTAAGTTAAGTTAAAGTTATCATATTTGTGTTAATCACAATTGTGATATCACAACTACTCAAACTAGCTTTACTAAATTTACGCTGAAACCAGGACTTGAACCACCGACCTCCTGGTTACAAGTCTGTTGCTTTATCAATCAAGCTTCTGAGGTCGGTAAGTAATTAAGTTAATACACTGATAGTCCTGTAATTTTTTTAATACATAAATGACTGGTTGTCCCATGGGTGCACAAATGAGTTTGCATGCAATGGACCCATTTTTCAATTGGTGGGAAAATTTCAACACTCACAACCCACCAGTGGTACAAATGGTGGTGTGTCTGTTTTTGTGTGTTTGATGGGTTGGTGAAGCAGCTGGTGTAACCCACTAGTACTACATATACCTACATCAGTTAACATAATTTAAAAAAAATAGCAACAAAAAATTAGTGTGTGATAAAATGCCTGAAATGAAATCTACATATTTATCAAACCATTATAAATATTGTTTGGTTACCACATGATCATTATATTACACCATCATAATCTAGCCATAACTTTTAAAAGCAGATTCTTCTCTCCTAAGTTTTTCCATCAATAAACACTACAAAAAAATATTTATGCATAGCAATTGAAGAAAAAAAATCAAAATGAACTGATAAAGAGGTAAATGTTCATAGATACATTATAACAATCTACTATCACAAAACAAGGTGCCTGGTTCTCCAGGTACCTTAGTGTGATAGTATAGTGCATACTCACATTATTTTATTTTATTAATTTTAAGTACTTTGTTATTTATGATGTTATTGTTATGAAATTATGTACAAATAAAGCACAATTCTTGTTAAAAAAAAAACAATAATATTTTATTTTGTAATGTGGGGTGTAGTTAATGCCTCAAGCATTCTGTGCCACTTATTCAAAGTTGGCTCTTTCTTTTCTTCTTCTTCAAATTATTATAATATATTTTGAAAGTAGGTATTTAGGACATGAACTTTGTCCACTTTTTATTAAACCTCTGAATATCTATGAAAAGAACCCCTTTAGGTAACTACTTATCTAATGAAAATCATCTTCTTCAAAAGTGTCATCTCTTGTTATTAAAATTGCTAAGCATTGCATATTTTATACTTTGTGGCCAAGAAGATGAAAACTATAAGCCCAAACAAACAAAACAGTCTGTGAGATTTCAAACAGAATTAGGCACCTAACATAGGTACCCCTGCACTATAAAAAGAAATATTTAGGCAATTGGCACTTAGTTTTGTTATAGCAACATGAAATAGATAGGTAGTATACTATACGTTGGCTCTTGTCCTAAAAATCTAGATATGTTCTCAACATATATAATTTTAGAAATGGAGGGAAAATATGTGAGAAAATATTATCTAGTGTAGGGATTTCCTCTGCAGCTCTCAACTGTAAAAAAAAAAAATATTTTTGTGTTCATCACTTTCATGATATCACATTTACTCAAACTCGCTTTACTAAATTTATGCTGAAACCAGGACTTGAACTACCAACCCATAGGTTACTAGTCCACTGCCTTATTGATCAAGCTACTGAGGTCGGTTAAAATATATTAATTGTCACCTCTCAGTGTCACATTATTTTGTAAAGAACAACTTAACTATTGCCATTTTATAAATAGGCAGGTACATAATTATTATGGGACAAACACAGTAAAATCTCACTACTTTGAAATCCCAATGAGTCAAAAATCCTATTAACTCAGAAGAATTCTTTGGCCCTTGTCAATTTTTTGCTCCTTCTTAAAAATCCCAATATCTTGAAACTCTTGATTACTCAAAAAGATGCTCCTGTCCTTTGAGTTTCAAGTTACTGGGATTCTACTGTAGTTTGTACAATGTTCTTTGTTTTCTAGTACAAAACTAACTTGCTCATTGCTCATCAAAAAAATTGCAGTAAGTAGTTACATAATATGTGGCTTATTCCTGGTTCAATGAAATGGTTCTCAAGGTCTAGATCAGAAGTTGTATTATTAGTCATCACAATTGATTTATAAACAAACACATAAAAAACTCAATGGAGCCAGAATAAAAGTAATTGTGTTAGTAAATTTTTATATAAACTATATCATCTGTATTTTGTGTGTCAAATTAAATCACCAGTGTATACTTAAAAAAATATATAAGAGGAGACCTGGATATAAAAGAAAAATATCAAGCTCAAATTTACCTTTGTCTAGGAAAAATAATCTCTTTATTAGATAATCCTGGACGCAAAAAGGGAAAAATTATGATTCCTTCAATTTTCTTACAACCAGATTTGATTGTAGGTATTTCTATTTCCATTGCTGTCTGGAATTGTAGATTCATATTTTTTTAATTAATATTATCAAAACTACTTATCTTCTTGACTGAAAAATAATGTTGAAAATATTCTTAGCTGTCTTGTGTGTATTTTTAAAATTGTAATTGATTTGATGTTTATAAAATAATAATAATTTTATCCTATTTTGACTTTTCTTGCCCATGAAAGGGAGAAAAGGATGATAAAAAAGTGATAAAATAGGTACCCAAATACTTTCACTAAGCTGTTGTAAACACAAATCTTGATTCTGTTTATAAACAAAACTTGCTTGGTGTTTTTGAACTCATACCTCAGTTCATGGCTATTAGCAACACTATTGCAACTGACCTAGAATACAAACGTGAAGTAAAAAGTGAAATGTTTGGCAACTATAGGTCCATAATAATTAAAACAGGGTGTATTGTCTTACTTTCAGTTTTAGGGAGATATAACGCTTCTCACCATTTTTTAAGTTATTATTTATTTTTAAACTAAAACTAATAGATCCGTGGAACCAACTGTCTAAGATGTAATAAGGTTGTTTTTTTAACCCTTCAATCTAAGTTAGCTTGCTTGCTGGGTAGTACGTATTCTCTGCAATTATTTAGGCAGTCGATCGACCCTTTCTTAAAAAAAAAAAGATGACAAAAAAAACTTATATTTATACCATTGCTAATACTCTACTGACGCAGTAACTGTTCACCCCTTGACAAAAAATCTTGCCAACTTTTACTTGTCATGTCAAGCTTGTGTGCGCACGGTCGACGGTTGCCAAGGTTGAATTTTTTGTTTTGTTTATCTCGTAATGTTTTTGAAACAAAAATACCCGCTACCTATATGATCCCGTAGTTGACGTGGTGAACAGAAAGAGCGATAATCATAAATAATATTCCATTATTAAAGAGATCAAAAAATTTATTTTCGAGCTAGAAAATGCTTTAGCCATGCCATTCTGTCCGAAAAATACGTACCGGTCGGGATACGAACTGTAAACGTATCAAAAGGCACAGGTATTTTTTTTGGGCGGTTTAACGTTGCTTTCAACTGCATGTTGCTGGAAACTCACAAATCAGCTACTCATATTAACCTCACCAAGCCCGAGTCGGGCCGGTAATAGCCAGCATCACGAGGGTTCAAATTTCAGTAATCACCTATCCAGGTCCTAACCTGCACAAGTGTAGATATAGGTATCTCTTCCATATAGGTCAGCTTAAATATAATATAATATCTATTGTTAATTGTTATTGGGAAAAATCAATGAATTGATTGAATTAGGCTCAACCCGCTGATCTGAAAGCCACTTGTTCCATGTTGTTACTGATAACTTGATAAGTGTAATAAGTGCATTTAATCAGCAAGGAGCACAAGTTGGCTGGCTCTGTCACTGTTGGATCCTACTGTAGGTTTCAAATGTTTCAATACACGTGATAAGCGAAGTGTACCTTCTGATGACGAGGTTTGTACTGTGGCATATAATAACTCACACAGCTGTTACGAAGAGTATTATTGATGATCATTGTATTTGTAGCTCTGTGTGTACCGCCGGGAATAGTGATAACGGTTGTTAATGATAGTAGTCAAGCCTTGGTATAATTTAGCTGGTATGTTTCTATAACTGCAACTTTAGTTATTTATTTATGTACTCATATAAATACTAGAATTCATATGTACCTATGTACTACGTACTACCTACTACCCATATCCAACAGTCTGACTATTCCATAAATTGTACTAGATCATGTACTCATATTCTAAATTATGGACTCATATACATACTAGTATTCATATGTACCCATGTACTACCTATATACAACAGTCTGACTATTCCATAAATTGTACTAAATCATGTACTCATATACTAAATTACATATTATGTACTCATTTAAATACTAGTATTCACATGTACCTATGTAGGTACTACCTATATCCAACAGTCTTGACTATTCCATAAATATTACTAAATCATGTACTCATATAAATACTAGTAAACATACGTATTACTACCTACATATATCCAATAGTCTGACTATTCCATAAATTGTACTAAATCAAATCTTTGACCAAACTACACTACAACAAGCCGACCGAATAGGCACATTTTACATAACAATATTTGTGGTTGTCCAAGAGTGAAGTCAAAAGCTTTTCTTTCACCATACATACTACATAGACATCGGAACATACATATGTGCACTGGTAGTCAAGTGGTTAACGTGCTAGTCTGGTAGCGTAGGGATCTGTTGGTTCGAAACCCACCCAGTGCACGAATTTTTCCTCATTAATTTGAGTTTGTAACCACATAATAAAGACTCTGAAGGTTAGGTGGTAGAAAATGCTTTGAGCATTAACCTCGCCTGGTGGTTACCTTCCACTAAAAATTATCCGTCGCAATATGTGGGTGAGGTTATTTTTGTGTTAATTCTTGGGGCTCGAACCATTGATCTCCTTGTTAAGTGTCCGCTGCCATTTCGAAGTAGGAAAAACGCAGAATAGCGTTTTTGAATCGGTTAAGATTTTTTGTTAACCTGAAGAGAATCGGTTAAATTTTTTTGGGAGATACAAGTGATTTAGTAAAAAAAACTCAGAATATAGCGATATGTAGTGGAAAGTCGATAAAAATTTTTACTGCGAAGTGTGTACATTTCAAAATGTTCCTGGGGAAGTATTGTGTCCATAATTGGCATTGTATTTTTTTTTTATTTAAAAGTTAAAAATCAGGGACATATTCTTACTCATTAATATCCATGATGATTTCATTCATGTACATGAGGTCAATACCTACTAACTTCCTTCCAGCCGCTACTCACTCTTCTAATAATACGAGTACTATAATACTATCGAGTATATTTATATTTGGATTATTAATGAACCTAACATCTAGTTCTCAACCTGAATTGATACTGGTTAGTCTGGTAGTCACTGTGGCAGAGTGAGTTAGCGCGCTAGGCATTGCACACATGGTGACCTGGGTTCGATTCCCAGCGGGGGAGGATTTTTTCTGCTCTGTACTTGGATGTTCGGGGTCCACTCATACCTCGTGAGGAAAAATGAGTAGCTGCTTTGATGTGAAGCAGCGACCAGTGGCAGAATCATAGGCAAAAAAATAATACAAGATATTGTAAATTAAAGTGGTAAAGTCCTATGATTCTGCGCTACCCACTAAAATTGTGACATAATAACACAAAGAAAAAGCATTATTATTATTATTATTATTATTATACTGGTTAGTCTGGTTACTGGTATCAGAATTCCTCTTGTTGAGTGGACTATAGTATTAGCTTGGAATCGAGTGACCTTAAAATTCTATCAGTGTTCTTATGCTTTGGTGACGTTATGCAATAGAACGCGATTGGTTACTTGCAGGCTTGTATTTCATACTATTAACACTTTCAGCGCCAGGTGATACATGGAAGTATCACCTGGCTCTGCGCTAGTATGAACATGGTGATACTTCAAAGTATCACCCACAGAGTCTTCTATAAGACGCTGGTGATACTTGTGAGTACTTTCTATATGTTTAACATGAGGAATGTGTTGCTCTGGCCTAGCAGTATCCAAGAACATGTCAATTTTTTGTCAAAATCTCTTCCCCAGGCCAGTGGTACTTTGAAGTATCACCACATCAAAATCACGCCTGGCCTATGAATGAAAATAGTCGAAAATACAGTTGGCGGTGAAAGTGTTAAGGAGCGCGGTAGCGCTCCGACCCGCCAAGTCAATCGAAATAGTTCGCGCGCTACCAAGAGTATACTATACGCGACAGCATAAGTAGCATATTTCGTGTAGTTGTAGGAGAAAAAGTACAAGTGATGGAGGAAATTGAACTACATATACAGATTGGGGCACGATAATAGACAAGCTTTTAAAAAAGAAACATCGAAATCGTTTGAGTTAAGTTGGTCAAAATCACACTGTAAAAACGTCATTTTTTTTCAAAAAATTCTGCTTCTTCTTTGACGTTGACCGCTCTACAGCCAAAACTACTGGACCAATTTTCATGAACGATGGCTCATTTTTTTTCTTCTGGGTGGTAGGTGTGCCTTTTTATGGTTTCATTATCCCAAAAGCTACCATTTGGCCGTTAATTAGGAAAAGGATCATTTTCAGAGAACAGAATAACATTGGAGTATAGATATTCAATCTAGTTTATTATGTATATACCTATTCACTCACAAACCTTTCAATCCACATGTCCCGATGTGAAATTGTGTAAAGGTATACTAACCCATAAATAGTCGCCGGTGCTGAGTGAGTTAGCGCGCTAAGCTTACCACGCATGGTGACCTGTATTCGATCCCCAGCTGGTCAGGTTTTTTTCTGCACATTACTTGGGTGTTTGGGGTCCACTCATACCTCGTGAGGAAAAATGAGTAGTTACTAAATAAGTAACGACCAGTGGCGGCATTACCAGAGTAAAAATAAATTAATGTAATTGAATTTGAAAAGTAATGGAGGCTCTTAGTAATGCTGCGCTACCCACAAAATTTGTGAAGAAGCCTTGTTCTTGACCACAAATAAATTCATTCATACATACATACATAGTTATATTAAACCTGTAATGCCCAAGGAGTGAAAAAGACAAGATTTTTTTTCCTTCTAAAATGTTTGTTATATTAGGTTCAAAAATGTAAAACAATCTCTATTACCCAATGTTACTTAATATGTATGTGTAATATGAATGTCATAAATGTTTGGGGACCTTTCTAAGTAGGAATTGTTGAAGTTTCATAGAAAACTTTGTAAAAGCCCCTACACTACCTAATACCTATTCCTAATTAGGAATGTAGATACCTATTAGGTACATAGGAAGTGAAAGGCTTCCCTCCCTATCCAATTCTCTCTAGTAAATATTTCTTTCGCTGGCCGCTAAAAAGTTTATTATACAAAGTAAAGTAAAGTGAAGCTTTTATGTGTTGCAAAAACCGCGTTCCTTCATCAACCGTACAGTTAGCTCAGTGGTAAGGGCGGCACTGTAATATGCTGAAGGTGCTTGAGGTCCGCGAGTTCGAAACCCGCCTGGGACATTGTCAGTTTTTTTTTTTTTTTTTTTTAGTATTTTTAAGAAAATACTCTTTACTTATTTTAATTTTACATAATTTACATTAAATTTAGTGAGTTTATGAGGTACTATTACCCTTTTTGTTGTGGGTTGTGTTGTACCTACCTCATTTATAATATAACAATAAAAAATTTACAGTTTAAAAAAAAATATATTTGTCATTTATTACGTGAACAACACAATAAGCTTCGTTCTCAGTATTCTTTCACACAAATTAATTGTAAAATTACCTACATAGTTATCCTCCCATTTGGGATTTTTACCACATAATAATACATTTTGGACATACTGCTGGAATAATGGCACTTAAAAGTCCTAATCATTAGATCTGACATAAATTAAGGAAATATGTTCAGGGTGTACCCACTATCTGAACCACTTGAGGGGCCCATCTTGGATAAAATAAATGGCACCACAGTATCCTTGTAAAAATCTGTGACAAAGGGCCAATTTATGAAACGGGATTAATTTTAGAATAACTCGGACTATCTCTCTAATCGTTCTTCGACTTGAGGGAGGGTCTCGCTTGTTATCTTACCTTCTTTTAAACATAATTAACCAAAACAAGTGAGAACGAACTCACTAAGTGAGGTTCTGTTTTAACTTGTGTACTGGACAAATTGGCTGTCTGTTTGTCTGTTCTGTTTGCGATAACTCCCGAACGGATTCTTCAAAATTGATGAAATTTTGTATACATGTTTATTTTCTAATACTAAAATTTTTAAGTAGACCACTCGAGGACAAATGGGGGCCGTCTTGGTGAAAAAAGAAAACCATTTTTCTTTTTTTTTAATAAAACAAGTGACACTCTTGAGTCGTTGAAAATATATATATATAAGTTCATTAGTGGAATTCGGAAATCGTGAAACCTAAGGGGGCCGCACTGTGGTAAAAAATCGATAAAGGGTCAAAAAAATAAAAAAAGGCCGGTTGATAATTATGTTTTATATAAAACTTATCGAGTGGGGTATTAAATTGCTTGATTGTACATTTATAATGCGATAGTTGAATCTGTTTGAGGTTTACTGTTCAAAGAAACACTAGTTATTGTTGGATGGAAGAGCTTCTTTAAGGAGAACCCTGCCATGTAAAAGAAAGCCAAAAAACAATAATATTGACGTTACACAATATAGGACATACTATTATTAACCGTGAGGGAGCGAAGTGAGGGAGCGAAGCAACCTCACTAAGAGGGGTTCTGTTTTAACTTGCATTGACTTTCGTTTTTCTGTCCCATAAATAAGGCGAGATCAATTATTATATTATTAAAATGCTATCATTATTATAATGATAAAAAAATTAATTTATTTATTTACCAAGTGATATTATACGCCAGAGCAAAAGTAGCACAATTGTTGTAGCTGTAGGAAAAAAAGTACAAGTGATGAAGGAAATCGTACTATAAATACATATACATAGATTGGGGCCCGATAAAGACAAGCTTTGAAAAAAGAACCATCAAAATCGTTCGAGTTAAGTTGGAGAAAACCAAACTTTAAAAACGTCATTTTTTTCATCATTTTCTGCTTCTTCTTTCACGTTGACCGCTCTACAGCCAAAACTACTAGACCGATTTTCACAAACGATGGCTAATTTTTTTCTCGTGAGTGGTAGGTGTGCTATTTATTGTTTTATTATCCTTAAAAGGGACATTTGGCCCTTAATTAGGAAAAGGATCATTTTCAGAGCTTAGAACAAAGTTGGTGTATAGATATTCAGTATCTACTATAATCTTATTATCACTCTCCCAGATGAGTCAAAGTCGCATATCTACTTTTTAGGTGAAAGAATAATTTGGAGAAGAATACTGTGCTTAGGTATGAATATCAAACTAAAATGTTTATCTTCACATTCAAACTGTTTCATTTATCGACACTTATTCCTTTAAAGTCATTATTTAATATGTTACCTAAATAGTTTTTTTTATTGAAACAACATGTATGATACACCCCACACCTATGCAGGGCCACTACAAAAAGTTATAAGATCCCCCAAAAAATATCACTTCGTGACATAAAAAAAGTCCCGCCAAGTCGTTCCCCAAAAATATTTCAGTTCCCAAATTCATCCCTCCGTTCCAAAAATATATATTACTTATTTGTGACCTCCCCCAAAAAAATTATTGAAATCAATTTATGGCCCCGCCTTTTATTCATTCACCTAAGTGCAACAGTATACTTATTAATAGCCTCCCCTCTCTCTTTCTTCTAATGTCCTCTTTCTTTTGTTCCTTGTTGCATGTTGGAATGTTTCCTTTACAAACTCAGAACTTATGTCTAATTTCCTTGCTCCTTTCACCGACTTGGGCTCTTGGCGGAGTACCACTAACTGGGAATGATAAATATATGAATCTAATAGACATTGCTATTTTTAAAGAATTAAAAAGAGATATTTTAACATAGTAGTTCGATTCAAGGATGCATTATCTGTATCTAAGTCGCAAAATATCTGCCACCAACAAGAATAGGAGCATCAGATCAAGTCACAATTCAGGCTCATTTCCAAGGATCACGTGTTTACATATGTCTACATTTATACCATGTAGACATATGTAAACACGTGATCTACCATGACAGGACTCGAACCTGCAATCTTATAAAAGAACCAAGACATCAGTTCTTTTGGCTAAGAACGGACCTGCTGGGTGGTACTCCGCCAAGAGCCCAAGTCGGTGAAAGGAGCAAGGAAATTAGACATAAGTTCTGAGTTTGTAAAGGAAACATTCCAACATGCAACAAGGAACAAAAGAAAGAGGACATTAGAAGAAAGAGAGAGGGGAGGCTATTAATAAGTATACTGTTGCACTTAGGTGAATGAATAAAAGGCGGGGCCATAAATTGATTTCAATAATTTTTTTGGGGAGGTCACAAATAAGTAATATATATTTTTGGAACGGAGGGATGAATTTGGGAACTGAAATATTTTTGGGGAACGACTTGGCGGGACTTTTTTTATGTCACGAAGTGATATTTTTTGGGGGATCTAGACTAGACGGGAGCTTAGTCATCAAGGCGTCGCGTCGGTCTTGTAGTTCAGAGATCGCGGGTTCGAAACCCAGCCGGGACATGACAAGTTATCCTCCCATTTGGATTTTGACCAAATAATAATTGGGCTTACTGCTGGAATAATGGGACCTATGGGAATAAAAAAATAGTCCTAATCGGGCAGTATAAATAAGGTGATATTATTGTTATTTAATTAAACCCAGCTTCAAAAAAGGTTTCTCTTTAGGACAGTTAACTTGAATAAAATCAACTTTAAAATTGTTCTTCAGTGTCAGGTAACATCTGAAATTCACATTTCGAGTTGTAATCCAACAAATTAATAACCACCCTTGATCGTGGGGTCTACTGTAAAGGGCAGTCACATGTAAAAACATTTATTCAAAAAGCGGAAGCTGCCAAAAAATACTGACCTGTTTTGAAAATAAAAAGCCCAAGCATAAAAACTAGATTTACTAGCAACTTTATTGTACCAAATTATTATGTTTTCAAAATGAAATAATATTTCATAAATGAATAGTTCTTTTATCAGGTAGTTTTTTTTATTCTTTTATCAGATAGGAATGGTAGAACTTGAAGATAATGAAGTAGATCACTAGTAGTTTTAAACTTCTGTAAGTTTGAAGGACTCAGGACAGAAGTGACGTTCAAGCCTAGGATAAAGTCTATGTTTAGGTGGGGTTCCACTGAGGCATGCAGTGCACAAGAAAAGTTTTCTGGAGCACGTCTTTTGAAGCATACCACAAAAAGTCTGATTGTGGCCAGACACATTTGGTCTATGTTACTTTGTAGCATGCCTCAGACTACACATGTTGCCTCAGTGAAATAGTGTTTATAAACCCTGAAGTAGAGCAGACTTTGAGAACTACTGGGTTGGATCAGAAGAGCTACAATCAGTATACAACGACTGATAGACCAAGGCAATAAGCAGCCTTGAAATTTAAGAGTACCTACGGAGCGATCAGACTTGTCATGGTGTTCTGCAATATTAGGTGAGAGAGATTATTTCTGTGGACCATTCACCATTGTGATATGTTTCTGCTTATCACAAGAGTGTACCATATACGGTGCAAACTAGTCGATTATTTAGCCATGATTATTCTTGGTTATAACTTTGAATAGTTCTTTTCGTTTTCCGCATCTTCTTACTTTATTATTAATCAATATGTTCTCGCAAATTTAAATACATTCAATAGAATACCAAATATATGTAAACAAGAAATATCTTCAGTGACACCTTACAGTCAGAACTTACCACCTTGGTCATCAGAAATGGCAAAAATCGATATTTCTTTGTCGAAGGACAAGAAAACTGATACTTAGCCAGCGTCGATGGCATGTTGAATACACCGGTTCCCTTCAGAACACCGAAGTTAAGCGACATCCAGCGAGGTTAAGACTTGGATGGGTGACCATTCAAATTCTAATTCTCGTGACGCTGGCTTTTCCCGGCCCCACTCAGGCTGGGTGAGGTCAATGTGAGTAGCAGGTTTGTGAGTTTCCTGCGAATGGAGGGTAAAACCCCCGTCGTGATATGACCATGGCAGTTGAAAGCGACGTTAAACCCCACTTAAAAAAAAAAAAAAACTGATACTTCCCCCGTTGTTTACCGTGCTCATTTTAATGAATTATTGAAATCGAAATATCATAATCATGTATTGTGTTTTACAGATGGCTCAAAATCTTCTAATTCAACAAGCTGTGCCTTCAGTATAGATGGTGTTGTTTCGTCTTTTTCTCTCAACTAAGTTAATTCAATTTTTTCTGCAGAACTCCTCGCTATATTTCTTTGTTTGAAAGAAATTGCACGCAGTAATACTTCCTCCGTTACTTTTGCCATAATTAGCGATTCTTTAAGTGCTCTGTCAGCTATGAACAATATTTTATTTTCCGACCCCATTGTTTCATTAATATACTCTCAATGGAAAAACCTTTTTGAGTTGGGTAAATTTGTCAATTTCCTGTGGTGCCCATCCCATTGTGGAATTGCAGGAAATGAAACTGTTGATACTGCTGCAAACCGTTTAAGCCATACTTCTTCGGTTGATTTGTGTTCCCCAGAAGATCTTAAGCCCCTCATTAAAATTATTTGTAAAAACAATCTATCCAATCTATGGAATGAAGTCCACCCTAATAACAAACTAAAAAAAATCAAACCTACTCTTGAATTGTGGAATTCAAGCCATAGATCGAAAAGATTCGAAGAAGTTGTTATATCCAGAATGAGAATCGGTCATACTTTCATTACCCATAGCCACCTGTTCAAAAAAGAACCCCCTCCCCTTTGTCAATGTGGTGTTGTCCTTACAGTTACACACCTCCTTGAATGCTCTATCCTAGCTCCTGCCCGTACCAATTTGTCCGCTATAGCATCGTTACGTGACGACACAAATGAAATTGACGCCCTGATACTATATCTGAAACGAATAAAATGCTATAGAAAAATTTAGTTTGAAACGGAAACGGTGCGAAAGACCAGCTGTAGTTAAAGCACCTAAATTAAAAAAAAAAAAAAAAAAAAAAAAACAAGAAATAAAGTTGATAACTTTTCTACAGCTCGGGGTCTGCTTCAGTATTTCCTCTTTCCTCTCTGCTTTTTGGAGCTCTCCCGTAAGACTATAATTATGTATTTAATATTTTTTTCATTCTTATATAAATTATGAGCTCAAAAAGGTCGACTCGTTATAAAATGCTTTTGATGATACCTTTTATTATTATAAAACCTGGTTGCAGGGTTTCAGATGAAACACCTTACAATTAACACTGCTACCTAGTAAGATCTAGCATGGGAACTATGTTTTCCGTTACCTTACACTCTGCCGCACTGTCTCTTTTTTAATTTCCTTATCCTATAATAAGGAAAGTATTGTATTCGTCGAAAATTTGACCTACCCAGTTTTTCATAGCCGCAAGCGCTGCACCTTTGAATTGGTTAAAGATACAAAAAAAAATTTGTAGAACAACATTTTCTTAAAATGCAAAAATAATAGGGGTCTATTCTGATCATTTTTTTGATATCTTGAACTTTTTGAACCTCGGCTCCAATTTACCGGTATTTTGGGGGGACCCCGCTTTGACTAACTTTTTTATTATTCATCCTAGTTGGGGGTTGTGACATATCAAATTCAATGATTTTGAAGTGATGATTACGAATTTGGCATTTATTTTTAGTTATCTGTTACCGTTGAGTCACCAGTGGCGAAACTCGCATTTGGGGCTAAGGAAAGTCGTGTGATGTTTACACCAGATTTTTTTGTATTGGCGTTCTTCACACCTCGGCCGAGGTGTTTGATTGTGACCATGATACCTTCATATTTTCAAATTCAAATTGGTTGTATTGTATCACATTTTCATGCTTTTATCCATCATGATTCACGAATAATCCTTGAAAAAGCAATAAAAAACTGACGAACCCTGTAATATTTACTAGATTTTTTTCTTCAACTTTACTAGATTTTTTTGTCATGTCTTCTCATCCTCTCATTGCAGCGTGTGACACCTGACCCGGCATGGATTCGTTCCTGGCCCTATTTGACCCGGGGCCTTCCACGCCCACATTCGGGGGCGAAATCTGGCCTGAGGATGATGAGGAGGGGGGTCAACTCCCCCCCGAGCCCCAGCTGGGCAACGTAGAGTACAAGCTGAAGCTAGTGACGCCCTCCAAGCTGAGATTCGAACACCTGGTCACGCAGGTGAGAGTCTACCCAGCACCTAATTATTATTTCGTTTTATTTCTCATATTTATAGATATTATGGTAATAAAGATTATTCTATGGGCTAGCAGTAGCAAACATAGAAGTATTCAATTGTTGATAAGGAGATGTTGATATTATGATGAGTGGGACAGGAATTTTCTGAGCAGGCGACAATTTTCGAGCAGGACAGCTTTTTGCATTTCATGTACAAGTGATAGAGGCAGGTTGATTTTCTTAGTGTGGGTGTAGAAACTGCGATGAATGACTCCGTTTGTGGATATGATGACGGGGATGGTTTCTACATTTTCTATGTTCCACAAGTTTGATATATCCACAGCCAGATCTTGGTATTTGTGGATTTTTATTATTATAAGATTTATTTCTACATTTCTTAAATCGTCTCTTTTAGTGATGAAAATCCCTGTAAGTACTGTTGTACTTTTAGGGACCCAATTAGTTGTACACAATACTAATTGGGAAGTATTGTGTCACTTCTCGCCCATCAGAAGGAAGGCATACTACAGGATGGGCAGGCTGCAACATAGACCACAAGCGTCTACAGTAGCTCTCTTTCATGGCTACGAAATAAAATCGGCTATGAAACACTCATCCTTTTAAGAAAAAAAGTGCAGGAATTAGAGAGGCCAGAATAAAAAAAAGTGCGATATTATTATTATTATTCGATTCCTTTTCTCTCCTCAGTTGAAATGGCGACTTCGAGAGGGGCGGGGGGAGGCTATCTACGAGATAGGGGTGGAGGACACGGGTCTGCTGACAGGGCTGAGTGAGGACGACATGGGGGAGAGCATCGGGACCCTGCACCAGATGGCGCTCAAGCTAGGGGCGGCCATCACGGTGCTGAGGGAGAGGCAGGTGGACGGGGACAAGAAAGTGGCCGAGGTGCTCGTCAGGAAGGTAACTATGCCATGTTGTAAAGGGTTGGGTGGAAGAGATTGCCATAGGCAATAACCCCGCCCTTTATTTAGGACATAATTATATTTATGTATATTTTTCTATTCTTTTTCCTTTTTATTGTATATATCGTTTCCAATTTCTTCTTTTTTTGTTTGTTGATAATTCAGTGCCTCAAGGGATTATTCAGTGCATATTCGTGCATACATTTTTGTTATATAGAAAGATTAGGGAAAAACCAAAGGTACCTCTACCATGGGGGTATGGGATTTCCACCCCCAAAAAAACCTCATTTTTGAATAAGCTAACGTGCTCGGAACAAAGTTTTATTCATTACTTCAAGCACGCAAAAGTTGACTGTTTTCTCGTTCTCTACTTGTGACATAATATAGGGTTGGGTGGAAGAGATTGCCATAGGCAATAACTCTGCCCTTTAGTTAGGACATATGTATATATTTTGTTTATTTTTTTTCTTGTATATATTACTAGCCGTTTGCCCGTGCTTAGCAACGGGACTAAATTTCAAATTTACTAAGGCATGGCCGTACTGCTAGACAGCAATGCCTTTTTGAACTTTTTATAATTTTTCTGGACAAAGCGATAATGGTTTTGGGGGGGGTCAATTCTGAGACATTTTTCGCTATCTCTTACCGTTTTGGCTAAATAACTCCGGACAAACAAACATAGGTAGGTAGGTAGTCCTTTTTTCTGTTTTATATATAGACATTAATATTGTCAATTTTTATATATAATTTTTACTATTATTTGTCTGTATATATGTTCTACCTAGTAATAAAGAGTTTCTAAATTAATAACTACGTGTCCCCCCCCCCCTCAGGTCCCTGACGACGCGAGCAACATAGAGCTGCGGGTGGCGGTGATGGGCAGCGGGGACGCCGGGAAGTCTACCCTGCTGGGCGTGCTCACCCAGGGCGCCCTGGACAATGGGCGGGGCCGGGCGAGGCTCAACATGTTCCGCCACCTGCACGAGGTCCGCAGCGGGCGCACCTCCTCCATCTCGCACGAGGTGCTGGGGTTCGACTCCCGGGGCGGGGTCATCAACTACAGCGAGGCGGTCACCGCCGAGGAGATCTGCGAGAACTCGACCAAGCTGGTCACTTTCTTAGGTGAGTAATAATAATAATAATAATGCTTTTTCTTTGTGTTATTATGTCACAATTTTTAGTGGGTAGCGCAGAATCATAGGACTTTACCACTTTAATTTACAATATCTTGTATTATTTTTTGCCTAAGATTTTGCCACTGGTCGCTGCTTCACATTGAAGCAGCTACTCATTTTTCCTGACGAGGTATGAGTGGACCCCGAACATCCAAGTACAGAGCAGAAAAAATCCTCCCCCGCTGGGAATCGAACCCAGGTCACCATGTGTGCAATGCCTAGCGCGCTAAATCGCTCTGCCACAGTGATGACTACTTCTTAGGTGAGTATTTTGTATTTGTGTTAAGGATGAGTGTTTCACAGCCTTTTTTATTTCGTGGCCATGAAATCACAGCTACTGAAGACCATTCTGGTCTTTGTTGTAGCTTGCCCATCCTGTAGTATTCCTTTCCTCTGATGGGCGAAAAGTGACACAGTAATTCCCATTTAGATGCTGGGTCAACACGAGAGTAACGGAAGTTATCCCTTACAAAGTAACAACTGTAACCAAATATATTACAATTTATTTTTCGGCTCCAGGGATCGAACCTGGGACCTGCCGTATACTCGATGTATCTTATTGCTGAGTTATTTAATTAAGTGTAAAAGGATTGTTGGACTTCACTTGGATTCCAGCTGAATGTTGGTTGGTTTTCTGTTCCCAGATCTTGCAGGACACAGGAAGTACTTGAGAACGACGGTAGCGGGACTCAGTGGCTACTCACCGCACCATGTGTTGCTAGTCGTGTCAGCTGCAGCAGGTAAATTGTGACACTGTCTCATTCAGGCTGGGTGAGGTTATTGTGAGTCGCACAAGTTATCCCTGGAAAGAGGAACCCTGGGTGTTGATGTATGGCTATTGGTATTGAAAGCGACGTTATATTATACACCGAAGTGAAAAGTGGAGAAATAAATTAGATGAGTTATACAAACATGGTTATTTATAATTTTACCTCATACAGAAATATGATGAGTTGTACATTGCCAGTGAAAAGCCTTCTCTTGATGTGTGTATTGATTTCACTTTCATATTTAGGTACATACTTTCATTGCTAGGATAAATTTTCTACAAATTTGAAAATGTCTTGAAATGCGAAATAAAAATAAAAAAAGTTTCGAATTTGGAACTTCAAATAAGTTGAATATGGAGTATAATTTATTTAGTTATTGATAAGAAGTAGCTTCATGATTATTATTATTTCTTTCTAATTTATTTTTTTATTATTATTTTTTGACATATCATTATGTTATTTTGAAAATTTAGTTACATTACGTACCAATAACATTGGTCGATATTTTGTAATAGCTCTGACAGTTTTGATTATTCACTATAATAAAATATTTTTTCTTTTAAAAATAAATAATTTAAATAAATAATTTTTCCTCATTAATTTGAGTTTGTGACCACATAATAATAAGACTTTTGAGGTTTAGGTGGTAGAAAATGCTTTGAGCATTAACCTCGCCTGGTGGTTACCTTCCACTAAAGAGTTTAATTATTATTATTCATCATCATCATAGGGTGGCGTCATCGTGAACGATGGTACGTGAACGATGGTAGCCAGACAGTGGAGGAATGACTCAGCACTTCTAGCACTGTCTTTACAAGGAGGCTAATAATTGACAAGGGCCCCCAGAACCAAGCCAATGCTGGTCTACTCCCTGTTTATAGTCCCCCAGCTAGACTAATTATTATTATTATTATAAAATAATATTTGAATTTAATTGAACTATCAACAGGAGTCGTAGGCATGACGCGGGAGCACCTGGCCCTAGCCATGGCACTGGAGACGCCCTTCTTCGTAGTGGTGACCAAGATAGACCTGACCTGTGAGGAAGAGGCAGTGCTGACCAGGGTGCAAGCAGTGCTTACGTCAGCTGCGTGCAGAAGGGTGAGTACCATTGAAATATTTGCGAACGAAGTGAGTTACTTGAGTTAGAATGAAAAGACATTTTCTAAGTGAGGCCAAAGAGACCTGTAAATTTTCCTAATAAACATGCTAATTAAAGTAGTAATACATTCTAACTTATTTAGTTTCTAATTTATTTTTGTATATACACTTAATTTTTTAAACAAAACATTCAACAATTTATTAGAACTAAAGAAAAAAAAAAACTTAAAAATATATACAAGATATTTTACTTTCCTTTCTAGAGGATAAGGAAAGTAAAAAAAAATGTAGAACAAAATTATTTTTTATATTTACAATAAAATTGTCTTGTAAACCGGGGCGAAGTTAATGCCTGAGGCATTCTCTGCCACTTAACCCCGTTCTCTAACCCTTCTAGTAAAAGTTGTCTGATAATTACGAGATTGTAGCTACGCTGATAACGTTATTGCAAGAGCCTTTGATACTTCATTATTTATTAATTTTATCCGTATAGAATATTTTTCTTAAATTAGATTTCAATTGATAAATTAGCTTTCTATTGATTGACTCTTGAAAATTCCAACACATTCTACATACAGAGTGTCCACTTTTAATGTGCGCCATAGGAAAAATACATGTAAAAACAGTTTTTCTTTTCTCAAAAGTCGCCATTAAGTATTTTAGTTAAACCAAATATGTTAACTCATGTATTTTTATCTGAAAAATCCACTGGTGGTAATTTCATACACCTGGGACTTACAGTTAAAAAGTTAAGGGTTCGAAATCCGAGAAATGTGTTATGTTTGAAACTCAACATTTTTGTACAAATGGATACTCTATTTTATGTATTTTTTCACGAGAAATTGATTGGTAATATTTTCAATTACCTGGGGTTTACAGTTAAAAAGTTCTGGGTTCGAAACCGAGTAATTGCGTTATGTTTGAAACGAAACCTTTTTGTACATAACTGAATAAATACTCTTTTTTATGTATTTTTTCACGAGAAATCGATTGGTGATATTTTCAAACGCGTAATACTCACAGTTGAAAAGTTTCGGGTTCAAAACCCGAGAAATACCTGGTTTATGAAATTTATTTTTTCTGTTCTTTGTTGTCTGCATCACGGCAATAAAATGATTGGCTCAAATAATATTTTTCACAAATTTCAATGGTGCTGGCCAAAATAATATCCAAAACAAAATGTCTTCTAGACAAAAGTATTATGCCTGATTGATGCCTACCTTTTAGTTTTGTTTCTTCTGAGTTTGAGGATAGAAGTGAATTTTCATTATTTTTATTTTTATAAAATGTTGTCTTTACAGGAGAAAATTGGTTTGGTTAAACTGTATTATCAGGGTAACAGTGCTAGAAGGGCTCGTGATATTTGGTTAGAACAGCATCCAGAATGTTCCTATTTCCTTCATTGTCAAGTCCTTAGGGCAGTGAAAAAAATTTGATAATGATGGTTCTCTCCATGACAAACGAGTCGCATCAACACATGTCCGAAGAGTTCCTTCTCAAAATGAGACCAATATTTTGATCCTTGTGGAAAGGGATCCCTTTCTGAGTGTAAGAGAAATAAGTCGACAGCTCAACCTTAACAAGAGCACTCTGTTGTACTGTACATAAGACTCTGAAAAAACATCAGTATCGTAGCTATCACTTCAGCAAACATCAGCAGTTATTGAATGGTGATTATGAAAGAAGGATTCATTTTTGTTCTACATTGATGGACCTGATAAATGCTGACAGAAGACTGCTAGAAAATATTTGCTTTTCAGACGAATCTAGTTTCAATCTGACACAAGCTCCCAATTTTCAAAACTCACGGATGTGGGCCAAAGAAAATCCTCTACTCTTGGTACAGCCTCATACTTAGTACCCACAAAAAGTAAACGTCTGGGCAGGAATAGTAGGACAACACATTATTGGTCCAATATTCTACAATGAAAATCTAACTTCATAACTCTTCCTCGACCTCCTTGTTTTTTTTGCCGTGATTTTTTTTTTTTTTTTACCGTGATGCAGACAACAAAGAACAGAATGAATAAATTTCATAAACCAGGTATTTCTCGGGTTTTGAACCCGAAACTTTTTAACTGTGAGTATTACGTGTTTGAAAATATCACCAATCGATTTCTCGTGAAAAAATACATAAAATAGAGTATTTATTCAGTTATGTACAAAAAGGTTTCGTTTCAAACATAACGCAATTACTCGGTTTCGAACCCAGAACTTTTTAACTGTAAACCCCAGGTAATTGAAAATATTACCAATCAATTTCTCGTGAAAAAATACATAAAATAGACTATCCATTTGTACAAAAGTGTTGAGTTTCAAACAAAACACATTTCTCGGATTTCGAACCCTTAACTTTTTAACTGTAAGTCCCAGGTGTATGAAATTACCACCAGTGGATTCTTCAGATAAAAATACATGAGTTAACATATTTGGTTTAACTAAAATACTTAATGGCGACTTTTGAGAAAAGAAAAACTGTTTTTACATGTATTTTTCCTATGGCGCACATTAAAAGTGGACACTCTGTACACCTTACATGAAGCTTTACGCTCTCAATGACTTTTTTTTAAGCTTTATTAGGTAGAACAAAAAATATATACAGTAGAACACAATAAAATATAAAGAAAAACAAAAAGATTAAACAAATATACAAGAAGGAAAAAAAGAGAGAAATGTCCTACCTAAAGGGCGGGGTTATTGCCTGTGGCAATCTCTTCCACCCAACCCTTAGATGACTTTGACATTTTCAGATTCCCTTCGTAGTGCGAACAGAGGACGACGTGATAACAGCCTCGAGTAATCAGTTGGCGGACAACATAGTGCCAATCTTCTGTGTGTCCAGTGTATCAGGCGTAGGGCTAGACCTGCTGTCGCGCTTCCTGTATCTGTTGCCCCCGGGAGTGAGCAACAAGGAGCGAGAGAGATTGGAGCAAGAAGTGTGCGAGTTTCAAATCGATGAAACTTTCAAGGTAAAAATGTTAGGAAAGCATTGTTAAAATAAGTTACTACGCAAACGATGTCATGTGCCCAATGTCGGGTTAAAGTGCCTGATTGGAGAAAAATAAGATGTTTTATTTTAAGAGGATCTTTTTTTTTTTAAATTTAAAAATATTTTTTCTATATTACCTACCTAGTAACACCAGTGAATGTAGTATTTGTCGAATATTAACAGATTACATTAGCATAAAAAGTAAAAATTGATATCCCCAAGATTTATTACTATATCTTTCCGTTCTTAGATCCAGTGTTGGCGATTGTATCATGCATATAATTTAACTGTCAATAAGGATAGTAGAATAGAGAGGTAGAAAGTCCTTACCTGTTTTTTTCCTTCATTGAATTTTTTTAGGAAAATCTCATGAGCGAATTTTCCGTTTCTATTTTGCAGGTACCTGAAGTAGGCTTAGTGGTGGGGGGTCTTCTGACGAGAGGCGTTATAACTGAGGGTGCCCCCCTTTACATTGGCCCTGATGATAGAGGGGACTTCACTCCGGTCACCGTGACCTCACTACACAGGTACGTGACGCACATCGTCACCCATTTTTTTTCTAGAGATGATGTAAATATAGGACTTAAATTATTGAAAATGACGCCCAGAAAATCAAGAAATAATCATGATTTCATCACTTTTGGTGTTATAATAAAATCCACGTAGAATTTTTTTTTGTTGTAAAAAATCAATGGATTCACAGACAACACGAAAAAAAAGCAATTCCCCATACAACATTATCTCATAGAAACTGAAAACGTGCTGTAAAAAGTATTTTCGTTTTCGTAGTATGCTTTACTATTTACTCAGTTTTCTTAGTATACTTGGACGTGTTTTATTACTCGTTTTTAGTGGTTTTCTTTCTTTTCCGTTATCATTTTTTCTTTAGATTACCTAATCCTGATTGAGGTAGCGGAGGGATCGGTTGGTTCGAACTTCGAATCTCACCCAATGCATTAATTCTTCTCATTTATTTTAGTATCTGACCATGGAATGGTTAAGTGGTGATTAAGACTCTGATGATTATGTGGTAGAAAATGCTTTGAGCATTAACCTCGCCTGGTGGTTATCTTCCACTAAAGATCAGTATAAACAGAAAAGTGAGAAGTTGTACTAGATGTACATGAATATCAGAACATAACTGGACTGCTGTTTTGAGCTTATTTGCTCTCATCAGCAGGTAATAGTTCTGAATATCTATGTCATCAATTAACCTCTCTATTTTAATCAGTATAAACAGAAAAGTGAGAAGTTGTACTAGATGTACATGATATTATTATTATTTGCATTTGTGTTATGCCTCTCAGGAACAAAGCTCCATGCCGCATCGTAAGGGCATCTCAAGCGGCCTCCCTGTGCCTAAGTCCGGGCCTGTTGAACATCAGGCACGGCATGGTGTTGTTGGGAAGGGACACGCCCCAGTCCGCCTGTCTCTTCTTTCAGGTAAACTATTTAACTAGGTGGGATGAGGTCAGTACTGTACTATTTAACTAGGTTGGATGAGGTCAGTACTGTACTATTCAACTAGGTTAGATGAGGTCAGTACTGTACTATTTAACTAGGTTGGATAAGGTCAGTACTGTACTATTTAACTAGGTTGGATGAGGTCAGTACTGTACTATTTAACCAGGTAGGATGAGGTCAGTACTGTACAACAGAACTGATCAGTGAGAAATTAGTGAGTATCTATCTAGAAAAGTAAAATGGACATTTAATTGGTAAAATTCTGAACATAGCTCATAGGTCTCCAGTATCCTCGGCATTTTAAATTTTGAGCTCTCTCTCTCTCTCCCTCTCCCTCTCTCCCTCTCTCCCTCCCTCCCTCTATCCTTTGTCCTTTTGTTTAACTATTGATAAATTTTTGTAGGTGGGGTCATTTGATATCAACTAAAATAGTAACAAGACACTCGAGTATTGGTCAGTAGTAAAACCAAGATGCTGCTTGAGAAAGTGCACGTATGAGAGGACAAGTAAACCGTTGAATAAACTACCCACTAAAAATTGTGATAAACAACACACATTTTTATTCTCCAGGCCAGTGTTACCAGAGTAAAAAGAAATTAATGTAATAGAATAATTCGAAAAGTACAGGAGGCTCTTAGTAATGCTGCGCTACCCACAAAAAATTGTGAAGAGGCCTTGTGCTTCACCACAAATAAATCCATACATACATTTTTACTCTCCAGGCCAGTGTTGTCGTGATCTTCCACTCGACGCAGATCAACACAGGCTTCCAGACCACCGTTCACATCGGCAACATCCGCCAGACAGCGGTCATCGAGGGCATCCTAGGCCCAGGGCCCATTCACACGAACGACACGGCGAGCGTCATGTTCCGCTTCGTGCGGCACCCGGAGTATGTGCGGGAGGGCATGCGGCTTCTCTTCAGGGAAGGCATGACCAAGGGGATCGGCAAGATCACCCAAGTGTTTCCTTTGTGAAGGAAGCGACAGGGGTAGACTAGATACTATCATATATACAGGGTGGTCCAGAAAGTTTGCACCAAAATGATAGGGGTAATAAAAGAGACCATTTCCAACAAAAATATTCCCGGACATTTTCCTTTATTTTTTGTCGTTTTCAAAATGGCGGCCAAAACGTGTGTTTTTCAAATATTCCGACTTTGGTTGGCTTTTGATTTTTTCATTTTTTTCTGTACCACCTAGAAAAAAACGGATTGCATTTTTGAATTGAAAATCAAATTTTAATTAAAATAAGTTAAATTAACCCGTTCAATGTTTTAATGATCATGCTCATTTAGGCTGTCAACGTTCTGAACGCACATATTTGAAAAACACACGTTTTGGCCGCCATTTTGAAAACGACAAAAAATAAAGGAAAATGTCCGGGAATATTTTTGTTGGAAATGGTCTCTTTTACTACCCCTATCATTTTGGTGCAAACTTTTTGGACCACCCTGTATATGTAGGTTGTAGGTACCAGAGTACCTAATCAATAGAATCTATCCAAGTTTTTCTTTACTAAAGAAACAATAGTCGTATTTTCCTTTCTAACTAAAAAAAATTTCCTGGTTAGGTTTTTTCCAAATATTTCCATTTTATTCCAAGGTCATTTGTGAAAGAAAAATCCGTTCGGTTACTTTTAAAGATAAACAATGGACTTAACCTCTAAAAGAACTGGAAGCAAGAATTTTATACTTCCACTTTGGTTAACTTTGGAAGTGGAAATTTTTCCTCTTCCAAAAGAAAAATGACTTGCTTCCAGTTTGGTTCATTTTATTCCCGTTTGGTTAACTTTGGTTAGAAAGAAAAATACGGCAATGTGTGAAATATGACACATTTTGTGTATAATGATACAATTATCCAGGTATTTGTCTCCATACTAGGTAGTTAAACATAATGTGAAAATTATGGAACAAAATGGCAACTTTGTATTGTAATTTATATATTGACTAAATTACCCAGGTTTTTTCTTACACCCCAGAGAATTATAATGAGCATCAACGACTCAATATGACAAATTTGTGAATCGTTTCCGTGAGGTTACTGTCTGTGCCGTGATATAGGTTTATGGAGAATTTTTTTGGAAGAAAACAACATTCTGCTTCAAGTTATTATCCAGTAGATAATAATTCAGCTGATTTTCTTGTCTACATTTTTGTATGCAAGATTTTTTTTCCCGCAAATATTCTCCAAACCATTTTGCCTTCCACAATGTTTGGTAGACTTGCATATATTTAATTTATAAAGTTTAACACTTAGACGACCGGCATGGTTTTTCGTGAATTCTCTTGTGGGACCGGCGATAATGCGGCTATACCGACCCCGTGTACCACCGGTGGTACACCCGGTTCATTCCGTACGAACGTGCGTGTACCACCGGTGGTACACCCGGTCGTCTAAGTGTTAAAATACTGTGAGGCAGTGATAGAAAATCTTAATGAATAAATGTCAGTTGTTAAGATGAACAATATGAAAATCAATTTAAATCAAAAATAGGTAACATTCTCAAGGGTTGTTTCATTCTTTCTTTTTTGCAGAGAAAATAACAATTTGTGTTAAACACTTATGTGTACTTTAGTGTTTCAGCGTTTTGTAAAGAAATCTTCTAATTGTATATTTTTACTCATCTTAACAAATTATACCTACCTATATTTTTCTTTTCTCATCTTCTTTTTTTGTGCTTACAGTTTTTCTTTGTAATCACAATTTCATTGATAAGGTATGTTGACTGAATAGTATGATTGCTCAAAAAGAGCTTTTTTCAACATTATTATTTTAAAGAATACATAGTTTCTTAAATTAATTTTATGAAAATCTTTTCTTTTGTCTTGAACTCTAAGCAACCCAATTTTAAGCTCCTATGAAACTTTCTCCCTTAAAATTTGCTGATTTTATTTCAGAATGGTTTTTTGTCACCTTCTTATTATTCCACAAGACTAGTAGATTCAGACGTCATAACAAGACTGAGTGTTCGACCGCTTTGTTAAAATTCAGTCCCAATTTTTTTTATGATCTCTTTAAATTTGACGCTAGGCACCTTATTAGACCAGTGTGAATAAAATACTCTCAATAATAGATCGCATATTTACCAAAAAATATGTGATCCTATTTGTAATTTAGAGACATACAAACTATTGTTCATAAATAGGTACCCTAAAGCTGAGATCCCTCTGAGCAACATTTTCTTGTGCAACGCGCGAAATACTCCACTCTTTCTTTAGGATCAAATGTGATAGAACTCCACTGACTTCGCAACGCGTTGCAACATTTCCCATTTTAAAATCAATATGTTGCTCTATTAGAATCTGAGTTTAAAGTATTGATCTCTTATACTTTTACTACTAGTGATAAAAATAATAGAGCATTTTTAGCCTACATGTACAAGAACTAAAATTTGGAGTATCCTTTGTTGTTATTGTACAAATATGAGCAATACTTCCGACTTATTTAGATTCATATTAAAAGTAAAATGAATATAATAATTACATTGTTTATTAGTGTATAAATTGTGTAGATATTTTCATTTCAAAATGTACGTACAATTTAGAATTCAAATTTTATGGTGCAAGAAGATTGAATATTGTAAACATTGGTTGTGGGGTCTGACCCCTAAAAGGACTAGCAGTTCTTTGATTATTTATGTACCATTATGATAGCTTTAAGAATAAAACAGTGGAATCTCGCTAACTCGAAATCCCGTTAAGTTGAAAATCCCGTTAACTCGAAAGAATTCTTTGGCCCTTCTTGGACTTCTCTCCATATTCGAAATCCCTCGAAACTCTCAATAACACGAAGTGATGCTTCTGTCCCTTGAATTTCGAGTCAGCGGAATTCTACATTATGGTTAATACCTCGAGCTTGCGAGGGTAACATTTTGTGCATTAAAGTTTTTTATTTGTCTTAGAAAACAAAGTTGATACAAAGCTATATTTGATTTATTGAGCTTATTTTGATAGTGAATACTGTTTTAGTTGAAACTTGAAAATAGATACTATGTCCAATTGAAACTGCAATAGTCCATTTGTTTAGAACATTCTAAGGTTAGTAGATTTTAATGTAAATTTCAAGATGCTCCATTTTAAAGTGACAGAGTCTTTATTATTTCTTTCTTTCAAGTGTCACAGAATTTTACGTTTCTTCTTCAGTAAATTTATAAAAAATTGTCTGTAAAGTATCTTGATTTTATCTCTTTCGAATTGAATAAACGAAAATATTTTTTCACCGCAAGTATTCTTATTTCCTTTCATTGGTCATATTAAGAGTATTGAAGCATATACCTAGCAAATAGATTTCAGGAATTATGAATATTTGAATTTTTGGGAAATACTCGTATTTGGCTGATTCTGGGGTTGCTAACCGCCTGACGCGATATGAGCCAAAAAAGTGGATCTAACCAAATAGATTGATTTGGTTGGAAGTTCGAAAATTTCCGAGAAAAGTCACAAATATGCATTGTAGATTTTTTTGTAGATGTTATTGTAATGTATTGTAGAATGATGAGCTCTCGAATGAACTCATGACGTAAAAGAACTATGCATCAAAATCATAAAATTAGGTAAAGGTTGAAACGTTAAGAGAGAGAAACATTTTATGATAAGTGAAGTTATCATAAATTATTATTCATGATCACAATCGTAATAACACATTACTGAAACTCGCTTTACCAATGTTTTATATAAATAGTTCCATTCAAATATTGGAGATATTTGAAATACGTGAAAGTCAGAGAAAGTCGAAGGAGAAAAAAGAACAGACTAACAACTTTTATAGAATAAGAAAAGAATCAATCGAGTCCAGTGTGAGAAATTTAGATTTAGCCAGTGAAGTAGTCCATAATAAAATATTTTTTAAATAAGATCTTTATAAATATAAATTCAATGTTTCCTTCTAAAATTTTGGTACCTAGTTAAAAGTCATAGATATAGCGATTCCTGAAGATGTTTCAACGCCTCGCCTCAGCCGACTGAATATTAATCTCCACTAGTTGTGCGTGCAAGCGTCTGAAGTTGAGATGTGCTACCATGTCCTTCTAAGATCTGAGATCAAAGTAACAAGTAAGGATTGAGTGGAAGACATTGCCTCAGGTATGCTTGTTAAGTTTTGTGGGCAGAGTAGGTACAGTCATTATTTTAAACAGGGGGACAAAAAATGTTTTTACCAACGGAGTTTTTGTATCATTTTGAAAACAAAGAAAAAAATCTGTTGGCATCACAGTACACAGCGCGACCGGGAAAGTTCATTTTTTGAACCCCTATAAAACCTTTGCTTTCACAAAACCCTTAGATAAAATAAATCAGAGGGCGCGAGATTCAGCGAGCGTGCCAATCGACAGAGATAATAATAATAATAAATTTATTTTTTTGAGTATAAATACAGTATGTATGTGCTCAACGTCATTACATTAAAAAAAAAAAAGCTTAAACATAAATTTATGGGGAAAAAAAAGACTAAAAATAACTAAAAAAAAAAAAAAAAAAAACTGGGGGAGGAGATTTTGATCAATTGAGAGTTCTCTCCAGCGCCCCTTCACGCGCTGCGTCCAGAAATTCCTTGATAGAGTAGGGACAGAGAAGTATGAGAAAAGATTTGAGAGTGTTTTTAAATGAGTAAGGAGTGAGAGTTTTAAGGGAGTCTGGTAAAACATTGTAGATTTTTATGCCCTCTCCTAGGATGGATTTCTGTAGATTGCCTCGACTAGGGATTATCTAGGAAAACTCGGACTGTATTGGTCGAGGTTTTTAAACATTGCCTAACAAATCTTGATGGGTTGAAGTTGCAGCAATGTTTTAACCGTGGTGGCCAACATCGTTAAAATGTTGTGTTCAAAGTCACTTTTGTAATAATAAAAAAATCACATGTGTTTTCCTTTGATACAAGATTTATCATTATCTATCAAGAGAAGAACTTTCCAGGCCCGCACCCTTTATTTAAAACTTGAGGTAGGAATTTTCGACTTAACCCAGACTTAAAATAACTGAATAAGGGTTGGGTGGAAGAGATTGCCAAAGGCAATAACCTCGCCCTTTAGTTAGGACATTTATTTTGTATAGTAATTATCTGTTTTGTGTATAATATGTCCAATTAATAAAGTGCAAATAAATAAATGACGAACACAGGTAGTTGGTACTTCCCCCCCTTCAAATGACAAGCAACACATAATTAATTTATTTATTTAGATTTTTCCAGTTTCTTCACGAAGAATCTACTCCTTGCTGGATTCTTTTCCTCCTCAATAATGGAAACTCCCTGGAAAAGTGAACCAAAACAAGTATAAACTCAATCATTCTACATACGATGTCATTTCGTCTAAGAGGAAGTCAATTCACTTTGATCAAAGGAATTTGGCGGAAAGTCAAAACTTTCACTAAGATCAGAAGACCTCCAGAGTTTCCTACTGCTGCTGTTTTGAATTCAAAAATAGGACTTTATTATGTATAATTATTTGATAAACTTTTTAATTTCGAGCATATTTAATTTTTTACCTTGTCCGTTACAAATAGTTACCTATACCAATTGCATAATTATGTATCTAATGTAATAGTTGTAATAAATATTATGTATGTAGTTCCCCATTCAATCTTATAATAGATACTTATAGTCAATGACCTTTTGTATTCTTTTCTCATTATCTATTTTTTTGTCTGAAAGTTTAATTTCAGTTCTCAAGTCACCATTGATCTTTTCTTCTACTTTCAAACTCAAAAGGTGAGTTTTCTTAATTCATCTATGTCACTTGTCACAATATTGTTTATTAAATGACTAGTCAATTTAAAAATCCGAGAATCCATAACTGCGGTATAGTAGAATATATATTCAGAAGTGCTACTTTAATTATCTACAGATATCACATTTTGTCAATAAATGTAGCAATGAAAATTGGGGTCCTTGAATTCTAGTTGTAGGTCACAATAGATGTAATTAAGTCGCAGTGTTAATTGCATGGAGTTTCCACTGAAACACTACAACCAATCTGATAATAATAATCTCTAGCTAATATAAAAATATGTCTAAAAACTCGGATCTTTGAATAGCTTTGTTTTTTTTTCTCTCTTATGTTAGTTTTACAACGGTTCACAATAAAAGGTTTATTTTCATTTTTACAATTTGTTCATGTTTTTCATTGAAATTTCACATTGAAAACATTTTCAGGTCCACATATTAATCAAAATCAAAATTCAAAGTCTCCAGTAAATCAAAAGTATCCAGTAAATCAAAATTCAAAGTCTCCAGTAAACTAAAATTCAAAGTCTCCAGTATATCAAAATTCAAAGTCTCCAGTAAATCAAAATCAATAGTATCCAGAAAATGAAAATTCAAAGTCTCCAGTAATTCAAAATCAAAAGTATCCAGAAAGTTAAAATTCAAAGTCTCCAGTAAATCAAAATCCAAAGTATCCAGTAAATTAAAATTCAAAGTCTCTAGTAAATCAAAAGTATCCAAAAAAAATAAAATTCAAAGTCAAGTAAATCAAAAGTATCCAGTAAACCAAAATTCAAAGTCTCCAGTATATCAAAATTCAAAGTCGCCAGTAAATGAAAATCAAAAGTATCCAGTAAATTTAAATTCAAAGTCTCCAGTAAATCAAAAGTATCCAGAAAATTAAAATTCAAAGTCTCCAGTAAATCAAAAGTATCCAAAAAATTAAAATTCAAAGTCTCCTGTATATCAAAATTCAAAGTCTCCAGTAAATCAAAAGTATCCAGTAAATCAAAATTCAAAGTCTCCAGTAAACTAAAATTCAAAGTCTCCAGTATATCAAAATTCAAAGTCTCCAGTAAATTGAAATTCAAAGTCTCCAGTAAATCAAAATAAATAGTATCCAGAAAATGAAAATTCAAAGTCTCCAGTAATTCAAAATCAAAAGTATCCAGTACATTAAAATTCAAAGTCTCCAGTAAATCAAAATCCAAAGTATCCAGTAAATTAAAATTCAAAGTCTCTAGTAAATCAAAAGTATCCAAAAAAAATAAAATTCAAAGTCAAGTAAATCAAAAGTATCCAGTAAACCAAAATTCAAAGTCTCCAGTATATCAAAATTCAAAGTCGCCAGTAAATGAAAATCAAAAGTATCCAGTAAATTTAAATTCAAAGTCTCCAGTAAATCAAAAGTATCCAGAAAATTAAAATTCAAAGTCTCCAGTAAATCAAAAGTATCCAAAAAATTAAAATTCAAAGTCAAGTAAATCAAAAGTATCCAGTAAACCAAAATTCAAAGTCTCCAGTGTATCAAAATTCAAAGTCGCCAGTAAATCAAAATCAAAAGTATCCAGTAAATTTAAATTCAAAGTCTCCAGTAATTCAAAAGTCTCCAGTAAACCAAAATTCAAAGTCTCCAGTATATCAAAATTCAAAGTCTCCAGTAAATCAAAATCAAAAGTATCCAGTACATTAAAATTCAAAGTCTCCAGTAAATCAAAATCAAAAGTATCCAGTACATTAAAATTCAAAGTCTCCAGTAAATCAAAATCCAAAGTATCCAGTAAATTAAAATTCAAAGTCTCTAGTAAATCAAAAGTATCCAAAAAAAATAAAATTCAAAGTCAAGTAAATCAAAAGTATCCAGTAAACCAAAATTCAAAGTCTCCAGTATATCAAAATTCAAAGTCGCCAGTAAATGAAAATCAAAAGTATCCAGTAAATTTAAATTCAAAGTCTCCAGTAAATCAAAAGTATCCAGAAAATTAAAATTCAAAGTCTCCAGTAAATCAAAAGTATCCAAAAAATTAAAATTCAAAGTCAAGTAAATCAAAAGTATCCAGTAAACCAAAATTCAAAGTCTCCAGTGTATCAAAATTCAAAGTCGCCAGTAAATCAAAATCAAAAGTATCCAGTAAATTTAAATTCAAAGTCTCCAGTAATTCAAAAGTCTCCAGTAAACCAAAATTCAAAGTCTCCAGTATATCAAAATTCAAAGTCTCCAGTAAATCAAAATCAAAAGTATCCAGTACATTAAAATTCAAAGTCTCCAGTAAATCAAAATCAAAAGTATCCAGTAAATTTAAATTCAAAGTCTCCAGTATATCAAAATCAAAAGTATCCAGTACATTAAAATTCAAAGTCTCCAGTAAATCAAAATCAAAAGTATCCAGTAAATTTAAATTCAAAGTCTCCAGTAATTCAAAAGTCTCCAGTAAACCAAAATTCAAAGTCTCCAGTATATCAAAATTCAAAGTCGCCAGTAAATGAAAATCAAAAGTATCCAGTAAATTTAAATTCAAAGTCTCCAGTAAATCAAAAGTATCCAGAAAATTAAAATTCAAAGTCTCCAGTAAATCAAAAGTATCCAAAAAATTAAAATTCAAAGTCAAGTAAATCAAAAGTATCCAGTAAACCAAAATTCAAAGTCTCCAGTGTATCAAAATTCAAAGTCGCCAGTAAATCAAAATCAAAAGTATCCAGTAAATTTAAATTCAAAGTCTCCAGTAATTCAAAAGTCTCCAGTAAACCAAAATTCAAAGTCTCCAGTATATCAAAATTCAAAGTCTCCAGTAAATCAAAAGTATCCAGTACATTAAAATTCAAAGTCTCCAGTAAATCAAAATCAAAAGTATCCAGTAAATTTAAATTCAAAGTCTCCAGTATATCAAAATCAAAAGTATCCAGTACATTAAAATTCAAAGTCTCCAGTAAATCAAAATCCAAAGTATCCAGTAAATTTAAATTCAAAGTATCCAGTATATCAAAATCAAAAGTATCCAGTAAATCAAAATCAAAAGTATTCAGAAAATTCTTAAGGTAAGATAAAATCTCAGTATTTACAGATTTTTGGTGACTTGAGTTTGGTAAAACATTAAAAATACTTTTTCTTAACGTAGAGGTCATTGAGTATTTGTATTTGTATTCAACCTTTTTATTTGTATTATATGTACTTACGTAAAATATAAACTAAAATGTACCGATACTTTTTTAATACTGTCTGTTTTATTTATAGTCTCTTAGTCTTTTTGAATTTTTTCTCGGCTCCTAATAATAAAAACACTTTTAGTGGAAGGTAACCATCGGGCGAGGTTAATGCTCAAAGCATTTTCTACCACCTAATGACCTAACCCTCAGAGTCTCATTATTTAAGTGGTCACAAACTCAAATTAATGAGAAAAAATTCATGCACGGGGTGGGATTCGAACCAACGGATCCCTACGCTACCAGGATTACCAGACTAGAGCCTTAACCACTTGAGTACCAATTCTCGTGTTGTAGCTTGCCCATCCAGTATTATACTCGTACCTCCCCTCTGATGGGCGAGAAGTGACACAATACTTCCCATTTAGGTGCTAGGTCAACAACAGCGCACCGGGTGATACATTTTTTGTCGGATCTGCTGTTCGAAGCTCGAACTTACCTTACCATTGAGCTTATCGCGCGCTAACACATATTTCTGAAAGCAACTTAGTTTCTACCAACAATAGCCTGAGGGGAGGCAGGTGGTATCATATCATTGATGTTACCATGGTAACGTGTATGAAGAAAATGTAAACAAATATCAAGTACTCGTAAATAGTTTATGTGAAGGAAAGTTCCGATTTTATTAGGTTTCATTGTGATTCATTTATTTATTTTATTCGCTAATTTTTGAATTTGCAAAATTGTGATGAAAGAGCGTTAACCAAGGACGACTCTGAAGTAAAGGAATCTACAAGATGACCATTCCAAGGTAAGACTTGTACAAATACTAGTAAAAATTATTCAAGTTTGTACCATCATAGAGAATAAAAAGATTTGAGAAAAGCTAAAGCACATGTCATCGAGTAATGCCCTTTTACTGATGCTGTATGATCACATCATTAGTGCAGAATGGTTATGAGTGGATAGATAAATGATTTAAATACATGTAAAATTAGTTTAAACGAACGCATCGTTATCATTCAAACTTTGAAAGTATCAAACTCTTGTAAGAAAAATATTAAAGTACAAGTCATTAAATTACGAAGATCTAAATGTCAACAAATTACGAAATGGGTACCTTTTTCATGTACATGGGTAACTAAAAAATATGTTATACTTCTCTAAGAAAATTTATTTGACGTTCGTAATAAAAAGACCGGGTGAACTGAGTCAGTACCTACACTTACAGGAAACAAAGGAAGAAGGTTTATTTTTCTTAATCAATACACCAAAAGCTTACCTTTACCTACTAGATAATTTGAAGAAACAAAAAAAAACTGCACAATTTCAGAGGTTCGAACCCTAACCCTTGGATTGACGCCTTCACTGATGACCGCGCTGCTATCAACACTTTCCCATCCTGCATGACTCTGGCTGACATCTCTGGTGATGGAGAAAACAGATTGGTAATTGCTGATTTTGGTGATGCCTACTCCTTGGTGAAACTTCGGGTAAGTTAGTGGATTATTTATTCAAACTTGGGAACTAAAGTCAAGAACCTAGCCCTGCTTGTCCAGGGAACGGGAATCTGGACATAGTAAACCAAGAAATAAACTTCTCACACATACTAGACAACTAGGAGTGTGAGCAGGTCAAACTGGTCACAATAGATCTAATAGAGGTCGGTGTGATAATTGGGGCTCTTCTTGTGGGACCCCAACCAGTTCATAATAATAAAAATAGTGGATTATTTATGATGGAAATATACGAGTTCACAATACATGGTTTATACTATCAACTATTTCATTTCAATGCACATTTTTTAATGGTGTTTGGAAAATACTACACGTGTATTTTAAAATATATAGGTATACTTGTATTTTGAAATATGTATACCTTAGAGGCAAAGTTTCATTAGTCCAAGTTTTACTTTTTTGGGAAAATGAAAAGAGGTTTTTTTAGAAATGTTTTATTATAAAAAGAGAAATAAATATTATATAGTTCATCGTGTAATATTTATTTGTATGAAATAGACTTCTGACACTTTAGCTCTAAGCTCCAAATATGCATTCAGTAGTTCGTTGTTGTTGTTGTTGTAGAGTAATGTCCTTTTAAAGTCCATTACAGTGTATGTATGTCTACAGGGTGGGGCAAAAGTCTGGAAACCCCTGAATAACTTTCGAATGGCTTCTTCAGTAAAATTAAAATTTTGTATGGTAAACCGGGCTAATAAGACCTTCTTTTAGAGTCGGATCGATTTTTGTTACCGGCCCCCATGTCGGGGCCAGGGGGGCCAACTTCATTTTTTTAAATACGAACCCCCACCTTGCGATACATTTTTGAAAAAGTCTTCAAATAAGAAATACATTGGTGCAAGTTTTATTTTTTTAATAATAATTGTTTGCAAATGGCGTCCAACTTTGTGTATGCAGTAAAGTCTGGAAACCCCTGAATATCTTTCGAAAGGGCTTTCTCAGTAAATTTAAAATTGTGTACGGTAATCCTTGGTAAAATTAGACCTTATATTAGAATGGGACCAATTTTTTTTACCGGCCCCCATGTCGGGCCAGGGAGGCCAACTTCATATTTTTAAATACGAAACCCTCACCTTGCGATACATTTTTGGAAAGGTCTAATTACCCCGACTTACCGTGCACACTTTTAAATTTACTGAGAAAGCCCTTTCAAAAGATTTTCAGGGGTTTCCAGACTTTACTGCATACACAAAGTTGCACGCCATTTGCAAACAGTTAATATTAAAAAAAAATAAAACTTGCACCAATGTATTTCTTATTTGAAGACCTTTCCAAAAATGTATCGCAAGGTGGGGGTTCGTATTTAAAAAAATGAAGTTGGCCCCCCTGGCCCCGACATGGGGGCCGGTAACAAAAATCGATCCGACTCTAAAAGAAGGTCTTATTAGCCCGGTTTACCATACAAAATTTTAATTTTACTGAAGAAGCCATTCGAAAGTTATTCAGGGGTTTCCAGACTTTTGCCCCACCCTGTATAGAATGTATATAAACTAATAAATAAAAAAAAAAGTCTACCTACTGTCTATAGAATTAATTTTTATTTCGACTTTCAGGTTTACAAAGGGACTCAGTTAGATGCGGAAATACCATTCTCTGACTTACCATGCGCCATAACAGCCATATACACGGATTTCAATATACCTCGCATACCAGGTGAATTGGACATTAATTGTAGTCGAGCCAACATCGAGGCAATGCACAGAAAGTCAAATGTGGCTGAGGTGTGTAAGGAGGTCAAAAATTCCAAGGCTTACACCCAGGCAAACCATCACACTTGTGATGAGACGTTGGGGTTCACATGCCATTGTAATTGATACTTTCTAGGGAATTGATACTGTTGTTTTTTCTTTGAAATAATATATGAAATTCGATGAAACTTTTAAATACGCCTGCTCATTCCTTCACTTTCAATCGTTTCAATGCTACTTGTGATATCCTTGTGATAAGCGGCCTCAACGCTGTCCCGAAAATCATCCATATCTAATCTAGGGTATAGGCCAGGGTCCTCGTTGTGGCCGCCTACTTACTCATTTTGGCTGAATATATAAAAAACACCATAAAATAAAGAGAATAAAGGCATTAGAATATGTACAGAATTATAGCCTTATTGTAAATCATGTAAAAAAGGATAAGAAAAAGTACAACATTATTAAACGATAAGAAAAAGAGGGTTAGGTAGTAGAGAGGGTTAGGTAGTAGAAAATGCTTTGAGCATTCACCTCGCCTGTGGTTACCTTCCACTAAAGAGAACTATTATTATTATTATCAATGAAAGTCTTCTTTACCCAGCCCTCGCCGTGGCAGCTGGCTCTCAGGTCTACTTCTACAAGAACATGCGCCCCTTCTTCAAGTACTGCCTCCCGCCTGAGCAGGACAACTCACTCGAGACAGACCTGTGGAAGACCTCCAGTGACGTCACGCATCTCCATCAGCTCCTCTCAGAGCTGAGTGGAGGCCTGGGCTACTCCAACCTGTCCACTCACTCGCAGCAGTTCCTCCGCCTCCTCAGCCAGGAGGAGAGGGAGCAGTTTGTGGAGAGTCATAAACACGCCGAGCTCAGGAAACAGGTAGAAACCCGAGTTATCTGCATAGTGTGCTAGTAGATAGCACCACTGGCGTAGGTATGGGGGGTTTCAGGGGGTTCAAAATCCCTATCAGCAAAAATGCAAAAAATAAATAAAAAATCAAACAAAAATTCAAAATTTTGAACGATTAAAATCCAGGAAAAACCTTGGAGATTTTTTTTTGTTGTTGAATGTAATGATTTTGTAGATGGAGGCAGAGAGGAAGGCGTACAAGGCAGGAATGTATACATTATCTTTCTGCGCAGTTTTTGATCCTAATGGGAACCCTCATTGGAAATTTATACCTGCCAACATCAGTGATTAGAAGTCTGTGATATGGAATGACGACATATCAGGTCTGGGGGGCTCTTCTTTTTAGACCTGACCTGCCAATTTTTATTTTGACAATTTTGCAGAGGAAAAACATGTGAACCGTTATGTTTTAATAATAATAATAAGTTGATTTATTTTCATTCTACAGTTTTTTCATTACAATCCCCTTGAAGAACAATATCTTTTGTTCTTCTTTTGGATTCCTTTATTAAACTTTTTGCCTCGTCTTGTGTTTCTGTAGACAGTAATCACCTGCATGACCTCGCTACCGAAGAGCATGCCTGATGAAAAATCCATTTCATGCCTCGTGCTGGCTACAGAGAGCTCCAAGGTTTTCATTCTAGATCCAGAGGGATTCATCATTGTCAAGGAATACAAGGTAAATAATAAATAGGTTAAATATATAATATTTTGACTAAATAAATAGATTAATAATAATAAATAGACCTGATTTACACTGCCCGAATATGACTTGAAATATGTATTTAATCCAACAGTTCTTTTGATTTAGAATTATATCACCTTCAAATTATATAAGAGCCGTTAATTTTTTTGGCTATGCAATGTGCAATACGTTTAAAATCAGTGGAGATGTCTGGTTCACTTCTCTCTTGGACTTTTCGAAATATTTTATTATGACCTAGCTATTATGTTTTTCAGGAGGTAATATAAATATTTACCGTGCGAGTGTTAAACCCCTAGATTGGCCCATATTATCGAGCCTTTTTTTGTTATTGTTGTAAATTTTAACACGAGACATTTTAGGGCATTCAAGATGGCAGTTTGAACTTCCATTCACTAGAAACTCTCAGACAAGCTACTCATTTTAACTTCACTCATCCTGGTTTAGTCATATAAAGGGGTTAAAATTTTGAGTAATGACTCCACTGGACTTTGCTTAACTTCAGTGATTTAATGAGAACTTGTGTGTTCAACGTATCATCGACGTCGAAGACAGTTTTGTATATCTTCATATGTATAATATATTATTTATTTTGGTTGGCAGTACTGCACTTGTATAGTTGCTATTATGCTAGCCGTTTGCCCGTGCTTTGCAACGGGAGTAAATTTCAAATTTACTAAGGCATGGCCGTACTGCTGGACAGCAATGCTTTTTTGAACTTTTTATAATTTTTCTGGACAAAGCAATAATGGTTTTGGGGGGGTCAATTCTGAGACATTTTTCGCTATCTCTTACCGTTTTGGCTAAACAACTCCGGACAAACAAACAAACATAGGTAGGAAGGTAGTCCTCTTTTCTGTTTTATATATAGAGATATATATGCTTATGAAATGTGTCTTTAATATGTACATGTATTTGTTAGTTATACCTTGGTATTTTGTAATTCTAATGGTAGGTAGGTAAATTTTATTTATTGTAATAATCAAATTATTATAATAATGTTGGCTTTAAATTAAAAAGAAAAAAGAAACTATCTATATAAATATACATATTATTTAAAGAGCAATGTAACAATATTACACATTTACTAAATACCTAACTATAGCATTTTATCCAATTTTATGCAAGAGGCTCCAAAGACCTTGTCTTCAAAGCCTCCCGCATAAAATAAAATATACTATTAATATTTACTCTTTCATTAAAATTCAACAGAGAAACGAAATCATGAGCGCTATCTATCAGTAGTTGTTTAATAAATTTATCCCTTATAAGCTTGTATAATGGGCATTCTAGGAAGAAGTGCTGTAGGGTTTCAGGGTGGTTCAAATTACATTTAGTGCACATTTCTTCTTGATCCCATTCATAGTTGATACCATTTAACATTATTTTCACCACTTTACCCGCTAGCCTAACTTGTGCTACAACTCTTATCTTATTTATAGCCATATTGTTTTTTAAATATTCTGAAGGAAACAAAACTTCAAGATCGTACTTGGTTAATTTTAACTTTAAGTCTCTTAGTATTCCCCCAAAAATTGACAGTTCCAATCTTTCCCAATCTCTACTAATTAGTTGTTCATAATATTTTTCATACATAATTGATTTTAAAGACTTCAGAGTTTCGGAGTTTTGAGCCGACCAGAGCTCTTCATATCCCAACTGAACCAATTTTGTTTTGAGCAAAGACACCCAGTTGTACTTATGCACATTACTTGAGCGAAGATCTTGGTCTACTAGCTTATCATAACAAATACGAGGGTAACGATTTGATGGCATTTGCAAAAGTTTGAGCCACCACTCTATCATCTGTTTAAAAATATGAAAAGCCAGTTTAACCACACCCATTTCTAGACGAAGCATATAGCCGGGTGTACCTCTTGGTAAACAATAAATTGACTTCAGGAATTGAGATTGGCACTTCTCTAGCTCCTCTTCATATCGACAAGCCCAGACCTCGGCTCCATACAACACGGTTGTCTTCACTATTGCATTGAACAGGGTCATCCTTCCTTCGTAGGAGTCCGTCTTCGAGTTGGAAAGAATTTTCCTCACATTAGCTATTGCTAGCCGACCCTTGGAGAGCGCCTGCTGAGTTGCCTTGTGGAAAACTGCATGCGAAGAAAAGCGAATACCAAGATAGTTGTAGTCACTAACCACCTCCAAGCGTCTCCCCGCATAGTGAAATACATCCGAAGTCGCCACTCTTCCGCCTCGCCTGAAAATGACAACCTGAGACTTGGACTCATTGACAGTCATCCTGTTCTCTTGGCAGTAGAGGAAAAGCAGATCGAGTTTTCTTTGAAGATCAATACGGCTCGTTCCAAAAACAATAAGATCGTCTGCATATAGTAGTAAAAGTATGTCTATCGCACTCGTGACACTTACTCCCTCGACACCGCGACTCCTCATGTAGGTTTCTAAATCGTTAACAAAAATAACAAAGTTAAGAGGAGATATAGAATCCCCGGTTATAACTCCCTTGGTTATGCTACATGCTGGGGTAAGTTTATCTTCCACGCGGATCTGAGCACTTGAATGTTCGTAAAGAGTTCTTATTACAGATATCACTTTTCCAGAGATGCCGAATGAAAACATTTTTTTAAACAATAGGTTATGATCTATCTCCGCGAATGCCGATCTAAAATCCACAAAAGCTACAAACAGTTTTCTTTTCTTTATGAGGTGCAGGTTGATTATGCTGGTTAAAGTAAAAATGTTGTCCACACAACCTCGGCCTGGCCTGAACCCTGCTTGAGCTTCTATGAGGAGTTGATGGCTCTCACACCAGCACAACACTCTCTGGGAGATCAAATAAGTAAATAATTTAAATACGTTGTTCAGCAGCGAGATCATACGGAAATTTTGAGGATCCAATGGGTCTCCCTTCTTGTACAGCATAAAAATATAGGACTTTGTGAGGTCTTCTGGTATTTGTCCTCCATCGAACACAAAATTTAAGAAATTTAAAAGACTTTGCTTCCAATCTGTCCCCAGTACTTTGAGGTATTCATTTAAAATAAAGTCAGGGCCAGGACTTTTATTATTTTTCAACTGTTTCAAACCTTTTTCCAGCTCGCCCAAAGTTAATGGCAAATCCAATGAGTCTCTCAACACACCAACAAACATAATTCGGTTCAAGTTATTTTCTTTTTGAGGATATATTTCTTTTAAGTGTTCAGTCCAAACTTCAATTGATATTTGATTACATTTATTTTCTTTCTTTGGACGGTAAAATTTTACAGCTTTCCAAAAATCACCACTATGTTTTATGTTTCTGAGTTTTTCTTTGTACAAATTTTCATGTTCATTTTTTAAATTTAAGCACAGTGTAAAATACTTCTTTTTAAATTGCAAAAATAAATCCAAATCTTTTTGTGAGTGATTCCTTCTCCATTTTCTATGGTGTTTGCGAAATAAAAATCTTAGAGTTCGACACTCGGCACTATACCATGGATTCTTATTGTATTTCCCGCTGTACACTGTAACCTCCTGCACTAGCTCGTGCCGCAACACACACTCATCAATTGCATTTTTTAGAGCTTCATATACTTTTACCGGCTCTGTAGAAATATACTTTGAATTTAGACACCACGTAAATGAATCTATCTTGGTTTCATTTTCTGTCCACTTGTACTTCTTAATTTTCACTGATTCCGCGCCACTGACGACTGCAGCTCGGCCGCCACACTCCACCTCCATGAACAGGGTCACGGGCAGATGATCCGACGACACAATGTCCTCCGAGACACGCAACTCCAGCACCCACTTGCACAGCTCCAGGTGACACCAGATCAGATCGACTACACTTTTCCCTGCTTTACTAACATACGTAAACTGACCTGGTATGTCACCTTTAGTCCGGCCATTGAGCACTATGAGTCCGTACTCCTCCAGACACTCCATCACCATTTCACCTCGCTTATTCGCCACCTCGTCCAGGGATAGGCGTTCTGCTAACATTTCATACTCTTCCGCCAGTTCGCTTTCCAAGTAATTCTGATCTGCAATTCTGGCGTTAAAGTCACCGCCAATAATGATATTATTCTCACCGCTATATTCATCTAAGATATTTCTTAATAAGATCAAAGCCTCGTTAATACAGCAGCTTGGGGTGAAATAAACATTTCCCAAGGTAATGTCCATACCGTTAGGACAAATTACTTTTATGAAAATCCATAAATTAGAAATACTCAGTACAGAGAAGCAGATTTCTTTTTTAATTAACACAAGGAGACCTCCACTGGCTCGTCCTTTTTGTTTATCTTTAGTTGCAGGGGAAAATACTATGTCATAGTATTTGGATACCAGCGGTAGTAGTGGCTCTGACAAAGCCCAAGTCTCACTGATGCATATTATATTCCAACATAATATTAAATTTAAATCATGAACGCAAGCATTATTTAACTTACTCATACCGTTTACATTCCACCAAGTTATCCTTAGTATGCTGTGTAGATAAGTTACATCGCTCATACGTTTTTTGGATCCTGTTCGTTATTGAGATACTGCTGCATTTTCTGCTGGGTTAGAACCGGAGTTGTGCTCCTGCTCGCCGCGCCCCCACTGTACGACGCCAGGTCAGGGATCAAGAGAGAAGAAGAGCGGATGCGTGTGTGAGGCTCAGCCGCCAGGGAGGGGGTGGGCGCAACACCGCTGCCAAAATAGGTTCCTGTTGATACATGTTGGGATATAGGGAAATGATTATTAATTTGCTCTGAACTCATTATATTAACATCCTGCGAATGAAACAAAGACTCAGAACTTCCCATGTTGACACGCTTGTTGGTGTTTTCCGTCTGGGGTGACTGTGAGAGTGCCCTCGCCCTCTTGTTGCCCGTAGTATGTGGATGCGCCGCCCCTCTGCTATCATGCACAATCAACCTGCCTGAACGAACCACCGCGTATTTACCCTCCAATCTCAACCTCTTCATCTCGCCAAGTAGCTGTTTTTCTTGCTCTCTAACTTCTGGTGATGTATCTTCGTAGATGAAAATGTATGTGCCTTTCAGCTTACCTTTACTTTTTAAAATATCAAACTTTCGTCTTTGTGTTGTAAAAGCAATCAATACTGGTCTCGGTCCCTTACCAGGATTTCGCTTTCCTTGTCTTCGGGAAAAATCAAGCTCCGCCAAAGTAAAGTCATTAACTTGCAACTTGTTCACTATTAACCCCAGAACTTTATTATCCAACTGACGGAATGTCTCGTCTTCATTCTCTTCCAAGCCAAATATTATTAAATTTTTTCTTCTTTTGTCTTGATCCAAATATTTCACAGTCTTTGTATGACCTGCCACCTGCTGAGCCAAAGGCTGGAAAGCATTATAGAAGTAATCCAATTTGGCATTAACATTGACATTACTCTCAAGGCATTTTTGTTGTAACTCTCTTATAGAGGCCAACTCCTGACCCAGTGCATTCATGTCGCATGGGCTCCCTTCTTCACCCATGATCTTGGTGAAAACAACAAAGCACACGGAATAATATCAGTAGGTACGCTACTTGTTACCTGCAATGCAACACCCTAATATGATCAGTTATCTAGAGTGTGTAGGTACTTGGTATAGCGTATATCTATGTAGCTTCTGTATCTGTACTCATACCTAAATCACAATACAATGAATGAATGAACTTTGTGATTGCCTTTCAGATAGATAATACTTTGATCAGGTAGAATATGATAGTACGGTATCTCTTATCAGTGAATGCGTAAATGATAAGGTACTCGAAATTTACGATTTACTATCAATTTCTCCCACCCGATTGCGCAGATATCATTATCATCTCTATGCGTCGGTTTCAATTGGTAAGTTGGTAAACCTGGGTGTGATGGTGAGGCTCTCTATTGAACTTTTGAGTAAGTTTGTGAAATGATTACCAAATTCAGAGTAATTAGTGACGCGGTCCTGCGCAGAAGCTCATAAACTGTTAAGATAATTATGTTCTAATTTCTAAGAATTTGTATCTTCACTGATAAACGGGATTCTAGCCATCTTGGATTTTAATTTCAAAACTGTTGCACAATAAGAAATCTCGAACTTACTGCGGTATTTGCACACGCCCAGAAGTCTCAGCTATTTCAAAGTGAATCTTGCAGGCCAAACATTTAATTAAACACTTATTTAAAACACTACAACACTTAAAAACATTTTTTAAAACATAAAATTACGGAGAACAAAAATTGTGTGACTGCACTTAACTAGCTCATCTTGCCAACCTTGTAATTCTAATGTAGTTAATTATAAGCCAGCCGTTGTAACATTTTTATATAAAATAAATACAACTTCAGTGTGCGGACGTAGCGATTCACATGGTAGCATCCGGGATATTCGTGGTGGAATACTGCATCATTCTTGCAGACCGCGGCGGCTCCATACATCTGATCAAACCCAACGAGACCAGAGTGATCACTGAACTGTCGGCTTATCCCATCGGACTGGTCTTACTCAATGACACTTTTGTTCTCTCCTGTATGGACGGCACACTGCAAGCTTTCAGCATGAAGGTGGGTCTATGTATAGTATAGTATAGTATAGTATAGTATAGTATAGTATAGTATAGTATAGTATAGTAGTGCTTTATTTAGACTGTATGTCGGCTCGAAACAGGAAGTCCCATTACGCTAACAGTTTGCTGTTGTAGTGTATAGCGGTGTCTAAATATTGCTCTTCTTCATATTTATAGAGATGCACCTATACAGTTATTCATGTACATTTGTATAATTATTGAAGATAGAGAAACACTTAGAATTGACTTCAATAATTATTATGTTAAAAGCTTCATCTAAGAACTGATTTTTGTTTTCAGGGTAAAAAACAGTGGACTACCAACCTTCCTGGACAACCAATATGCCTCACATTGGTAGCTCTTAAGTATCTGTCCATGAGTTTGATAGCTGTTTCGTGTCAGTGAGTAGTTAGATGAGTAATATTAGGTATCGTAATATTATAGGTTGTGTTTTAAATTAATCGAACTGTCATGCTACAATATTTGTAAAATTCAAACAAAAACTGGTTTTTAGCCTCAGAAAAACAATGTGCGATAGACTGTTTATGTTTGTTGTGGAAAAATTTAGGATCAATTTCCATTTACCAACAGAATAACAACGAAACATGAATTCCGTTAGTATAGCCATCATAGTAAAAACAAAATATCCTAACACAACAGAAAGAAAATAACAATGTAAAGCTAAAAACGAAGAAGAAAAGGCGATTTAAGTTATCATATTTGTGTTAATCACTATCGTGATATCACAACTACTCAAACTCGGTTTACTAAATCTACGCTGAAACCGGAACTTGAACCACCGACCTCCAGGTTACAAGTCCGCTGCCTTATCGATCAAGCTACTGAGGTCGGATTTATGGATTTATTTACTTCTAACTTGTTACCATGTTCACTGTATATAAAAGATGTAAATAAAGCTTGATCCAAATGTTTATAAATAAAAAATAAATATGTCGCATTTCCACATTTCCCAGAGTATCGAGGAACGACTCCAAAAGTGGCTCTCTCCTGTTTTATTCGGGCTCTCAACTGGTGCACGCTCTCAGCTACCCCGAGCCGCTGAGTGGGGTGATATTCGGCCAGTTCGGGCTGGAGGAGCATGCGCTGGTGACAGTGGCAGTCAGGGGGGGCGTGGCTGCCAAGCTGCTGAGACGTACCGCCTCCCTGTGCGGGGGAGGAGGGAGGTGGTGGGACGTGGGGGGACCCCAGGACCCCAGCCAGATACAACTCATGGTGAGGACATGGTAAACTATAGAATGAGACTTTTCCATTGGGACTTCAGGATAATTTTCTACGGATAAATTACGAGAAAAACTAGTAATTTTTGAATTGAAAATAAGAAATGGAGTAGCAACTGACAGAATTGTTAAAAAAAATCTGGTGTTAACATCACACAACTTTCTTTATACCCCACAAAGGAGTGGAATTCCGCCACTGGTGACTCAACGGTAACAGATAGCTAAAATTCGTAATCAGCACTTCAAAATCATTCAATTTGATATGTCACAACCTCCATCTAGGATGAATAATAAAAAAGTTAGTCAAAGCGGGTCCCCCCCAAAATACCGGTAAATTGGCGCCGAGGTCCAAAAAGTTCAAGATAAAAAAAAAATGATCAGAATAAACCCCTTTTCTTTTTATAATCCCAGAAAATTTAATCCCAACTTTTTTGTATATTTTACCAATTCAAAGAAGCGGCGCTTGCGGCTAATATTTTGCGGCCCTGCGGCCGATTTCAACAAGAAGTTTCGTGGTTTGTCTGGTGTATAAAATTAATTCCTGAACCAAATTTCAAGTCTCTAGCTTTTACCGTGCTCGAGATATCCTGTTCACACACACAGACAGACAGACGGACGACAGACGCACGGACCAATGACTGAAAACAACTTTTTTGGTATCCTGAGGCTATGATTCGTCCAGAAATGTGACTGGGCAGGTCAAATTTTCGACGAATACAATACTTTCCTTGAAAGTAAAAAAAAAAAAAAAAAAAAAAAAAAACAGAAACAATGCTTGATATAATGGAGTGGAATCTGACAGGCGTAGGTGTCAATCATACAGTAGAATATTTACTATATTTACTTACGATACATGATACGTTCCAGTAAGTTTGAAAACATAAGGCTACCTTATTGTGTTCAATTTATCAGGTTCCCAAGAAAAGCAAAATATTCGTGGAGCAAACACTACGGGAGCGCGCCGAGGGCAAAGTTATGCACGGGATCTTTCAGAAGTCCCTGCTGCAGCTCAGTGCTGACTCGAGCCACATGTATCTGGACGCGCTGAGCCAGTGCTCACTGAGTCAGCCCGATGTGCTCAAACTATCACATCAGGTTTGTATCAGTCAAGTTTATTAGTTTATTTATAAAGTTCATTACTTGGCTGTTTTTGAACAATTTGGACACATTATTCCTACGAGTATTGTAGCAGACAGTTAAACACATGAACGCTGAACTTATAGTTGTATGGATTGGATCATACCAGCAATAATAAAACAAATAAAACAGAAATAAAACAACACAAATAAAACAGAAATAAAACAACTTATTATTTTCTGAATCTTTGGAGCAAGGTACACATCACATAGACACAGACTGAGTTTCTGTTTTAAAATCTTCGATATTTAGTCCACAACATAACATACAATGAATGTTTGCTGATTTTTTTTAATGTAGGTAAGTGGTTTCCTTGTGTTGTTATGTCAGAACTGTAGTGGGTAGCTCAGCATAATGACACTCCAAATTTAATCATTTTCCAATATCCATATTCCTTCTCATAATGTCGCCACTAGTTGCTATCCATGTAAATAGCCGCTCATTTTTCCTCACGAGGTATGAGTGGACCCCGTAAATACAAGTAAAGAGAAGAAAATTTCTGCGCTGGTGGATATCGAACTCAGGTCACCGTGTGTGTAAGCCAGTGCTCTATTCCACTCGGTCACGGTGACTACTTTCGAATATGCAAAATTTCATCACCTCCCAATATCCATATTCTTTTAAACTTTAAACCCTTCGATTTCATTAAATGAGGTTCAAGTTTGGCTTATACTTAAAGTGCATTCGTAGTCAAGTGGTTAACGCGCTAGTCTTGAAAACCAGGTAGCGTAGGGATCCGGTGGTTCGAATCCCACCCAGTGCATGAATTTTTGCTCATTAATTTGAGTTTGTGACCACATAATTATAAGACTCTGAGGGTTAGGTGGTAGAAAATGCTTTGAGCATTAACCTCGCCTGGTGGTTACCTTCCACTTAAGAGTATTATTATTGTAATTGATTTAATGTTTCTGATACTACCCAAATATTCCTATAGGTTCTAGGACTAGGACCGAAATTAAAAGTACAAATCAACATTCAAAACGTGTCCAAAGACAGAGTTTTGTCCAATATGGGGCTCACTTTCATAGCTGATCCAACAATCCATGAAGTGGAAAGAAAATATATCCCGGTGAGTTATGCGACGACAGAAACCATATGAAAAAATAGCGGATGTTGTTAGATCTACATAATTATATGTAAGTGGTAACATTTCTTCAATTATTTATTAATAAATTTTCATGAGCTTTTATAAGAATAATTTTATTCAAACTGTCGGCTAAGCTTGGAAAGTTCACCTTTTTAAAACAGTTTTCTACCAAGAAAGAATCAATTAATTTCTTAGGGGTAGCCATCTCCCGATTTCACCAAAAATGTATTTATGCAAGATTGTTGTCGAGAGGTCAGACTAAGAAAGAGTATTATTGTAGTTTTAGGTATCGATCTGCACTATCGATCTGCGGTACTTCTTAGGTTTCGGTATTCAGTAAAACCTGGATATAAGAAAACTCAAAGAGGTTATTTTCCCTTATAGAGAGGTAAATTTGACCTTGAAATTCTTCTCTTATGTCAAGGTTCCTCTTATATCCAGTTCTCTTGTGTTCAGGTTTGACTGCACTAGACTTTAGACAACAAACCTAGGCCCCTCCACAGCGTACGGCCGTACACACTTGGCACGGCTTGTGCGTATATCATTCATTTCTTTATATAACTGTATACAGTCTAAAATATAATTAGATATAATTATATAAAAAAAACTTCACCTATTAGTAGATTGTAACGATTAAAGTCGATTGTATATCGTTAAAAAGTAGGTATAAAAAACTCACTGAAATGTCCCTGTCAGGTGCCTGTCCTAGTGCCGGGACTGCAAGTAACACTAGAGAGTGACGTCCTGTGCTTAGCTACCATGTCCAGTGCTATAACCCTCCTGCTGTATGCAGCATCTAATGTCATCCTGACCTCTATGATCAGCATGCCGCTAGGTGAGTGCCTCCAGAGAGTGACTACCATGTCCAGTGCTATAACCCTCCTGCTCTATGCAGCATCCAGTCATCCTGACCTCTACGATTAGCATGCCGCTAGGTGAGTGCCTCCAGAGAGTCCAGAGAGTGACTACCATGTCCAGTGCTATAACCCTCCTGCTGTATGCAGCATCTAAAGTCATCCTGACCTCTACGATTAGCATGCCGCTAGGTGAGTGCCTCCAGAGAGTGACTACCATATCCAGTGCTATAACCCTCCTGCTCTATGCAGCATCCAGTCATCCTGACCTCTACGATTAGCATGCCGCTAGGTGAGTGCCTCCAGAGAGTCCAGAGAGTGACTACCATGTCCAGTGCTATAACCCTCCTGCTGTATGCAGCATCTAAAGTCATCCTGACCTCTACGATTAGCATGCCGCTAGGTGAGTGCCTCCAGAGAGTGACTACCATATTCAGTGCTATAACCCTCCTGCTCTATGCAGCGCAGCATCTAGAGTCATCCTGACGTCTACGATCAGCATTCCGCTAGGTGAGTGTTTCTAGAGCAGGGGTCGCAATTAAATCCTGTTCGGGTCTGGATTAATATGAGAAAAATCTCCGCGGTCCGGATCATTAAAAACCATCAGCCAGTCCCCCCCCCTTTGGTTTTTTGGAACTTTCTTTCACCAAACTCTTCGATCGATACTGTCCCTTTGCACATTTTTAAGACTACTTCTTGCTGCAAATCAATAATTTCCATCTGCAATGAGATCTTTTGACTATGAAACAATGAATTGGCTTCATACACCCATTCACCAGACGGGTATTTTTTTTGAAGAAAGAGAAAAAAATGATTTTTTTGCGGGCCTCAAACTTTGTTCGCGGGCCGTACAAAATAGCTTCGCGGTCCGGATTCGGACCGCGGTCCCCTAATTGCCGACCGAGGCTCTAGAGAGTGACTGCCATGTCCAATGCTATAATCTCGTCCGCTATGCAGCGTCTAGAGTCATTTGCTGGAATCTCACAAACTTGCTAGCCCCAATTACCACCTTGGGTCAGTCTAAGAATTATCAGCTTCACGATAATTCACTACTGGGTGTTGTTAAATCCACCAAGTTCTAATCTTGCTGGACGTTGCTTAACCTCAACGAACTTTGGATAATTCATAAAATATGGTGTTAAAGGCAATTGAGCTAACTTCGATGGCACGTCGAATATACCAGTTTTCTTTCTGACACTAAATTTAAGGAACGCTTGTCGAAGGTAGGACTTGGATGGGTGACGCAAATTCAAACTCTTGTAATGCTGGTTATTCCGGTTCCACTCAGGCTGGGTGAAGTTAATCTGAGTAGCTGGTTTGTGAATGTAGTTGATAGCGACATTAAAAAACCAGCCATTGACGCTGGCTTTTCGATCCTCGATGACTCTTACAAATTGCACTTATTGTCAAGTGGTTAACGTGCTAGTCTGGTAATCCAGGTAGCGTAGGGATCCGTTGGTTTGAATCCCACCCAGTGCATGATTTTTTCCTCATTAATTTGAGTTTGTGACCAAATAATAATAAGACTCTGAGAGTAAGGTGACAGAAAATGCTTTAAGCATTAACCACGCCTGGTGGTTACCTTCCACTAAGAAGTGTTATTATAATTGTCTTCCCTTATTTTCAGCTGCAGGCACAGATCAGGCCCCGTAGACATTTGACGTCAAGTCGACTAACCTAAAATTTACAGGAAGCCCGTAATCTTTCATCACAGCACTGTAGTCCAGGACCGCAAAATTTGACAAAGATTTTGCATCATACCGTAAAACTTTCCTGGTGTGGTAAGTAAAAAATCCCAACATATTTGTATTAACCTCAAAAGTGATGTGAAAATGACCCGAATTTGCCTTACAAATTCGTCATGCTTGGACTCGAACTGTCAAACTCCAGATTGCGAGTCTGTCGCCTTAAGGAACTAGTAGAAGTGGGTGGTTTCATAATTAAATAGTTATATCTATTAATAAATACAAGAAAAAATATACTTTTTTTTAGGTGCCTGAATTTTATTATTTTGGTGTACTCATATATTTACGTATGTATATTTGACAGACTGGTATTAAAAACACAACCAGATACTAAACTGTAAATGGATTCATGTAACAGAAATATGAATAAATAATTAAGAATAACATAATTTTGTGAATGCCAAAACAAAAAAAATCCTGCCCCGCTGGGAATCGAACCCAGGTCACCATGCGTATAATGCCTAGCGCGCTAACTCACTCTGCCACGATGACTACTGAAATGACCATGCAGTTGAAAGCGATGTTAAATTCTTGTTTAAAAAAACGCTTGCATACGAGTATGCAACCATTTCGACATTTTCATCTTTACTATTCAAGGTCCAAAACCCAACTGACCAAATTTCGTATTGTGCGCATGACACACACTTTCCCTCTTCTCTTTGGGTTGCAATATCGAAACGAAAATATCGATATTAGGTATATCGATAATATCGAAACCATAATATCGATATCCGATATTAGAAGACTTCTCTCCCTTTACAATTCGATATTTCGTTACATAATATCGTTACATAATATCGTTACATAATATCGTTACATAATTTCGTCACATAATTTTGGTTATGTGCCAGAGCAAAGACATGAAAATGTCAAAAACAATGAAAAACAGTTTACCAGGTTAGGTGCCTGTTTACGTAAACGTATTGCATTTTAGCACGAGAAAAAAATATCTCCTTTACATTATACCAATATGGAGAAAGAGAAAGTGTGGTCTTTTAAAAAAAGAGAATTTTGGTTTGGAAGAACGTTCACAAGAAATTCTTTCATCAAATTAGAATCCCTGTGTCCTCTTCAGCTTATTAACATTAAAATTGAAGGTACTGACTCAGACAGACGAGACATTAGTTTAATACGTATTTAATATTACATTTTGTTGCATCTATGGTGTTCCATACGCACCCATACCCCCGAAGCCACTATATCCACCCATACCATTCATCCCATACATACCATTACCACCATACCCACCCATACCACCATACCCACCCATACCACCGTACCCACCCATACCACCATACCCACCCATACCACCGTACCCACCCATACCACCATACCCACCCATACCACCGTACCCACCCATACCACCATACCCACCCATACCACCGTACCCACCCATACCACCATACCCACCCATACCACCGTACCCACCCATACCACCATACCCACCCATACCACCATACCCACCCATACCACCATACCCACCCATACCACCAACCATACCCACCCATACCACCATACCCACCCATACCACCGTACCCGCCCATACCACCATATGGATTGTACATATTCCTACCGTACGGGTCTCCGTACCTATCATAATCAGGGCCATATTTCCATCTATCCTTCATCTTCTTGTAGCCCTTGTACCCCAGTACGCCCACCGCCGCCCCCACCCAGAATCTTCTCCTCAGCTGAGGGGTGTCCACGGAATTCTGTACCGCCGAGGGCGAGTCTGCGAGGGTCTGAAAAAATACGGTAAAAGAAAGGATCAAAGTACATGTTCCATAACTTTTCCATCTAAGACTTCTAAGAGTGGATCAAGAACAGAAGATGTTTCAACTCGGGTAAAACTAAAGTTAGATCGATCGAAATCAGGGTTAAAAATTAAAAAAAAAAAAAATATTTAAAGCATATTTATCCCCGTTTGGGTTCAAATTATTTTTCTCACCGGCATGCGGCACCGTCTCTATCCTTTTAATTTAAATTTGTGATAAACGACACACTGTACTACTCTTGATAAAACAACACACTGTACTACTCTTGATAAAACGACACACTGTACTACTCTTGATAAAACGACACACTGTACTACTCTTGATAAAACGACACACTGTACTACTCTTGATAAAACGACACACTGTACTACTCTTGATAAAACGACACACTGTACTACTCTTGAATTAAACTGACACACTGTACTACTCTTGATAAAACGACACACTGTACTACTCTTGATAAAACGACACACTGTACTACTCTTGATAAAACGACACACTGTACTACTCTAGATAAAACGACACACTGTACTACTCTTGATAAAACGACACACTGTACTACTCTTGATAAAACGACACACTGTACTACTCTTGATAAAACGACACACTGTACTACTCTTGATAAAACGACACACTGTACTACTCTTGATAAAACGACACACTGTACTACTCTTGATAAAACGACACACTGTACTACTCTTGATAAAACGACACACTGTACTACTCTTGATAAAACGACACACTGTACTACTCTAGATAAAACGACACACTGTACTACTCTTGATAAAACGACACACTGTACTACTCTTGATAAAACGACACACTGTACTACTCTTGATAAAACGACACACTGTACTACTCTTGATAAAACGACACACAGTACTATACTCTTGATAAAACAACACACTATACTACTCTTGATAAAACGACACACTGTACTTCCCTAAAACATCCAATACATTTATTCATTTTGAAAAACACAAAATAAAGATCAATAAATTTGAATGAAGTTTCGCACTTTGCTTCAAGAGAAAGTTGACCGACGCACTTTAGACATTACCTGCACACTGGTATCTGCATCTATGCTGTTAAAATAGTAGGAAAGACATAGAATTAGCCCCGCTAAAGTTCGAAGATTCCTTAACAACATTTCTGTCAGAAGTCACACTGCATGTCTCAGTACACAAATGATAATGAAACAGTCATTTCATTTTGTTGTCCAGCAATAAAATTAGACACGACTTCAATAGATACTTATAATCATCCTAATGGAATGGGGTTTTTTAATTATGAGGATTGAAACAATTTTTATTTATTGTTAATTATCATTTTAATCAAGCTATCAAATGTTTGATACATGTGAGAACACAAAAAATACAAAAAATTAACAGTCACAAATAGTTAATCTACGACCAAAAATACGTACTTATGTGTTATAATTATTTCGTATCTCTATGTATTAAATGGCATATTAGTAAACTACGTGCTACCTACGTTTATATGTTTGCTGATAGCCAGCCTCCATGACGTAATGGTTCAGACTACTGCCCGTAGTTCAGAAACCCCGAATTTGATTCGCAGTTGGGGCCGACTTTTCGAAGAAAATTCTGTTCCCTCCAAACACGTGAGGCTGGCATTTCCAGTCCTACCCAGGCTGGGTGAGATTAAAGTGGGTAGCTGGTACGATTCCCAGCGAATGGAGGGTAAAACCCCCGTCCTGACTACTTCAAATCAGGACGTTAAAACCAAATAGAATCAACTGGTCTCTCCAAAATTGAATAGCACAAAACAGTAAAATAATGAGGGTGAATAATGTGAATCCCGGAATGTTAATAAAGCCGAACCTTAACACTTTGTGCGCCAAGCCCAAAATCGTGATTTTCCCCTGGGGCCACGATAGAAAGGATTGTCTCTCAATATGCTTCAAAACTAGATAGGTGAAAACCAAGCACACTCTGATCATCCTTAGGAGGCCACGCTTCAAATTCTCAATACAAAATACACAGTAGTGTGGCCCATACTGAGACACAATGCTTCAAAGAGAGGTCTAGTGTCTCTCAAAATGAGAGACGTGGCCCCAGCGGGAAGTCGCTGTCGCTCATATTGAGCGACGTGGCGCACAAAGTGTTAAATATTTTTATTATCATTATAAGTTCCACAAGAGAAGCACCAATTATCACACCGACCTCTATTTAGATCTATTGTGACCAGTGACCAGCTAGTGAAATGCGTACTTCCTAATTTTGCAATTAGCGAGTCAATTTTTACCATGTACATTTTTCCAAAATGACGACTCTATATTTATAAAAAACAGAAGAAAATTTGACTTGAAATCATCATACCTACTAAGATGTCCCTGAAGACTGTGTTGCATCCGATTCAGGCATTGCAAGTGTTTTTGTTTAGTGCTTTTACCCACAATTGGCTGGGACACCCGTTTTGGGAATACAACACGTGACTTTTCACTTTCTTTTTAAATTTTGTTTATTTTATAAATTACTGAAATTATAAGCTCCAGCCAGGTCAGGACTTGGTGGGTGACGGCTATTCCCGACCCTAACCAGACTAGGTGAGGTCAATGTGGGTACCTAGCTAGTTTGTAAGATTCCAGCGAATGGAGTGAAAAAAAGACTAGACACGTCAAGCAACAACGAAAAAATTGTACCCGCGAGCCAGATAATTTCAGATGTATCTACTATTAATATGCATTGGTAGTCAAGTGGTTAACGCGCTAGTCTGGTAATCCAGGTATTGTAGGGATTCGTTGGTTTGAATCCCACCCAATGCATGAATTTTTCCTCATTAATTTGAGCATATAACCACATAATAATAAGACTCTGAGGGTTAGGTGGTAGACAATGCTTTGAGAATTAACCTCGCCTGGTGGTTACCTTCCACTAAAGAGTATTATTATTATGTACAATTGTACATACCTACATATTGAGTTTTCAGGAATTGTCAGAGTATGTGAATATTTCAAGTCGTAAAATCTGAGGTAGTCAAGTTTTCCTTTGGTTTGAGGTGGGTCATCGACCATAGATATTTCAATATTTTCTTCAAACTAGACATCTTGTCACCGACACCGAGAGGTTTAGGAAAAAAAGAGCAGCTTCGCGCCCTCGGATTACCTCAAGTGGCTCAGAAAATAAACCAAAAAACCATCGTGATCCTGACTTATTCCCCATTCAGACTGGATGATTAGTAGCTGATTTGTAAATTTCCAGCGAATGGAGTGTAAAACCCCCGTCGTGATAACTTTCACTCTAGATATAACTATGAAATACTATTTTTACTTTAAATTTCATGTTACCTAACTGTTACACACAAACAGAAAACAAAGAAACAAACCATTTTTTCAAGATCATCGAGTTAAATGAGACCTCACTTCCGTCTGCGCGGAGTCAGTATCTGTCAAGTACATCTGCCCCGCTAGCAACAATTATGAAAATCCTGTCCGGTCATGCCTTCAGTTGAAATTGAAATCACGCCACGTACAATAAGTACATAATATTATACAATAAGAACTTATTCGTTTACTTGCGAAATTAAATTATTGCCACGCTTTTGTTTGCTTTAACTAGAATTGATGAGAATTAACCCCCTAGAAAATTGATCACGCTATCAGAGAAAATAATCAAATGTCCAAAAAATCATCTGGTTAATATGTCCAGGTTGAATTCATTTTTTAACTTCACTGTATAATTGTATATCACAACGCCGACGGGCTTTCACCCAACATACGCTCGGCAAACAATCCAGCTACTGAAAATAAGTTTACCCAGCCTAATTGGGGCTGGGAATAACAAGTAGACCGTGGTTTGCCATGTTGCCCACGGGTGAATTCGAACCAGAAAAGTCACCAATTCGAGTTTTTACCATGCTGAATGTTGCTTGCAAGTCTATAGCTCTGTCCGGTATAGATCAGTGGTCCAGGCGGCAGTCTGGTAATCCAGAGGGCGCGGGTTCGAAACCCAGCCATGGGAAAATGACAAGTTATCCTCCCATTTGGGATTTTGACCACATAATGATACGAATTGGGCTTACTGCTGGAATAATGCAGTTCATTAGTCCTTATCGGGCAGTATGAAAAAGGCGATATTATTATTATTTAGAGATCGGATGAGAACTGTTGGCCAGCGTCCTATTTGATTTTTTTGTTGTTGTTTGAAAATCCTTTATTAGCACGCATCTACATACCAAAAGCAGGCTCTGTGCCAAATTAGGAATCATTTGGCTCACCCGTTCCGGATCTGTGTTGATTATGAATGAATGTATATGGATTTTATATGTTAAGACTAGCCGTTTGCCCGTACTTTGCAACGGGAATAAATTTCAAATTAACTAAGGCATGGCCGTACTGCTGGACAGCAATGCCTTTTTGAACTTTTATAATTTTTCTGGACAAAGCGATAATGGTTTTGGGGGGGGGGGTCCAAAAAACTTTGATATCTGTTACCGTTTGAGCTGTGGTATTGTAAACAGACATCCCCTAATAGATACATACGAGTAGTCACAGATTTGAGTTTTATATTAAATGTATACATAGAGATGAGTGCTAGAGAAATCAGAGAGATCGACATAAAAATAAAATAAAGATAAAGTTAAATTTTAAAGAACAAAGATTATAATAATATGATTTATATTCATGAATAAAAACAAAAAGGTCAGACCTTGTCTTAATACTTGATAAGCCAGTTTCATACATGTAAGGATAGGTAATGGGCCACAAAAGAGGTAGGAAAAATATTTTTTTTATTTTAATTTATTTAAAGAGGTGATTAAAAGAGTAAACAAGAGGAAAGACAAAATACGTAGCAAAGACAGGAAGGCTATCTAAAGATGCTATCAAAAAAGTATTCTCAGTACAGTATGTCATGAAGGTTCGAAAGAATGAAATAACAGGAAAGATTTTTTATTTTTAATTTATCCTTAACCACCATACATCATTGGATTATACATCTGTGGGCTATAGCCACCGCCACCACCATACATTGACATCATTGGATTATACATCTGTGAATATGGGCTATAGCCACCGCCACCACCATACATTGACATCATTGGATTATACATCTGTGAATATGGGCTATAGCCACCATACGGATTATACATCTGTTGCATTTGTTGTTGTAAATACGGGTTATAACCACCTCCATACTGCTGCATCATCATTTGTTGCTTCATCTGATCATACATCATCATACCCATAGCACCACCTAACATGGCTTTACCTAAACCTCGTCTACTTAAGTTATGTAGCTTTTCATTCATAGCAGGATTATCTAGACTCCGTTTATTAAGAGTGTCCTTTCCATATACAACAGAATTATCTAGACCTCGTTCATTAAGAGAGTCCTTTCCATTTACAACAGAATTATCTAGACCCCGTTCATTAAGAGAGTCAGTGGCGGCTCCTGACTTCAAGACTAGGTGAAGACAAATTATACCCAGAAGTATTGAAAAAATAAAATTATTAATTTATCAGATCTTAGTTCTTATGGTCTCATAAACACAGCCCATTGTAAGTTATGGCTGTTTCCCTGCAAAGCATGATTTTCTCTCATACCAGTTTTGCATCATATAAGTTTTTATAGGTACTTTTTTTGGAGAACACTTGGTACTTAATAAATAAACAAGGCCAGCAGAACAATTTGTCAACACTTGAGCTGGTACACAGCCATTCATTTTTCATAAGCCATTCAGGCTTGAACTGTATGGCTGTGGGGCAGGCATTTGCTTTACTTTTTTAGTGGTGGTTAGAAATTGGACATCCAGTGATCATAATATCTTTCATATCCTCATTACTTCTTAATCTGAATGGGGTTACTTTTAATGTTTGAACCCCATGATTTTGTGGGAATCTCATTGTTTCTTTGAAATGTTGTTATTAATTATTCATCTTAATAAAAAATATTTATTCATCTTAATCATGCGCGGATATAGGGGGGGGCACGGGGGGCACGTGCCCCCCCAGATTTTTTCGGCAAGCGGTGTTTCTCAAATTTCATTATACCTAATCCCGTAAAAAAAAAGATCTCAATGAGTTAGGGGGGCACGGGCCCCAAAATAATTCCCAATTCTAAGACTAATCCCGTAAAAAATAATCTCAATAAGTTAGGGGGGCACGGGACCCAAACTAATTCCCAATTCTAAGACTAATCCCGTAAAGAAAATCTCAATAAGTTAGTGGGGCACGGGACCCAAAATAATTCCCATTTCTAAGACTAATCCCGTAAAAAAAAAAAGATCTCAATAAGTTAGGGGGGCACGGGACCCAAAATAATTCCCAATTCTAAGACTAATCCCGTAAAAAAAAAAAGATCTCAATAAGTTAGTGGGGCACGGGACCCAAAATAATTCCCAATTCTAAGACTAATCCCGTAAAAAAAAAAAAATCTCAATAAGTTAGGGGGGCACGGGACCCCAAATAATTCCCAATTCTAAGACTAATCCCGTTAAATACGTCTTGCAGGAAAAGTGGTAAAAATATATTTAAATGGTATGATGTATGAGTGGGATCAGAATGAAATGTGTACAAATTGTGAGCTTGGACAGCTTGAATCTTTGAATCACTTTTTTAAACAGTGTTCCTTATATGAACAATTTAGGGAAGTTTATATTAGAGCATTATTACAAGCTCATAATAACGAAATTACTTCGCTCCTGAATACAGAGAATAGATCGGATATAAGTAAAATATTTGGTTATGTGCAGGCAGCTTTGAGGATTCGTTCTTTTATCAGAAACGAATAAATGAATGATAAATAATTATGTTGAGTGGAATAGTAACTTAGTAGCTTTGTTAGTTTAATTTGTTTTTACTATATTTATGTTAACAAAATGCAAGGGCCATAATGTTATTTTTAATATTTACTTTTTTATTCTTTCTTATTTTAATTATTTTTAAGCTCATTTGAAATTATTCATAGTCTTAATACCAACCATTGTAACAAAATTTGATTTTATTACAAATAAAATTTATCTATCTATCTATCTAATCCCGTTAAAAAAAATCTCAATAAGTTAGGGGCACGGGCCCCAAAATAATTCCCAATTCCAAGACCAATAAGAAATAACTAAATAATAAAGTTGTCAAATCCACCCAGATTGTCCGAGAAACCTGAATTTTTACCTATAGGCCCATTTGGATCAGGGAATATATCTCTAGGGTTCAGCTACACGGGGTAAGGACAAAAAATGGATGGGTGACACAAAAAAATCACATTTTTCGACCAAAATTTTTTTCTCAAAATTTGTCGTGACGGCGCCATGGCGGCGGCGTATCAACTCAAAAAGAGAAAGTTTTAAGCAAGGGTTCAAGTTTTCATTTGAGATATCAATCACGAAATTCTGATGAGCCGTTTTTGAGCTACGTTGAGTAAGGACATAAAATGGATGGATAAACAAAAAGTATTTACGTTTTTTGACCTGAATGACATTTTTTCTCGAAATATGTCGTGACGAACTATCACCTCAAAGCGAGAGTGTTTTTGCAAGGGTTGGAGTCTTCATTTGACATATTGATGGCGAAGTTCTGATGAGCCATTCTTGAGATTCAGTAAGGAGAAGAAATGGATGGGTGATACAAAAAATACTGACATTTGTGTGCGTGTGTGGGGGGGGGGGGGGGGGGGGGGTGCACCCGGTAGATTATGCGATTGTGCCCCCCCAGTACAAGAGGGCTATATCCGCGCATGATCTTAATAAAAATTATTAACTAAAAGTTGGTAAAAAGGAATTAAAATAAAAATATTAGGATTATACCTCAGTAGATAGGTAGGTACAACATTTTAAAGAGGGGTTAGAACTGGGAAGGAAAGAAAGTTAGTTGAAGACTAAAAATTACAATCCAAAACTGGAAGAAAATCCACCACCAGATTACAAAATAAATCTAAGAAAACATACTTACTACAAATATAAAATCAGCTTAAATTTGTGTTACCATTGATGTTTAAATGACTATTTATGAAAAACACAGATATTGCCTTATAATTTTAAGTACTTCACTGGAAGCTGTGTGCTTAGCTACCTGCAACCTGCATAATTATAATGTTATTTCTGACACTGAAAGAAGTACATAGCTACTTCATATTCAACTTATTATGAAAAGCACTGGTCAGATCAGGTAGGAATAATGTTTCTATCCTGTATCAAATACTGGGAAATAACTTTATTAACTAGTTACACCAATTAAAAGTCACTTAATTACCGTTGAGAAGATTTGAAAATAATCTAAAAAATTTGAAAAGTGTTTTGTTTACATTCTAAAGATAAGAGATACAATGTTGCCAAGTTAATTTCATAGCTAAATTTCTACAAACTTCAAGAGCTATATTTTAAATTTAAAGAAATCCCTCAAATCATGTAAGACGTATATTTATTTTAAAAAATAATACTACACCGCCTGAACAGAATTTTCTCTTGAGAATTTCATTTCAACACGTCTAATTTCATGATTTTTTTTAAAGTGGTTCCATAGTCAGGATCTTAAACAGGACCACCATTGTCCCTTTTTAAAAACTTCTTGGAACAACTAGATACCAGATTATCTTATTTGGCTCAATTTCGGTACCTACATTAAATAATTATCTCCGAGATTTGACTTCAATCGAGATGTCCTTTTTAAGACTATAGTTGACAAGATACATAAATAGTTAAAATTTATTGGTATCGGCTATCGTTTAGTAACTATGTACAAAACTAGAACCCAAAAAATGAGAAATAATATCCAAAATTCCTGACACAAAATCCTGCTTTCCTAACGCCTACGTTATTATTATTATTATTATTATTTAATATTACAAGATTGTGCTAGATATGGGAGGCTAAATCATTGACTGGTTTCCTAGGTCTGGCATAATGCTACTGGCAACAATGTTAATATCAAAAACACATGACATCGCACATGGTGGCTTCGTGACATTTCGTATGAGGTCGTGTAGATAATGTAAACTGAATACAACTGAAGACTGTCCTCAGTAGCATATTACATAGATATAGTTCTTGCCTAATATTTCATGATACCTACTTGGAAATACTCAACTCTGATTGGTTGATTCAAGGACAACTGAAGACAATTTCGAATTGTCTTCACATTTGGTGTTCTCCTTGGAAAGTAATATGAAATGTTAAGCAGCATTGATCTATTTTACACAAAGCTTACTCTTTTTTTTTTTTTTTTTTTTTTCTTTGAGTTGGATCAATTGTGCCATGTTCAAGGGATTATGAGTAGTGTTTTCACTGTTCAAAATTAGGTGAAAATGTCTTCAGTGTCTTCACCCGACGAGCCGCCACTGAAGAGAGTCCTTTCCATATACAACAGAATCTAGACCCCGTTTATTAAGAGAGTCCTTTCCATATACAACAGAATTATCTAGACCCCGTTTATTAATAGAGTCCTTTCCATATACAACAGAATTATGTAGACCTCGTTCATTAAGAGAGTCCTTTCCATATACAACAGAATTATCTAGACCCCGTTCATTAAGAGCGTCCTTTCCATATACAACAGAATTATCTAGACCCCGTTTATTAATAGAATCCTTTCCATATACAACAGAATTATCTAGACCCCGTTCATTAAGAGCGTCCTTTCCATATACAACAGAATTATCTAGACCCCGTTCATTAAGAGAGTTCTTTCCATATACAACAGAATTATCTAGACTCCGTTCATTAAGAGCGTCCTTTCCATATACAACAGAATTATCTAGACCCCGTTTATTAATAGAATCCTTTCCATATACAACAGAATTATCTAGACCCCGTTCATTAAGAGCGTCCTTTCCATATACAACAGAATTATCTAGACCCCGTTTATTAATAGAGTCCTTTCCATACACAACAGAATTATCTAGACCCCGTTCATTAAGAGCGTCCTTTCCATATACAACAGAATTATCTAGACCTCGTTCATCAAGAGAGTTCTCCTTATTCACAGCAGAATTATCTAGACCCCGCTTAAACAAAGGGTTGTCTCCATTCAATGCCGAATTATCTTGACCTCGTTTACTGAGATTTGCTTTTTTGACTTTATTCTTTGATGTACTGGTTCTGTTACCCTGAAAAGAAGACAGAAAAAAACTTGTTTATTTCCTGTATTTGGACGAAAATTATGGTCAGTACCTAAATATACGAGTATCTTGTAATTTTAATGTGAAAGTAATGAATGTCAGTCCCCTTTTACTGTTTGAGCACTAGACTCATTGCCAAGTTGCCTTTCAGTTATCTGACTAATTACCTACACATAATAATAATGAATTTAATTAGGGAAAAGCTACAAAGCTAATATTAAGCCCAGAACACATTTACTTATGAGGATATATTTATAAATCAATATTTTATTCATGAGAGAAGAATTAATTTATCTATTTTACTTTTAAATGAGTTTGTCGATGGTGTATTAGTTAGGACACCACTCAATGAATTATAATTACAAAATACCCTGCTACAAAAGAAGTATTTTCTGATGTCTTTTTTAGGTCTTTCTTTGGATTTTTTTGGCTTTGTAGCATACGATAAAATGATAACTATTGTATGTACTTGTACATATTGAATTAAAAAATTATGATAAATACATACATTACTTTTTTGATCAGTTTTCAAGATAGTGACAATTCTTATCGACAAATCAGTACCTTCTATGATGTATTTTATGTTATGGCAACTGGAGGTCACAGACTTTGGATTTGCAACCAGCAAGAAAGATACGTTCTAAGCTTGATGCTCTTAATCCCAAGTTACTCAAAACACATTGATACAGAATAAATCTTACAGGGTCTCTATTCACATACATATTTTTAACTTCTATTCCTATTTTAACGTACATACCAATCCGAACTATTGTATGAATAAGGAAACGCACTAGTAAATAGCATTTTTAAAAAGAGGAAAATTGTTAGTTTGAATAAAAACTCTTGACAGTCGTTCTGGATGAATTTGAATACCTACTCTGAATTCATAGGCATTCCTTAAATTCAGTAATGGAGGTAAAAAATATACCTATAATTATGTGTGTGGTGGGTAGACTTGTATTATGAACTTTATTTCTCCACACATTTTGCACCGATAAAATATTGATTTAGAAAGCTTATTATACATACAGGAGGAGTGACGCCGCCTCCACTAGATTTTGTGTTTGGCCTGGACCTGCCCACGCCTCTACTCCCCCCTGAGCCTCCCCCTGGTGCCCGGGCCACAGTTGCTGCGATAAGAAGAGAGAACACACAGAGCCGCCACAAACAATGCATTTTATCACAGTCCAATTTCTCTTTAGATGAATTATAAATTATAATGCAGAAACTACTGTTACAGATGATCCATAATAAAGTTGACTAGCATTACGACCCGAACATGGGAATGATGCCAAATATTTTTGATCAACAAAGGTAACTGTTTGTTGAAAGGTCTGGTAAATAATATTTTGAAATGATGTATTAATCCATGATAAAAACCATTTCATATAACTAGTATGAAACATGGATAGGAACTATTTTTAATGATAGAAAATAATTAGTATTAATTAATACTCTCTTCAGACACAATTGTGTCATTATAATGACTCCCGGAAATGCAATACGTTCTGCGTTTATAATTTTTATCCGTACCGACAAAACTTCCCACCTATGTAGCTCAGTGGTGAGATCATTGGTTACTGACCCAGAGGTAGCGGGTTCAAATCCCGGTGGAGCGGAAAATTCTGACCGAGTTTTCCGAATCCGGAATGGCATGGGTGTAAAGGTAAAGTGCAGTGAAGTAATGCGAAAGCAGTTCCGGGGCAGAATTACCTTTTTTAAAAAACTGTCATTTTATTTCTTTTCAGTAAGTGATGAAACTAAGGGTGAAATTAATGGATAAACTTGAGTCATTACTTAGCATCGGTTTTCCCTATCTTAAACGGTACGCAATCCGAGACTTAGCGCCACAGAGGTATTACAAAAACGTCTATTAGGGCGGAATTAATAGACGTTTTTGTAATACTTCTGTGGCTCTAAGTCACGGATTGCATACTGTGTAAGATAGGAAAAATCGACACTTACCAACGACTTAAGTTATTGATGTTGTCTATTAATTCCGCGTTAGATGCGTGACTCTGTTATGTAGTGGAGTTATACGACCCTTTCAACTCATCATCTGTTAAAGGTCATCATTCGCTGGAAACTTACCAAACAGCTGCTTACATTAACTTCGCCTAGATCCAAGAGTTTCCATTTTCATCTCGGTGATGGTCTCCAGGTGATTGGCTCGTTTTGAACCACATACTTCTGTGTGCGATGAACTATCGTGAGAACTTGCGCTTTTTCTTCATAAGCCATTGAACTGATTGAACCCTTGGGAAGCTGCACTGCACTGCAAACTAGCCTGTCTAGTCCATTCTCTGTTTATAGTCATCTAGCTAGACACTAGTCTTCTCCCTATTCAACTAGCCAGACATTTATGATCGGTTCTACGGATCATGAAAAACACCTGAAAAACACGACACCGGGGATTGGGATTTTTTTCACGGTAATTTTTTGTAATATACGCCTTAGCCGTATAACGCCACCTCGGTTTGGCGAGCAAAACCCTCGATTTACTGCACTAGCGCTAATTTGACGAATCCTTATGGAACCAATCAATGTTCCCAATCCCCGGTTTCGTGTTTCTCAGGTGTTTTTCAAGATCCGTAGAATTGAATAGAATATACCTTGTTTATAATGCCGAGGTAAGACTCAAAAGTCCCTTTAATACAGCAGTCAAACAGGTCTTATACATTTTATGGGATAAAACCGTAAAAGTAGAACCGAGCATTAATAAAACTCCCCATACTTGGTACTGAAACCACTCACCACTATCCATGGGGATCTGAAGAGTCATCCATAAAAAAATAATTAGTACGGTGTTTTGGTAGTTAATAATGAATTTTAATCAATGGAGTTTTTAATTAGTTAAACAAACGTTAATGAACGTCATTCAAAATTGAATTATTTTTTTCCGTCACGAAATGGCCTCAATTTTTTTTCTTCTTCCAATCCTAATTTTTATGCAGTTTTCCTTACTAGTACCAACTCGAATGGTTGTACTAATTTTTCCTCGTGAGGCTAAATGAATCTCGACCCGAGACCCTCACGTGGAAGGCAAAATAATACTCACTCACGTAAGAGGGTTGCAAATTATCATCTGAACTCACTCTAAATTTATTCCTCGCCCAGCTTTGGATGATTTCTCTAAATAAAATACAACAGTAATTAAATAATTATGAAATTTTTCAATGCTCTTTTAACTCGAATAACGAATTTTTGAAGCTCTCTCTCTCTCTCTCTCTCAACGAGTTTTCTACGGCCGCGGTCGTAAGTAAACATCCATTTAAGTTGGCCTTACTTATTTCTAACCTAGATAATACGTAGGAAGAAGAAGAATATTTATTTTTTTTTATAAATATTCATGCTGCCCACCATCAAAATAAGCTACCTTCTTGGTAGCTCCAATAAAAAAAGAACAAGTTCGTGATACATTAACAATATTATCAGTTCAATATTTTTATTCAAATCATTTATTACAATTAATGCCACCAACTACACATTTGATACTACTTGGAAAATACATTTTGAACAGCACAACTTACAGGAATTCACTAGCATAAAATCTCATCACCCATAAATAACCTTTAAAAAAATGCATGGGTAAAATGATTTAATGATCATTCAAAGAAATAAATATTAAATAAATCTCAAAAGACGTTAGACATAAACATGAGTAACACATAGCAATAACCACCTTATAAATAAATATTCTATTTTTCTAATATAATTTATAATACTATGTACAACTGAATATTTTCGAAAATAATGATAATTTAATACTATCAAAGCACACATAAAACGGAAATTCATTTTATTTTTATATTGCACAACCAAATTTAACTACAGCCACATAAATTTTATTAAATTATTTTCTTTCATAGAATTCAACAGGGAAGACAAAACAGAAAGGTAAACGAAATGTGTAAGTCTATACGAAAAGAGATAATGATAGTTTGAAATCATTAGAATAGGCTCGATTTTTGTGCGTACAAAACATGGTCTTTGTGAGTTTGAATATGTAAGTTTACAATTAAAATAGCGTTGAAATGTATCAAAGTAAGTGAAATTACTAGATACTATCACTCAAAAGATTGATTGAATTGTACCTTTAAATCACACCTCTTAGCAAATGTTAAGGTTCTGTTTTTCTTTTATTTTTTTGTCTTCACCAGGCGGAGTAAGCCCTCCAGAAAATTAGAAATTTGCGGACGTATATTTTCCACTTACATAAATAAATAACATTAAACTCGATATTTTGGCAGTAAATATCACAATAATGCAGCACGCTAAAATATGTATTTATTTTCATCTTAGAAAATAATTTAAAATCCATACATGATCCTGCAGTTGCACATTAAAAAAAATCTTTTTAATTTAAACTATCAGTCGAAATCAGTGGTGAAAAAGCAAACACTCAATATCTGGAACTGGAAGTCTCTGGGTTTGATTTTCAGCCGACCTGGACTTTCTAGACGGAAAATTTCGAGCAACTACATAATATTTGGACGCAAGACTTCCTATCCTAAATACTCGTAGGTGATCACAATGAAGACACTGGGCTTATACCCTACACCTACACTCTGGTACCTACAGCTTGATATAGATGATTTTCGGGACTCCGTTATGGACGCTTACATTTAATAACATGGTTAGATTATTTTACGTGATACCAAGGTCCCGGGTTAGGGTGGAGCGATGTTTCTACTTTTTAATGGAATAGTGAAAAAAAGTTGTCTATTGGCGAGAAACTTCCAAATCTGTTATTAATTTTTTTCTAAAAAATCGGGAAGATGCGCCCGAGCCCCGCCCACTTTTGCAAAATTGTCGTTTATAGACACTTTTCCTATGAATTTTCTAATTTTTTTAGTAATACTTTTTGAAATGGAATAGTTGTAAGTGTTTACTTAATAGAATGATCCATCATTATAAAAATAAAAAAATAGTCAATTTTAAATGTTAAGTCCCGCCCCAAATTTGTCCAAATCCAACAAAATTTTCTAAAATCAGCAAAAAAGACACATATCTGCCGAATTTTCTAATTTTTCTGGGACATTTTTCCGGAACAGAATAGTATTTAAATACAAAAACATACTATCCTCGTTTACTTAGATTAAAAAGTTTTATAAAATTTACACGTTAAGTACCGCCCCGAGCTGCACCAAGGCCGCCTAATATTCTAGTAATAAATAGCTCTCTCTAGGCTCTCTATTAAGAGGATGGGCTCATGTACTGTGGTACACTCAAGTATACTATCCTCTGTTTCTTATGATGACTCATCATAGAAATAGAATCCTTTACAAATATGATGATTCATCTCCATCAATGCCACAAAAAGGTCTTAAATATTAGAAACAAAGAAAACAAGATTTTGGTAGAAATCCGTGGGTTTTATGCCTACCACAACTCAGTTGACAGAAAGCAGCGAGTGTTATCTGATAAACGATTTGTGCGATTTTTTTTTCTCTCCAAATAATTAATATCAGTGTATTAAGATTCGAAAATGTTATCACGTTTAACAAGAAACAGTTCGTAGTACATTGACATTGACTACATTCATATTAAAGGTGTATGGTCCAATGTGGTTTTCAATTAAAAATAGATCATCTTGTTTCGATGGACCCAAACATTCAACGAAGAAAGTATCTTGATGAAAGTGTAAAGAAAATAGTAGATCCTGTTATTCAGAGAAACGCCTTCTACGCGCATCCTGAAAACTTGCTGTTGATTATGCTGGCAGATAACAGCAAAGTGCAAAGGGAAATTGCATACAGAATAATTAAAAAATCACATGAAGAAAAGTCACTGTTCCTGAAAAGTCACTGTAGCAACATCCTACAGCAGTTTAATATAGTGGCACGAAGTTCCTGTGACTGAGCCCCCTTATAAGAGACATCAGTATCGAAGATCTGGCCAACATTGTTGAAAACAACAACATCAAAAACTTTATTCCAGATGTGCCCTGCCACACACAGTGCGTCGCAAGGTACATCAAACTTGTGACAAATGCATCAAGCACTTTGACTGGTTATGAAGCCAGAGATGGTTTGATAAGGAATCAAATTGGATCCAGAAGAATGATTCCAGTGTTTCGTACAAAAAAGGACTTTGCCTGAATAATAAATAAAATTAGCAAATTTTTAGTTAGAAATGTCCGAATCGGTTTTGAAAAATTGAAGTTTTTTTAAAAAAAAAGAAAGGTACTTTCCAATGTCAATACGTAATCTGTAATCTTTCAAATTTACTTTGTATAACTTTATACCTCCTACCTACCTTTATTAACTATTTATATTTCATTTTAATTATACATAATATGAAGAAAAAGTTCCGTTCATCAATATATTGTTCTTATTCATTGTAATTACTTGGGTGTTTTACCCATGTAGCATATAAAAATATACTAATGAATTCACCAACTTGGGGCGACACTAAGAATGTGATATATGAGTCAATTTTTGTTACAAGTGTAGGAAAAGAGTATAAAGTAGTACTTCAGTAATATTGTGTCCTGTAAAAATGAAATAAATCTGTGTGTACCACAGTACATGAGCCCATCCTCTTAATAGAGAGCCTAGAGAGAGCTATTTATTACTAGAATATTAGGCGGCCTTGGTGCAGCTCGGGGCGGTACTTAACGTGTAAATTTTATAAAACTTTTTAATCTAAGTAAACGAGGATAGTATGTTTTTGTATTTAAATACTATTCTGTTCCGGAAAAATGTTCCAGAAAAATTAGAAAATTCGGCAGATATGTGTCTTTTTTGCTGATTTTAGAAAATTTTGTTGGATTTGGACAAATTTGGGGCGGGACTTACCATTTAAAATTGACTATTTTTTATTTTTATAATGATGAATCATTCTATTAAGTAAACACTTACAACTATTCCATTTCAAAAAGTATTACTAAAAAAAATTAGAAAATTCATAGGAAAAGTGTCTATAAATGACAATTTTGCAAAAGTGGGCGGGGCTCGGGGCGCATCTTCCCGATTTTTTAGAAAAAAATTAATGACAGATTTGGAAGTTTCTCGCCAATAGACAACTTTTTTTCACTATTCCATTAAAAAATAAAAATAAAAGTGCGATTTCGCTCCACCCTAATGTATAGGCTTCAACTGTGTGCGGGCACTAAGGCAGTGCTGACCCAATTTTAGGTTAGGAAAGTCTTTAAAATAAAATAGAACCATTTTAAAATCAACGAGACACTAGAAATTTGCGAAAAAAGTTAGTGAGCTATGTCATGTTTCTTCCGTTCCATATTCTCTTCATGCTACTATCAATAAGACTCAATAAGGTTCATAATCACAGTAATTTCAAATTCAATTGATTCTACAAAATTCGTAAGGTACACGGAAAAAAAATCGGACGATTCATTCATTGGCAGGGATAGATTCTATTCGTTAATCTGAAATCATAGAAACATAAAGATTTTTAATTAGATGAAAAATAGAGCTCTGTAATGAAAAAGATAAATATTATGTCACAATTTTAGTGGGTAGCACAGAATCATAGGACTTTACCACTTTCATTTACAATATCTTGTATTATTTTTTTGCCTAAGATTCTGCCACTGGTCGCTGCTTCACATTAAAACAGCTACTCATTTTTCCTCACGAGGTATGAGTGGACCCCGAACATCCAAGTACAGAGCAGAAAAAATCCTATAAAAATAATAATACTCTTTAGTGGAAAGTAACCACCAGGCGAGTTTAATGCTCGAAGCATTTTCTACTACCTAACCCTCAGAGTTCTAACCATCCTCTTATATCCAAGATCCTTTTGTAACCATCCTCTTATACCCAAGTTTCTTTTGTAACCATCCTCTTTATACCCAAGTTTCTTTTGTAACCATCCTCTTATATCCAAGTTCGACTGTACAACAAGTCTAGCGCCTGAACCACATCGTCTACCAATCCTTGGTTGTTGTTGTTGTAGCCAGCTTGGCTACAGCTGGAGGGGTCAGTGATGGTCTCCAGCCAACTTTATTTCAAAGTTGACTCGTCCTGTACCACATATTTCTATGTGCGATCAACCGTCATGAGGGCTTGGACTTTTGTTTATAAGTTATTAAACCCTCAGGAAACTGCAAGCTAGCCTTGGCTTGTAAGGGTTGGCTAGTCTGTTCTCTGTTTATAGTCCTCTAGCGAGACACTGGTCTTCTCCTTGTTTCACGTCCCCCAGCCAGACTAGTCGCCTCTACTTACTCGGGGCGGGGCGGGGGGCGAGGCGGGGGCGGCCTAGCGGTAGTGCTGGCTCCAGGAGGGACGCCGCGATGTGTAGTACCTCACCTCCGTGGACACGGAACTGGCGGGCGAGCTGGACCTAGAATACTACAAGCAGACCAGGGGAAGCCATGCACCATGATACACAATGCAAACCACAGCTGAGCCACAACACTCACACCCACCTAGGGGCTTTACGAATCTCATCCAGATCAAAGTATGAGCAGAAAATATGAGGAAAGAACCATCTAAAAACAGCCGTATTTATGAACAGAAAACGCCGCGCCGTTTGAGCATGGTCTGAAGCATGATTTCCTTAAATATTATTGGCCAATACCCCACCTAGGGGCTTTACGAACCTCATCCAGATCAAAGTGTGAGCAGAAAATATGAGGAAAGAACCATCTAAAAACAGCCGTATTTATGAACAGAAAACGCCGTTTGAGCATGGTCTGACAATGACACCCACCTAGGGGCTTTACGAACCTCATCCAGATCAAAGTATGAGCAGAAAATATGAGGAAAGAACCATCTAATAACAGCCGTATTTATGAACAGAAAACGCCGTTTGGGCATGGTCTGAAGCATGATTTCCTTTATTGGCCAATACCTTGTTTGAGACATTGCTCGGACAAAATTCGCTGTTCATAAATACGGGGGGTGTGAGTGTAATAGTGTTAAATACTCCACTCTTCTAAGAAATAAATGAATAAATAAGAAGAAAAAAAGTGCAAAACTGGAAATTTAAAATGCACTCAAACCAGGATGAAGGTTAGATCATTTTGATAATTTAATCCAACTATGAATATTGTTTACACCAAATTTTATTTTTCAACTTTTGAACAAAATGTGAAAACAAATAGCCTTGTTTGTGCTTTAAAATTTTCAGTATTTTCTAACTGGGGTGTCTGGTTTCCGAAGTAAAACACAGGTACTCATGCTGGGAGACATAGTAATTAGGAAAAAGTCAGTCTACATGATACGTAAATCAACATGGATCATAAGAAAATTAAAAAGATATTCTCTTGTGTTTGATTTAACTTGTGATATAAATTCATGCGAGTGTTATAATTATTTTATGTACTATGGTATGCGTATGATTTATGGAGTAGGATTGCTAAAGCACCGAGAATAAACTCATTAGAATTTTTTTTCAATCTAGCAAAAATTATAAAAAGGTCAGTTATTTTCAACCAATTACTTTTCATAGAATAACATTTTCCGACATGACTGGTCATTCACAACATCGATAAAAAATTATTTTTGCGACAAAACTCGATTAGAACAAATACCAAAATTAAGTAAATGAAACATTGAAGTTGATGATCTGTTTTGTCTTGCTTAAGCATGATTAAATAAATACAAGCCATACAACTCGAAGCCACACGCTTTTCAACTGTCTCAGTTTTTTAAAAAATTGAAAATAATATTGATATGTAAAAAAATGCACGCCACATCCAATTTTACACCAAACAAAATAGAAGTAGAAATCAGATAAATCTATAAATGAAAACAAAAGAGAGCTGTTCGGTACTTACGCTCTGTTGTTGAGGCTGGTAGAAACTCGACGGCACATTGCTTTGATGTGATGGTTCTGAAGACAACAAAAAACACGAATAATAAATAATTTTACAATGGGGAATTTGTAACAATTTCTAGAGTTACCGAATTATACCCCACTATGTAAAGTCGAATCTCATCATTTGATATATATTTTTTTTTTTTTTTTAATAATAAGAAATGTTTTATTTAGTTTTATTAAATATAAAAAAACTTGTCCCAGAGACCGTCCTTCCGGAAGGGAACCGAGGATGCAAGAAGCATTTCCTCTTTGAATGGCCAGACCAAATTTTTGGTAAAGAAAATGATTGGAACGGGGATCACCCGTAATTAGCTGATTTTGAGCTCCTCATCTTTTTTCTACCTATAACAGTATAGAATGAGGCCATAGATAACATACCTGGGGCGTAGGGTTGCATCATGGAGGGGGGCGGGGCACTAGAGCTAGGGGTAGGATAATGACCATGCTGCGGAGTGGGGGCCCGTGACCTGGGGTTCACTTGAGTTCCTGCAGGGTATAGAATAGATTTCATAGGAATAACTTTTGTGTCCGTGATTTACTTCAAGACAATTTTTTTCTGTATGTCAGCCATGACCATACTTTTATGGTTATAGTAATAGATAGGGCTATACATACAGATAGAACCACTCTGTTAATAAAAATTCAACGTTACACTTCCTAAGTGTAAAGGACCCTGGCCTATACCCTATACCCTCGACCCCAGTACCTACAGCTTGATACAGACGATTTTCGAGACTCCATTGAATGTAAGCGACCACAACGGAGTCCCTAAAATCGTCTGTATCAAGCTGTAGGTACTGGGGTCGAGGGTATAGGGTATAGGCCAGGGTCCTTTACACTTAGGAAGTGTAACGTTGAATTTTTATTAACAGAGTGGTTCTATCTGTATGTATAGCCCTATCTATTACTATAACCATAAAAGTAAGGTCATGAAAGTCAATAATCTGCCATGCCTCTTAAAAATTGAAAGTATTACGAGGAAATGGACAGTTCTTATTAAACACGGCAATCTTCATGAAAGTATACAAAATAGTATGGCTGGGGGACGTTAAACAGGGAGAAGACCAGTGTCTCGCTAGAGGACTATAAACAGTGAACACACTAGCCAACCCTTACAAGCCAGGCTAGCTTGCAGTTTCCTAAGGGTTTAATGGCTTATAAACAAAAGTCCAAGTCCTTATGACGGTTGATCGCACATAGAAATATGTGGTTCAGGACGAGCCAACTTTGAAATAAAGTTGGCTGGAGACCATCACTGACCCCTCCAGCTGTAGCCAAGCTGGCTACTACAACAACAACAACAAAGTATACAAAATAAATCATTTTGTGTCGCCGGGAAATAAATTACTGATGCGCCACTGAGTGATCGACATCCTCACACACTCACCACTGGGAGGACTAGACTGAGGTTGAGCAGGGCCCGGGGCAGGCTCGGTCCCTTTTGTATTCTTCTTGAGGAATCCAAACCAGCCGCCACCCGCGGCACTGGCTGGTTTACTGGGGCCTCCGCCACCACTGAGGGGTTGCCCGCCCGCCGGATCCTGGAATACGAATTTTTTGAATTTGAAACTTTTTACGTATATTTTTACAATTAAATTGACATAGTAAACATCACCTAAGCTAATACATAACTTCTTTGGTGACTTTAATTTTTAAAGAAATATAAAGAGCTAGTGTTATTATGTCATAATTTTTAGTAGGTAGCATCGACATTACGATAACTAATGCTAATCAATCATATTATCTCTGCCAGCGTCGATGGCGCGTTGAATGCACCGGTTCTCGTTGGATCACCGAAGTTAAGCAACGTCCAGCGAGGTGAAGACTTCGTGATGCTGGCATTCCGGCCCAACCCAGGCTGGGTGAGGTTAATGTGGGTAGCAGGTTTGTGAGTTTCCTGCGAATGGAGGGTAACACCCCGTCGTGATATGACCAATGCAGTTGAAAGCGACGTTAAACCAAAAAAAAAAAAAATCATATTATCTCCAACCAACCATCATGGTCCAATATCGTAATGCCGCTCCTGGTCGTGGCCACTCTAGTCTGTCCCGGTAGCTCAGTGGTAAAAGCGGCACTCTGTGAATGCAAAGACTCCAGAGGTCGTGGGTTCGAAACCCAGCTGGGACATGACATGTTATCCTCCCAATTGGGATTTTTACCACATAATATCTTGTCTTGCGCTTACTGCTGGAATAATGGGAATGTAATAGTCCTAATCGGGCAGTATAAATAAGGCGATATTATTATTATTACAACTACCCCAATTGTCATGAAGAAGTGTAGGCCCCGACATACAATGAACAGAGCCGAAAAAAATTCGACCCGTAAGGAATTTCATGGGGTTTAACACGAATGTTTCTCACAATGCTACAGAATGTTTTCCGTAGCATAGCAACCTCATTGCCCTAACTTTTCCTTAAAAACTAATTTCAGATACTGAGAAAAATTAATAAAGATTAGGAAATACCCGCTCTCAATAAGTTCAAGCTTTCTCAGAATGATATTGGTATTATTAGCAAATTAAAGTTCAGCCGTTGTAAACTTACGTGTTTAAGAATTGATGTTCATCATTATTATTATCGAGAAATTTGAATGCTCGATAACTATTTTTTCAACCTCTTAGTAAAATCTAAAAAAATTAACTTATTGTTTACCATTCTCATTTTAATGAATTATTCAACATTAAATATCCTAAACATGTGTTTACAGATGGTGCAAAATCTATTCATTCAATAAGCTGTGCTTCCAGCATAGATGTTATTGTTTCGTCTTTTTCTCACAAAAAAGTAATTTTCATATTTTCAGCAGAACTTCTTGGCATATTTCTTTGTTTGAAAAAAGTTACACGCAATAATACCTCTCTGATACATTAGCTATTCCATAAGTGCTTCATAGAATAAATATGAAGAATTTGTAATATCCTGAATGTTAATTGGCCATACTCTTATTACTCTTAGCTACCAATTACAAAAGAAACCCCTCCCCTCTGCCAATGTGGTGTTTCCTTACGGTAACACATCTCCTTGAATGTCCTATCCTCGCTCCTGCTATTTTGCCTGCAACACCTTTACATATTTTGTCCTATCCTCATTACGTGACGACACTAATGACATTGACACCCTAATATTATACCTTGATCGCATAAAATGTTTCAGCAAAATGTAGTTTGAACCGGATACAGTGAGAAATACCATCTGCTGCTAGTCACCTTATTAAAAAAAAAAATGGGTCTAATTTTCATTTGGTGAGAATCCTAGACTCGTATTATACATTTTCATTTGGGGAATAACCTTCGTTATTCCAATGGATTTTTTTAAAAGTAAATGCTTGGTAGTAACTGAGTAGCGGTCAGAGTAAGAATAATAATAATCTAAAATAGTCAGGACAGCTGCTATTGGTAATGTCTTACAATTATTATTAATTTTTTCAAGAAACCGTTGTAATAGACTTATATTCCTGTTGATTTTAGATAGAAATTATCAAACACCTCGGCCGAGGTTTGAAGAACGCCCTATACAGGGTGGACCAAAAAAACGTTTACACCCGTTAATGGTAGATTACTGACGACATTTCCAGGCCGGATCTGCAATCCGTTTTTTCGGATTCGCCTTCGTAACTGCACAAAGTGATTTTTTGCAACTTTCCGAAAAAGTCCGACTTTGGCTTATTCTTCAGGTCAGTACTTTTTTCCTGTTTAAGATGAGTTGATTCTGAACACTTTTGCAGAAAGCCAACAAAATTTCGATGTTTTTAGCTACACTACTTTGTTTTTTACGATTTGGTTTGTCATATTTTTTTACACCTGAACAGAAAAAAACACTCAAAAAAACTTTTTTACTAAATAAAACACTCGACATTTGTCCGAACAAATTTTGGTACAGACATGGGCAAGTTTGATAAAAGTTGGCGGCCGCCCCGAGGATGCTAAAAAATAATTTTACGATTTTTTATCTCGTGATCTTCTGGGAAAAATTATTAGATATTTGCCAAAAACTCTTCAAAAATCCTAAGAGTTTTCTAGCTGTAGACTGTGTAAGGGCGTCTTGTATTGTTTACAAAAATTGTTTACATTGCTTTTTTTGAATACCGCGGTCTCACATGCCTTCATCAGCCAGTTTAGGAAAATTCAAATGATAAATTTCGTGCCAATCAAATTGTCAGTGATGTTAGCTAGATGTAGTAGTGCTAAGAGTGGTAGACGCATGACCGAGGTTCAAATCTCGGCGGTCAATATTATTTTAATTATCAAAAAAATCTGATGGAATATTTTATTCATACCTGTATCTGACCTGTTGTAAAACCAACAACTTATGGGGTTTTTGGGGGTAATACCATCTGTAAATTGAGTTATATCAGATACTATTGGTATCACAATACACATAATTATTATTCATGTAAGCCCTTGAGAGACTGCCTTGATAATGTAAGGATGGTTTTTCTTATGCTTCCCTACGAGAGAAAAAAAAAAACTAGCGAATTTTCCAAACGAAAATAGAGTTTATGAAATAAATCCAGGTAAATATGTAGGTAGGTTCTTCTATCATAAACAATACTAATTAAATAACAAATATTTACCGATTGCCAACTCTTAATAGAAGTCTTGAAAAAAACAAGATAATATTTTGTAAAATTAATAAACTTTTGCAGTCTTTATTATGTTTTATACTATTTTGATATAAACAAAAAGATATTTAAAAAAAAAAAACATTTTGTGTTAGTATGTTCAATGAGAAACGATTAGGCGCGCACGATTAGCTCAGTGGTAAGCTAGTCCACCCGGTCCGAACGCCAGAGCTAGCAAAAAATTCATGACTACAAAATAAAAAAGACTGTTGCCATTTTTTATTTAGCCATAGTACACACTATGGATTCTCCTCACACAAATTTTTGAAACCAATGGTGACTTTAGTACCTTAGTTCTAACTCAGAACTGTCCCTCTCTCTCTCTCTCTCTCTCTCTCTTTCTCTCTCTCTCTCTCTCTCTCTCTCTCTCTCTCTCTATCCCTCCCTTCTCAATTCCCTTAGAAGAACTGTTGGAAGTGGCGTCCACCTTCCTGGATGCAAAGGTTGAACCTCTTCAAGTCTTCATCATGTTCCGTCGAATGTTGCGGAAGATTCCAGGTTTTTCTGTCAGGTCATCGAATGCCAACAGGATTCTTGCTACCAGATTTCGTACACTATGTTTTTCACGTGATCCCAAATGTTCCTGTTGGCAACTCCATATGCTAAATGCGTATCTGCCATTTCAGCATCCGAATTATAATAATGTAACTTGTACTAAAAAAACTCAAGAAGTTTAAAGATAATATTTCATAGAATGCAGAAAAATATGCTTGAAAACTATCATCGAGAAACAAACAATCATTCATTTGACTGGCCTTTAATTAATTCCAAGGAAAATAATTATCAGACATAAATAGCTAATTACTCTTTGAGTACAAGACGACCCTACACGGTCAACACTTTTAAGATTTTGAACATCATTTTTTGAGACTTACCTGGTTTGTTTACCCAGAAGATCACGTGATAAAAAATCGTAAAATTATTTTTTAGCATCCTTGGGTTGGCCGCCAACTTTTATCAAACTTGCCCATGTCTGTGCCAAAATTTGCTCGGGCAAATCTTGAGTGTTTCAAAGTGTAAAAAATTTACATGAGAATTTTTTTTCTTATTCAGGTGTCAAAAAAGATGCCAAACCAAACCGTAAAAAACAAAGTAGTGTAGCTAGAAACATCGAAATTTTGTTGGCTTTCTGCAGAAATGTTCAGAATCAACTCATCTTAAACAGAAAAAAAGTTCTGACCTGAAGAATAAGCCAAAGTCGGACTTTTTCAGAAAGTTACAAAAAATCACTTTGTGCAGTTATAAAGGCGAATCCGAAAAAAACGGATTGCAGATCCGTCCTAGAAATGTCGTCAGTAATCTACCATTAACGGGTGTAAACGTTTTTTTGGTCCACCCTGTACAAAGAAAGAGACATTATACGAGTATTATGTTTGTCAAAAAAAAAAAAAAAAAAAAAAAAAAAAAAAAAAAACATTAGTAGATGATTAGTATACACGAATAATTTACATTAATAAAAACGAAATATAATACTGGATGAGAGATTTTTCATATTTTAAAAGTATTGTAATGTATTTAATAGATTATTTTAACAAATAATCGTCAGTAAAATAAACCATTATTCAAACTCTTTTCTTTTTTGGTCATCCTGAGCTATTTGGTCTTTATAACGTCTAACGTTCCATAGATACAAAAGAATAGTCGGGGAATTTTCTCAACAGATATACTTTCAAATTACCATCTACATAATTATAAACCCAATGTATTTACATAATTTGGTTCAGTTCTTTTTTTGTATCAAGTACCACACACGTACATCATTGATTTCTATATTTAATTAAATTAATTTAAAATTTACAATTACCACTAAGTAGGTACAAGAAAGAATAATTAAAATAATAATACACAAGAGTTTGTTTTACAAAGCAGGAACTACAAAACATTTCAAGTCCTCAAATACAGTAGGAGACTCATTGGCAGTAATATAACTCAAACAAAACTTTTACCTAAACATACATACCAAAAACAAACGTCAAGTTTGGTGCAGTTATCACAGATATTTTAGCAAGCATGGGAAAAGACTTTAATCGTGAATTTGAAGCCTTTACACATCAATTAACTTCTTTAGCTACTTAATAATAATAATTATCAGCAGACTGATGTTTAACTTGTACTATTTTTCTTATAAAAGAGGAGTTTTTATAACTATAACACTCAGAATTATCTCGGGATAGCATTAATGAAATCCTGATGTAATGAACTAGATTCCGCGAAAAACCATAGGATTTTGTTTGCAAATGCTTGCACACAAGCAACCATTTTTTAAAAATTTAAATCATGAACTCCTTTTTGTGTCCTGGTTCATACGTTCAACTTTGGAGTCTCTGCAAAACTCTCTATGTCACTCTCTCATTCATTCATTCCTAGATAAACGTTTCATTCATCAAATTCCGTCGCAAGCTATACGGTTTATCGATGGGAAACGTTCCCCCGTACACGACATTCACACTTTTCCTCGTACGCCGCGTATACAATGGTGCAGCGGTGAGCGGCGACGGTGTAACCCGATGTCGATACGAGGGCACGTGATCGTGTGGGCTCGGCTTGCTCTTCTTCTTTACCTTGCGTCGAATGAGGACCTCATACCTATCCTGGTGGAGAGGGCTGGACTAGGGGGGAGGGGGTTAACAGGAGTAAGCAGCGTCCAAAGAGAAAGGGGTTCAAATAAGCAAGGGCGGTGTAAGGGAAATTATACTGTCGGCAGAACTCGACAAGATAATACAAAATTCTGTAACCATCATTTTTAAGGTAAAAAAAACTTTTCTGTTTGTTAACAACCAATAGGATCAAAAGTAGATTAAGTAGGTAAGTATGTTCTACATCTACATAGGAATAACATACATGAGAAGAAAATGAAAGCTTCTAGGTTCTTGTTATGTATTCACTTGGTTACTCGGAAATTCACTACAAAAAATACTGAGTAAAAAATATTTTTGCATTTAATACTACTGGTAATAACTATAACGTAAAAGCGAAATCCTCTTAATTACTGACTGACCCACTTTTCATTGTACATATCTACATACCCAATCCCTAATAATTTGGTACCCCGTTTCTCTGATGGTTCAAATGTCCAATGTGATAGGCTTTTAAAAAATCACAAAAGGAACACCAGACACGGACACAATATTGTGAATCCTCCAATGAACAATTCGCAACAAATAGTTCTTTATATTACTTACAAAAAGTAAAATATTTCTTACGTTATTTACTCCTACGAATTAGCAGTTTTGAGGTTAAATTTGAAAGTTCGCTGAATTTTTAAATACCAATTTTTAAGAAATATTTTTCCGACTGTCAATTTTAAGTGCATAATTTCAACACACTACACATACTGACATACACCATACACTACACAATGGACACAGAAGGAGCCCAGAACAATGGTTCTGGGCGTCCAAAGGATTTACCCATCAATCCTTCCTCCACCATGACATCACACATGGACACAGAAAATAAAGTAATTATATTCTCGGTATAGTCTGTCCCGGTACCTCAGTGGTAAAGGCGGCACTCTGTAAGTCCAGAGTTTCCACAGGTCGAGGGTTCGAAAGCCAACCGGGACATGACAAGTTATCCTCCCATTTGGGATTTTTATCACATAATAATATGTCTTGGGCTTACTGCCGGAATAATGAGACTCTAGTAGTCTGAATCGGGCGGTATTAATAAGGCGATATTATTATTATTAGGTATATTACTTTTTATCAATACAATATTTACTACATATTTTTGTTACTTACATTCCTCTGAGCATCCTGGGCCGCGTATGAGAAGCTGGAGTTGAGAGAAATCTGGTTCATGGAGGCTGAGGACTCCGAGTCTGAAATACAATGTACGATGGATTGATGGCATTGGTTAAGCTAGAACAGAACGACTCTGAGAACCTTTGCCAAGCTCACAATCAACTCGAATGAAAGTGTCCAAATGAAATGAGACACAAGATCAGAGTAGAAGTTTTTTTTTTTTACAAAAAGTTGTTATGCCCCGGAACTGCTTTCGCATTACTTCAGGGCACTTTACCTTAACATCCATGCCATTCCAGAAACGGAAAAAATCGGTTAGAATTTTCCGCTTCGGCCGGGATTCGAACCCACAACCTCCGGGTTAGCAACCAATGCTCTTAACCACTGAGCCACGGAGGTCGGAGAGTTGAAGTAAGTAAGTCACAATAAATAATGATATTTGCCTATGAAGTTGTGGATGGACCCCAACAACTCACCTTGAAGATGTTGCTGGTAAGTACTCTCAGCATCCGGAATCACAGCAGGCGTGAAGAACTGAAACGCAGGCGGTTTCGCCGCCAGGGGTTTCTGTTCAGACAGAGGGGGGGCCAGGGGGGTCAGGGGGGGCTCGGGACCCTGTGAAGGCTGCGGGTTGCCTCTCATCGGGTTCGGTCGCATGGGGTTGCTCAGTGGGTTGGAGCGGGGCTTGTTGAAAGCGCTGGTCCTCAATGGGTTACTACCGGGTAGCGTGTTGGTACGAGGGAGGTTACTGTCGGGTTCAGGACCGGAGGAGGGTTTCAAATCTAGAGGAGCCATTGGGGTAGCTGTAGGTTTCACGCCGATCGGATGAGCTATAGGGTTAACTCCAATAGGATTGGCTGTAGGATTCACGCCTCCAGCGTTGACTATTGACTTCATGCTGACAGGGTTACTGCTGGGGTGCATGCTGCTCATGTTGCTGACGGGATTCACAGCACTGGGCTTGCTCATGGTACTTCCCCCAGCAGGCATGCCCCAGGGTTGAATCTAGCCACACCCCCCATGGCCTGGCTGATGGGGGTTTGCCTGGCGGATTCTGGCAGTTCGCCACTATAGTGGGCGTAGTTGGGGAAGGATGGCGTGGACACAGGTTGGGTGGCAGAGAACTCCATTTGAGAAGAGGGGCGAGGGTTCATTTCTTCTGGTCGAGAGAGGGGAGGGAGCTGTAGACAGCGGGCTGGTATGTACTGTGAAGGGGGGTGAATAAATTTAAATCTCAATTACTTACACAAAATGTCTGTGTGTCTGTGTATACGTAAGGTTCAGGGGGAGACGTTTAGTTTTGAAAAGTATTCTCATTGGTGTCTGCCTTCATACTAAATCCCAAGCCCAAGAAGGTTCCTGGTCATAACCCAGCCAGAATTGAGTCCATATAATATAATATATTATATGGACTCAATTCGAAATGCATATTATGCATTTCGAAGACATTTTTTACACTTAATTTATTACCATGAGAATAACTGATTCTCTAAGAATACAACCGTCAAAAAGATTTGTAATTAAGTTTTTTAATATAATTTGTTCAAAATCTCATCCTCACCTGAGAGAGCAAATGCTGCAGCTGAGAATACCAGAGCAAGTCTTGTGCTTGACTCCCCGCACACACGCCTGCTAGGTCCACAAGCTGCACCAGCAGGGGTAGATGTTCGGGAGTGCAGAAGGCACCCAGATGGGCTAGTATCTCCTCTGCCGCATGATGCAGGAAGTGAAGACTCATCTTGATCTTGCCGAGACGAAGGAGCTTCAGAGCGAAGTGGTATTTCATGTACTGAGGACAAGAGGATGGTAACTTGATTCTTGAAAATCTATGTAAAAGAATTCATATACTTGTTTCATGAATATTTTCTAAGATAAAATTCAAAACTATTCAATCCATTAAATAAAAATTTCAGAATTTAATTTATTGATCAAACGGGATTACGCTAAGGGAAAGTAAGAAACCACAAGTAAACATGCAGTGGTAGTCAAGTGGTTAAGGCGCTAGTCTGGTAATCTAGGTAGCGTATCTGCTGGTTCGAATCCTGCTGGTTCGAATCCCAATTTCCTCATTTCTTTGAGTATATGACTACATAATGACAAGACTCTGAGGGTTAGGTGGTAGAATTTTTTTTTATTATTATTTTATATCATTGACAGGGTAGTCACTGTGGCAGAGCGAGTGTAGTCACCGTGGCAGAGCGAGTTAGCGCGCTAGGCATTGCACACATGGTGACCTGGGTTCGATTCCCAGCGGGGGAGGATTTTTTCTGCTCTGTACTTGTATGTTCGGGGTCCACTCATACCTCGTGAGGAAAAATGAGTAGCTGCTTTAATGTGAAGCAGCGACCAGTGGCAGAATCTTAGGCAAAAAAAATAATTCAAGATATTGTAAATTAAAGTGGTAAAGTCCTATGATTCTGCGCTACCCACTAAAATTGTGACATAATAACACAAAGAAAAAAGCATTATATCATTGACAGCCTGGTGGTTTCATTCCACTAGAGCATTGGTTCCCAACCTGGGGGTATTTACCCCCCGACGGATAAAATACACTTTTTTGAGCGGTAAAAAGAACTAAGCGCTCAGTGAAAAAATAAAAATATACCTACTGACCAACTGGGTACAATTTCAATATACGTACTTGTTTTTTTTCCCCCTATCTATAGCTATTTCTATGCTTTACTTTTTTAGGGGGGGGGGGGTAATGGCTAAATTTGAGCTTAACACTTTGAGCCCCAGAGTTGGGATCGGCGAGTGAGCACGAGGGACCACGAATTTCAGAACCCAACACTCATACATTGCTCCCAAGGACCACTAGAACCTATTCCCTATGATAAACACATAGAAACGAATACCATAGAGTACTCAACTGCTCATGTCTTCAAAGTAAAGGAAGGTCGTGAATACCATATAGAGTACAACAAGTCTACAGTGAAATTTTGGGTGAGGGTCATATATGGTACCTACTCATGTCTTTTGTGAAATGTCAGCTGAGGGTCATATATATGGTATTCATGGGCTCAAAGTGTTAAAAAGGGGCATTGGTCTAAAAAAAGGTTGGGAACCACTGCACGAGAGAGTATTATTCCTATCTCACCTGCAGCTGTACAAACGGGTACCCAGCGCCCTGGCTCCTGAGCTTGACTGCATTCTCGTACGCCATACTCAACAGCAGGTTCCGACCAGTCACCGTGGCGTCCAGGGACGCTTTCTCTCTGTTGTCATGGCAACCCGCTCCCAGCAGTTTGAACCGGGTCCATGGGGCGTTCACCGTGAGAGTGCAGAACTGCTCACCGTAGAAATCTCCCTTGTTGCCTGGGAATCAAGAGAGAAGGTATTCAATACTAGCCTGGGAAGCAAGGGAGAAGGTATTCAATACTAGCCTTTTTTTTTAAAAAAAAAAACAAGAATTGTGCTTTATTTGTACATAATTTCATAACAATAACAATAACATAATAAATAACAAAGTACTTAAAATTAATAAAATAACATGAGTATGCGCACTATACTATCACACTAAGGTACCTGGAGAACCGGGCACCTTGTTTTGTGATGGAACCTTGGAAGCAAGGGAGAAGGTATTTAATACTAGCCTTGGAATCAAGAGAGAAGGTATTCAATACTAGCCTTGGGTCTGGGAAGCAAGGGAGAAGGTATTCAATACTAGCCTTGGGAGCATGGGAGAAGGTATTCAATACTAGCCTTGGAAGCAAGGGAGAAGGTATTCAATACTAGCCTTGGAAGCAAGGGAGAAGGTATTCAATACTAGCTTTGGAAGCAAGGGAGAAGGTATTCAATACTAGCCTTGGAAGCAAGGGAGAAGGTATTCAATACTAGCCTTGGGAGCATGGGAGAAGGTATTCAATACTAGCCTTGGAAGCAAGGGAGAAGGTATTCAATACTAGCCTTGGAAGCAAGGGAGAAGGTATTCAATACTAGCCTTGAAAGCAAGGGAGAAGGTATTCAATACTAGCCTTGGAAGCAAGGGAGAAGGTATTCAATACTAGCCTTGAAAGCAAGGGAGAAGGTATTCAATACTAGCCTTGGAAGCAAGGGAGAAGGTATTCAATACTAGCCTTGGAAGCAAGGGAGAAGGTATTCAATACTAGCCTTGGAAAGCAAGGGAGAAGGTATTCAATACTAGCCTTGGAAGCAAGGGAGAAGGTATTCAATACTAGCCTTGGAAGCAAGGGAGAAGGTATTCAATACTAGCCTTGGAAGCAAGGGAGAAGGTATTCAATACTAGCCTTGGAAGCAAGGGAGAAGGTATTCAATACTAGCCTTGGAAGCAAGGGAGAAGGTATTCAATACTAGCCTTGAAAGCAAGGGAGAAGGTATTCAATACTAGCCTTGGAAGCAAGGGAGAAGGTATTCAATACTAGCCTTGAAAGCAAGGGAGAAGGTATTCAATACTAGCCTTGGAAGCAAGGAAGGATTCAAATAGCCTTGGAGCAAGAGAAGATAATCAGGCAGACATGGGCGTAGCCAGGGTGGTGCAGGGGGAGCTGCCCCTCCCTAGAAAATTCCAGGGAGTATGCAACACTAGGTATTATGGATTGTTCACTAGGTATCATTGATTTTCCTCATTAGCTGCCCCCCCTAGCCCTAAAATGTTTGGAGTCCCAAAAGAGAAGCCCCAATGTGTAATCACACAAACCTATATTAGATGTATTGCGACCAAGATCAGGCAGACATTGTTATATGTTTTTTTTATAGTCATACTTTTTTCTTATCTGTAGAACATCTACAGTTCTACACCTATTTAGTTTGGCCTTCCAGCTGATATCCGTCTGTTATGTCAGTGAGAAGAATGGATTGTTGTTATTAGTGGGAGTATCTCATTGGGTACAGAATTATTATACAGTTCATTGAATAATAATTGTTTTTGTATTTTAACATTTTTGAACCTGGTACAGTCAAAGTCTAGCACATATTACAACTTACCGAGCAGTTGTCCCAATTTCAGGATAGCAGCAGTGTCAATAGTGTCGGGAGTGGAATTATTCAGAATTCCAGCTAGATGAATTCCCCACTCGCTCAAATCTACGGTTGTGCTGCTGTTTAACTGTAAAGAAAAAGATAGATTTTTTTTCTTCATATTATAAACACAAGAAGAATTGCATAGATTGATTAGGTCTTGGTCTTATCTCTGGGGTTTGAGTTTCTTTCCAAACCAACTCACTTTTTTGGTTTTGGGGTTATTATTTTTTCAAAAGATTCAAACGAAAGGACTCAAGTTAGACAAACATACAACAAGAACACGATATCTATAAATTAAAATTGCACACTCTAATAAATTAAAAAAAAGGAATATCAAACAACAAGATTGAATGAGAATTAATAGTAAGTGATCACACAACTATGGAACATAATTGCATATAATGTTCATTGGCACTCTTTCTAGCCATGTACCTTATGAGTTAATTTTTGTCCCTTATTCAAAAAGTGCCGTCTTAGTTGCAGAAAGCTCCCGGAATATGAACAGGAATATGAGACTCCGGTACCGATGATTGTAAACTGCGTCCCGGGTCAACATTTGAAATCTTGCGATAGCCCTTGTATTTCCCATGTGACCCACTCTTACCTGATGATGATGATGATGATAACTTTAGCTCTAGCCAGGCGCGGCCGGTGGGAAAATGTTTTGGGAGTGTTGCCACATAAACCGGACTAAAATGGGATTTATAGAGTCGCTCTTTGAGTATCTAAAGAGTTTAAGTTTGTTTACCACGCCAATCATAATAATTGTGAATTAATTATTCTAGAAATGTGTTTTCTTTTATATATATTATATTTATTTTGTTTTTAAACATTAATTGATTGATTTTTCCACTTTTTTTGTACATATATTAAACATATTCATAAAATTGCCTTATTTTTTTTCTTGAACCTCTGATTCTCAAGTCTATGGATCTCATGATTGACAATTGGTTGTTCACCCATATGGAGTTTTTGTGTTTTGAAGTTTCTAGATATGTGTGATTATTTTCGTTGTGTACGAGCTAGAGCTAGGACTTGAGAAAATCCTCTCTTTTTCTGTTTCGTCTGGGGGTGCTGCAGTTCCGCAGCTCCTTAGCACCGGCCACGCCTGGCTCTAGCCTATTCTATAGCACAAGGGGGAAGTACCTGAGGGCTCTGATTGAACATGATCTGGAAGCAAGGTCTCAGCGGATCGCTGGCAGGGATGCTGGCGAGGAAAGCTTCATGGACCTCGGAGCGGGTGAAGTGATTGTTGGGGCCTGTGGAGAGAAGGGTCGCCAGGGCCCAATCCTTGGTCTGTAGGGCCAGGTCTGAAACAGAACTCAGTTTATGTAGAACCATGTGTGCGATGAGGTAGGAGCCTGGAGCACTGTCGTTTTTATTATTATTATTATTTAACACTTTATTGGTCAACTACATACATTCAACAAAATAGGACATGATAAAAAAAACACTATAGAATATGTAGTGAACCAAGGGGCGAGGTTAAAGTCTGTGGCTTTCTCTTCCACCGAACGTTCTTACCGAAATCAGCGTTTCGAAGGATTTCAATAGGCTGAAATCGAAGGATATGAAATCGAAAAGTTTTCACTATGGTTGGCCCAGCAATAAATTAAAAAAATACTGTGGATAGGGACGAACGGAGAAGAGTTTGTGGTAGTAAACTTTAAGTTTATTTCATAACATCTTACTCAGGTATCTGTCATATTATTTGAGGCGACTAGAGCCAAACCAAAGTTTATACTTACGCAATGCTTTCTGTTTCTGATTGTTAACTACGTGCTGTCTCAGCTTGAAGCTTTTTTCTTCCGTGTTGTGGGCTTTCCACAGAGCCGTGTTGGGATAGCGCAAGAAGTCAGTTCCCTTCACTTTGGAATAGCTGCGTAGCAAGAGTTCGCCAATGTCACTCAACTCAACTTCCTGAGAAACAATGAGAAAACCAGAAGGTAAATATAAGAGAAAACCAGAAGGTAAATATAAGAGAAAACCAGAAGGTAAATATAATTTTTTTCTAACAAGCTAGTCCGTTAATAGGTAATAAGTCATTGGAGACAATCAAACAAGTCATATTTATAAACATAAGTATCTGTTGAGAATGTCTTTAGCATGATTCTATCAATGCCTTCTGCTTATTTATAACATGAAAGTTTAAAACATCTATTGTACTCATACCTTGAGGTTTGAAGCAGTCAATCTGGCAGCCATTGATTTCAATGACGCCACAAAAATACAATCATCATAGGGTGGCGTCATCGTGAACGATGGTAGCCTGACAGTGTAGGAATGAGTCATTACTTCTACCACTGTCTTTACAAGGAGGCTAATAATTGACAAGGGCTCCCAGAACCAAGCCAATGCTGGTCTACTCCCTGTTTATAGTCCCCCAGCCACACAAAATACAATAAAATTAATAAAAATGTTCGGGTACAAAAGCCTTTACGACTTGAAACTTACGCCTTTAGACCTGAACATGAGCTCAATGAGTTGGTACAGGAGCTGCTCACTCAGACTTGTGGCCCGGTGTATCATGGACTGGATGAAGCCGTTGAAACACTTCTTATCCTCACTGTCGCTGAAACAGATAGTGTCCGAAAATATAATAATAATATCGCCTTATTCATACTGCCCGATAAGGACTAACACTTTCACCGCCAACTGTATTTTCGACTATTTTCATTCATAGGCCAGGCGTGATTTTGATGTGGTGATACTTCAAAGTATCACTGTCCTGGGGAAGAGATTTCATGTCTACGCCAAGTGATACTTTTAAGTATCACCTTCAATTCCTGACCGAATCTATATCCTAATACTGCTAGGCCAGAGCAACACATTCCTCATGTTAAACATATAGAAAGTGTTACTCACAAGTATCACCAGCGTCTTATAGAAGACTCTGTGGGTGATACTTTGAAGTATCACCATGTTCATACTAGCGCAGAGCCAGGTGATACTTCCATGTATCACCTGGCGCTGAAAGTGTAAGTCCCATTATTCCAGCAGTAAGCCCAAGACATATTATTATGTGGTAAAAATCCCAATTGGGAGGATAACATGTCATGTCCCGGCTGGGTTTCGAACCCACGACCTCTGGAATTTTTGGATTCACAGAGTGCCGCCTATAGAGTTGACAAGGAAAATATAAAAATCATAACTTAAATCGTGCAATTTTTTTTTTTGTTATTGCTGGAAAGCTTGGATTTCAAATCTGAGCTTTCCAGGCTGTTAGTACACCATTAAAAAGGAGAAATGGAAATATTGAGAATGGACATTGTTTACATACAAAGGACTTGACTGATTTAGTAAGGAAAAAGGAAAAATCTATGCATCATTGGTGGGTCTTGGTTATGTGGATTAATAAATTGGTAGTCTAAACCACTCACTCCGTCTGCAATACATGGACTTCATACTGGGTTCATAGTGGTTGATTAAAAACTTTTTGTATAATACACTATGGGATACACTTTCTAAATAAATAAAAAAACACGAAAAAGGTTTCAGATGAGCTTATATGTATGTTGGTACTTACAAAGTAAACGGTGTTAGAAGTTCGATTTCATGAAGATAGTTGCTATCGTCAGAGCAATGGAATAATTTCTGAACATCAATGTTATATTCGTGAATCCTAGAGCTTTCGAATTTCATGACAGAGTTCACTCGGAATTTCCCCACACAGTATTTGCTGAAAGAAAAAATAAAGTCATGTATGATTACTACACAATATAAATAAACAAAGCAAGAAAAAAAAATTGTTGTATTAACTGAAAAAAAAAAAAAAATATTAGAAAAACTGAACGTAGGTAAATTGAGATTTCTAGTATAAACACTATAAACTAGCTAGATTGCTAGAGGGACCGATATGAACAGGATTTTTTTCAAAAAAATTATTTTGTAGTTATTATAATTATAAAATAAAATAAAAATGAAAAAAAGAGGAACAATCTGAACAGGATTTTTTTCAAGATGTTTATTTAAGGATTCTCAAATTGTTGCTAATATGACTCAAACCCAAATACTGTGAATATTTGTAAAAGAAAATTTAAAGAAGGAAAAGTACACTCTGCTCTGGGAACGTATTCTCTGTGTATTTTCTTTGTTGACAAATAAATAAAACAACATTAATCAAATTGAATAAAAAAAATTGCTTGGCTCACCCAAACTGTTTGGTCATTCGGTTCCGGATGACAGTGTTCTTCTCATTCAGAGTCTCCTTGAACCTTTTCCACGTCGGCAGATAGCTCCCCATGTACCACGCAGTGTACTCCTTGGGGAATGCCAACGACAGCCGCTTCATAGTGTCGCTCTGTTCTCTTGTGATACTGGAAAAGTTGGCGAGAATCCCAGCAAGAAATGGTCCGTACGACGCAAAACTGTCACCTGTGTTGAGTGGAGATTAAAGTTGGGATATGTTTGGTGGTGTAAAATTTAGTACCTACCTATCTTAATTATTTTAATGAAAAAAAAAAAAAAAAATGAAGAAGAAGGGGGGAAACACGAAGAGTTGGTAACTGTAAAAATCTGAATATATTTCTTAAATTTATTTTTGAAAACCTATAAACCATTCTATTATTGGGATGAGAAACATTTTTGTTTCTTCTTCTGAACATTTCAGTTTACAACGTACTGAGTTAACACCCTCTAGGGTGCTTTGAAATTCACAACGCCACTACTATAGATTATTTTTACTTTTTGAATTGGCGGAGCAGAGCGCTACATAATTAGAGCTCCGTAGGTAAAACTATACCTGAAGATTTACGAGTGTGCCGGCGATCCAAAGAGGAAATGTCGGTGAAGGGGCTCTTCATAGATCTCTCCGGATAGCTCTGTACTGGAGGGGTACGCTGAGGAATGGCCTGTCAGGGTAAGCATGGTGGGAGGGTTCGCTGGGGGAAAGGTCTGTCTGGGTAAGAGCTGGTAGGGGGGGTCCGCTGGGGTAAAGGGTTCTGGAGGGGGGGTACGCTGATACGCTGCGGGTAGGGCCTCTGTAGTGACCTCTCTGAGTAAGTCTTGTCGTGGACTGACATGGATGATAACCTGAAACACAGCACAAGAGGAACCATTAGAGACAAATTTGATCAAACCTAAAAGTTATCAATTTTTTGTGAACCATAATGGTGATATCACAATTACTCAAGCTAGCCTTACTAAATTTTTGCTTTACTTGGGACTCAAACAAGCAATCTCCAGGTTATGAGTCGACAGCCTTGCTTCTGCGGTCGGATCGATCTAATAGTATTTTATAACAAGGTTAATTTTAAGTCAGGGTTTACATGGTCAGTGATGTTTAGTACATAACAACCGGTTGACAAATGTACCATGAACATGGACTTGTTCAAGGACTCAAAAAAGATCTTTCCTTCCGACTTCTTTATTATAAGTCAGAAAGAAAGATCTTTACTTTTTCAGAACGGTTCTTTATATCAATATTTCGTTCATACGAAATAAAACTGTCAAATCCGTCGTGATATGACCATGCAGTTGAAAACGACATTAAACCCAAATTAAAAAAAAAAAAAAAAACTGTCAAATTTTACAGAAATGTACAATAATTAGTGGATAAGTCAAAAACAGGAGCCGCTTCCCCAAATAAAAATAGATAAACCTTATCTAGAAACAGTAAAGTCGCAATTATTTGCTACAGAGAGATATGTACAATTGTACACATTATATTTTCTATGAGTTCTAATGAAAATTGATGTAATAATAATAATATCGCCTTATTTATACTGTCCGATTAAGACTATTAAAGTCCCATTAATCCAGCAGTAAGCCCAAGACATATTATTATGTGGTAAAAACCCCAAATGGGAGGATAACTTGTCATGTCCGGGCTGGGTTTTGAACCCACGACCTCTGAAATCTCTGGATTCACAGAGTGCCGCCTTTACCACTCAGCTACCGGGACAGACATGTGTTACATCAGTGGATAAATAACTAACCTGTCTTCCAGTGGTATGGGAGAAGACGCAGACAAGGGTGGCTTGGCAGAGCGCTCTCTATCCTGCCTGCGGCCGGGTAGAGAGTTCATGTACTTCTCGAAGTCGGTAAGGCGGGGGCTGGGCCTGCTAGAGGGGAGGGGGGGCTTGCTGTCCAGGGAGGAGTTCTGATCCTCATCGCTGTCTTGTCGCTTGGAGGTCCCCTGCTTTTGAGCTTTCAATATCTGAAAGTAACAATATATTTCTAGTACAACTTCTCACTTTTCTGTTTATAATAATTAAAATAGAGAGGTTAGTTGATGGCATGAATTTTCGAAACTATTACCTGCTGATGAGAGCAAATAAGCTCGAAACAGCTGTCCAGGTATGTTCTGATATTCATGTTCATCTAATACAACTTCTCACTTCTCTATTTATACTGATTTAGTAATCTACCGACCTCAGTAGCTTGATCGATAAGGCGGCGGACTTGTAACCTGGAGGTCGGTGGTTCAAGTGCCGGTTTCAGCGTAGATTTAGTGAAGCTGGTTTGATTAGTTGTGATATCACGAAAGTGCTTAACACAAATATGATAACTTTTATATTTAGTAATCAGTACACTACATAATATTTCATTACTAGGTCACCAAGAATTTAGGTAATCAAAATGACATTATAGATTTTCATATTGTACTTAAATATGTACTGACTTATTGTGCTAACATTTACTTTTATTGGTACCATGTATATTTTGTTTTGTAATTTACGCAACTGAGTACTAACGTATATGTGTGATATTCTAGTCAATCTGTAGTGTTATAATTTTTCCGTTTGTAATACTTAAAATTTCTTTTTCTTTCTTTTTAAAAACTTATTGTTAAAATATTTGTAATTTGTATAAAGGACTAGTCTGTAAATATATACCCGTTTACCGGGCCATATTGTTATTATTAAATGCAAGTACTAAATTCATATGTTTCTAAATTCATAATTATGTTTCTAACACAGAACGCCTTAGCATATTTGATCAATAACATCACTTTAAAAAGTAATATTATAAAGAAAATTTCTATTATTTTACATTTTCATTTTTATATTGTTTTAGGACAATGTTACTAACATACTCAAGAGATCTTTTGACTCCACGGGGAATCGAACCCGAGACAAACTGTAGAAAATTCCCACGAAGTGTGTACCTTGGCTATGCGCAAAGCAGTGGTCTCCAAATTATCCTTGCTGCTCTTCTTCGCCCTTGACTTTTTAGCTTTCTCCTCTGACATGATGGTCTTGATAATCATCATCAACTTCTTGTCATCCACTTTCTCCTCCTCCTCCTCCTCCGCTGAGTCACTCTGGGGAGGACTGGGGGTGCGGGGGGTGTGTCGCTTGGACTTGGTATGCTTTCTACTGGTTGGACTGAGAAGAAAAAAATCAATAAATTGTCCGTCAAAACAGAAATTAGTTTCACAGGATTTTTTTTTTTTTTTTTTCATCACTTTCAACTGCATGGTCATATCACAACGGGGGTGTTACCCTCCATTCAATATTAGAAACTCACATTATATAATTATGTATAAATAGTGTTGTAAATTCTTTATTAAAATTATTTACATAAATCACAAGGGGCGGAATTATTGTCTAAGGCAAATCTCTACCATCCAACCCATGATCTTGCCCCACTTAGAATTGAGTTTATTACAGGTATTTTTTACACATATACAATTATATTGTACACTAGCCGTTTGCCCGTGCTTTGCAACGGGACTAAATTTCAAATTTACTAAGGCATGGCCGTACTGCTGGACAGCAATGCCTTTTTGAACTTTTTATAATTTTTCTGGACAAAGCGATAATGGTTTTGGGGGGGTCAATTCTGAGACATTTTTCGCTATCTCTTACCGTTTTGGCTAAACAACTCTGGACAAACAAACAAACAAACATAGGTTGGTAGGTAGGTAGTCCTTTTTTCTGTTTTATACAGGGTGGGGCAAAAGTCTGGAAACCCTTGAATAACTTTCGAATGCCTTCTTCGGTAAACTTAAAATTTTGTGTGGTAAACCGGGCTAATAAGACCTTCTTTTAGAGTGGGGTCGATTTTTGTTACCGGCCCCCATGTCGGGGCCAGGGGGGCCAACTTCATTTTTTCAAATACGAACCCCCACCTTGCGATACATTTTTGGAAAGGTCTTCAAATAAGAAATACATTGGTGCAAATTTTATTTTTTAAATATTATTTGTTTGCAAATGGCGTCCAACTTTGTGTATGCAGTAAAGTCTGGAAACCCCTGAATATCTTTCGAAAGGACTTTCTCAGTAAATTTAAAATTGTGTACGGTAATCCTTGGTAATTAGACCTTATATTAGAATTGAACCGATTTTTTTTTACTGGCCCCCATGTCGGGGCCAGGGAGGTCAACTTCATTTTTTTAAATACGAAATCCCACCTTGCGATACATTTTTGGAAAGGTCTAACTACCCCGACTTACCGTGCACAAATTTAAATTAACACAATTTTAAAATTTCAAAAGATATTCAGGGGTTTCCAGACTTTACTGCATACACAAAGTTGGACGCCATTTGCAAACAGTTAATATTTAAAAAATAAAATTTGCACCAAAGTATTTCTTATTTAAAGACATTTCCAAAAATGTATTGCAAGGTGGGGGTTCGTACTTAAAAAAATGAAGTTAGCCCCCCTGGCCCCGACATGGGGGCCGGTAACAAAAATCGGCCCCACTCTAAAAGAAGGTCTTACTACCCAGGTTTACCATACAAATTTTTATCTTTACCGAAGAAGCCATTCGAAAGTTATTCAGGGGTTTCCAGACTTTTGCCCCACCCTGTATATAGAGATAAAGCTCACTAAAAATAGTGTGTATCAACGTATCAACTGAGTATGCTAAGTCATTTCAAGTATGAAAACGAGACATTCTCTCAAATGCATTAGAATTTAATTTCACAGGTGTACTAAAGTTGGAGCACGTTCCTGATACTTCTTATCAATCGCCCGTCTTACCACTGCACTAACTACTTACATGGGACAATGGGACACGGCAATACTTACATGCTACTTGATGCTTTGTTTCCACTGTCAGATGTGTTGGTCTGTCTGCTGCTGGGATTCGGCTGGGCCAGGTTGGGGTCACTCATTTCGCTCCCTGGAATCATTCTCACAAAGTTGGGGGCTTCATCATCGTTGTCATCAGTGTCATCGCTCAGAGACCGCGAGTCTTGTAGTTCTCCCGTCTCTAGATATTGGTTTCTATCCTGTAATCAGAATGACACGCTAGGTAAAAAAACTTTACACATATATCAAATTAAAATGTGTTATTTTTTTTTATCAGAGCATACCTACTTTGTCATGATGTTAATTTATTGATATTTTAATATCAATGAGAATGTAACATTTTATGACAACTGTCGTTTTATGAGTCGTTCAGGCACAGAAGAAAGGTTTGAGTTTATTTCAAGTGACTATGTTGATCAATTTGAATTCTACACATTTTTTGACATTGTTGTTAACATGACTGTGTGGTTAGCTAATTTGTGACAATTTTTTTTGTAGCTATTTTAAATCGTAGGTGTATTTGCAGAAGCTTTGTAGGTTGAATTAGACATGCAATTTGTTTGATTGAGCAACAAATGCTAACCCAAGTTAAAAACAATTAGATCAAATCAAATCAAAATATATATTTATTCGTTTTCATTTTTTTTTTACAAAAATTATGAATACTGTCAATTCATAATATTGTCAATTAAAGGGGAAAAAATAATAACAATTAACTGTCAGACTCTATAGATTTTATTTTCTACTTGATTCAAAAATGTAATTTTACTAGGAGTTCAGAATCAGTAGATAGGTAAAAATTCAGCCATTATTTGGTAACTACAAGCTTTCCTCTGAATTGAAAGAGAATTAGGTAATTGGTAAAAAGCTTATTCCAGAGAAGAAAAAAAAAAAAAAATTCTCACCTTGGTAGTTTTTTCGGTTGATCTTTTCAGTTTTGATAATTTTTCTGCTGCCACACTATTGTCAGTCAGAGGTGCAGCATTTATTTTTTCAATATCAGGTTGTTTTGTTGTTTGTTGTTGTAGGGGCAAGCCATCAAGATCTTGATTAATCTCAGCTTTTTTTGTTTGATCTTTGTTCCCAACATGTTTGGCGTCACTTTTAAATGCTTTGATTGATTTTTCTTCTTTATTGGTTAAGTTGTGTACCAAAATGTTATTATTAGGCTCAATGTTGCTATCAACTTTAAGAGGTATATTTCTGGGTTCATCTTCCAGATTTACTTGAGAAATTTCTTCACATAAATTATCATATGGGCTAGCAGTGAGATTTCTATCAAGGAGAGTAGGAGCAATGTCTTTTTCTTCAGGTATTGAATTTCTCTCTTGGCTTTCATTATTTTCTACATTGAAAGTCTCTTCTGCAACATTTACAGGACTTTGTTCATTCTGCATGACTTCACTAGGTTGGTTATTATTAGCTAATATTTGCTTTGTGTTACCTTTGTTGTCTTCTAAGTGGTTGCAGTCATGTACCATTTTGTCTCCATCAATAATCTCATGTTGAATGACATAGTTTTCAGTGCTTTCTGTTTCCTCTACTCTGTTTGAGTTATTTATTGGTTCAGACCTTTCTGAGTTTGGTTGATTAGTATTATCAGTAGAATTGTGATGAATATTACATTCTTTACTGTCAAAACCATTATTTGAATCAGCATTACCTTCATAAGAACTTTGATTTTTTTCAATAGATAATTTTTCCCCTTCATGTGATGTGTTAAAATTATCAGAGCTCTGCCCATGAACTGCATTAACAGCTGGAATGTTTTCATAATCTTGATACCAACTATTTTTGTTGGATCCTCCCAATGATACACCTGGTGAAGGTTGAACAATGTCAGGATGATATGTTGCTAGCTCATTGTTTTCCTGGTCATAATTAGCTACAGCACTTGGTCCTTCATGGAATGGCACATTAATGTTACTCACTCCTGTGGAAGTATTTCAATATTAGAACTTATAGGGGCATATAAAGAATCATTTACACCTGTTGAGTTTACATCAGTTTGTACCAGATTGTACATTGTTTGACTTTCCTGAAAACAACTTTGAGGAGTTTGTTCTAGACTTGCAGGGTTAAACCAAACATTCTGGTTGTATTGTATTTCAGTAAAATTACTATTCTGATAGGATCCATTATTTGGCACTACTGTAGTGTTGTATTGAGGATGATTTTGATGTAAAAGATCATTGTAACCAGGTGGCTGTGAATTGTAAGATTGACCATTGTGATAATTATTTATTATTGTTGAGTTTGATGGACTTGTAATTTGTTGAGGGTAGTTGAAATTATCATTGCTATGATCACCAAAGTGCTGTTGTTGATATTGATCCTTATATTGAGCAGAATAATCATGATTATTGTAGTTGTGATTGTCCATGATCTGAGTTTGTTGTAAATTCTGATTATAACTGTTAATATTGGGTTGAAATATTCCATTTTGATCCTGATTTTTTGTCTGTGACTGCAATGTGGTATAGTGTTTGTTTTCTATCTGTTCAACTCTGTGACATTTCTCATTATTGAGTGTTTCTGATTGCTGTTCAGTTTGAATAATTTCATTGTTGTCCCATGATGTTGCCCAAGTGTTGTCATCCCAATCAATTGGATCTGTACTTGCTGGAAAGACAATAAAAAACTTTTTTAGTTTCAAACATATCAATTTAATTTTTTGTACCAAGGCCTTTCTTTTTTATCTTCTGGTGAATCAACACCAGTATGTCTAACAATTAGGTATATATTTTTGAAAAATACTTGAACAAGTTTATTTAACAGTGTGTATAATGAAAAACACTTTATTTTTACATTACACTTGTATCATTATTGATACAAGTGTAATATTTTTTCTTTTCTTTTTCAATTTAAATTAGGTACACTACATTTTCTTGATGAAATTTATTACTCCCAGTCAAAACTGTGAACATGTTGTGAAAAGTTGTGTCAACTTTGGAGAATTGACCCATTCAGGTCCTGAATTATTCATCAGAACAGGGTTTTACTGTCCTGGAAATCTCACCAAAAACTGGGGGGTTTGAACTTGGGACCTATGAACCACAAGCAGAAGCTAATACTGTTTCCGCACAGAAGTTAGCTTATTGTAGTACTTATCTAAGTTATTGAAAATCTGTGAGTTAAATCTAATCAAGTACACAGCAAAAGCCAGTTGAGGGGTATAGTAATATATGAGAATTAATAAATGATAACTCACCACTGTTATCTTCATTAGTCTCAGAAGACTCTTGTCCCCAGCTCCAAGCATCATTCACTTGAGACATAGTATATAGATTCTGATGTCTAAAAATCAGAAGATTAATTAATATTAATTCACAATAATTGAGAGGAAGAATTCTGTTGCCATGAACAATATTTATATGTAGACCATCATCACAATATGCCAAAGCATTAGACCAATAAGCTAAGATTTACCATTTAAGACCTTTTCACACCTACATAAAACACCACAGTTATTGTCAAAATGAAATCATGAAATGAGATAAATAAATAATAATTTTAGCAATCTCAATTATTCAACCAATAGCATACATTGTATTACTGTCTTCTGTGTCATATTACAAACCATAATTGTACTTTTTGCGAGAGGGCATTAGAGTTTGTTACACAATCTTAATATATAAATTCCATTTACATCAATTCATTTATAATTAACAGAACTCCAAAACAGCTAGACAAAATTACATTAAATTTGGCAAAAAGCTTCCATTTCTCATGTAAGGATGTACTTGGAACAGCTTTTTAAAAACTCTAATAAAAATGCCAGCCATGGGCAAAACCTTAAAGGCAAAAAATCCAGGCTTTTACCTGTTTAAGTAATTATAACATTATTGCTGTGTGTGAAAAGTGATAAAAAAAGTCTGATAATTAATGGGTGATTGATACACATGGTCAGACTGTTTATCTAAGGGCAGCATTCAACTAATGACCATGAAACTGCAAGATTTAACATAATAGCTTAGAGAACCATTGTTTTGTTAGGCTGTCTGGTTTCATTTAAGTACCTGTTGATATTTCATTTATATATATAGGTATATATTTTTTTTAAATATCTCAATTATATTATACTCAATAGGTACCTACATGAACATCAAACAAACCAGTAGTTTTCAAAATAATATAAATAATTGGTGTCTCATTCTCAGTAAATTATAATAAATATATTAGTTTACAAATTTTAATAACATACTGTGCATTCTCTATGTTCAGTTAAGTGTCCTTAAAATCTGACCTACATAGAAATACCTCAAGATTTGAGACCCAATTCTCAAGCTCTTGAGTAACCTCTTTTAAATAAAAAAATACATCCAAGAGATAGGAAAAATAATTTTGGCCGTTTCTAAGCCAAGACCAAGTCATGTTGTTTTGATTGGCAGGGTCTGTTATCTATTGAAAGTGCCAACTCAGCTAGAGCTTTTCTCAGAGGGTAGTACTTTCTCTGGGGACTTACCTGGTTTGCAGTGAAATGCGAATCCTTATATGATTTAAAACATAGCTTGAAACCACAAATACGTGTGAAGTAACATTATTCTGTAGACAATTAAGGGAAAAAGAAAATCTTGATTACTGATAAGCGAATTTTTTTGAAGATTTTCCATTAAAAAATTGTCTGATTACTTGATTATCAACCATGTTGATGAATGTCCCTGAAGCTACCAACGTTGCTGAAATTTTCATCGAAATTTCTACAGGGTAAAGCAAAATCTTGTCACTCTCGTTGCTAAACTTACAAACGAAAAGGTATTAATACCTCAGTTACGGGATTTTTTACTAAGATTTTTTATCCCTCTGACTAAAAAAATCCCACTACGGGCAGTAGTCAATTTTTACAATGAATTTTGAAAAATCATTTTTGTAATTTTTACAAAGTCACGGGCGACCTAAAATTTTCTTGATTCTAGTTGCAAATATTATTGTGCATATTTAAGTGAAAAAAACTTGAATAAAAGCAGGCGGCAGAGAGTCATATCCACTATTGAAGGAACCAAGGTCTGTCTTATACTTGCCTGTAATTCATGAAAAACTCTTTGTATAATCATTTTTGTATTTTTTACAAAGTCGCGGGCGCCCTCAAATTTTCTTGGTTCTAGTTGCAAATATTATAAGACATATTTTAAGCAAAAAAAAATTGAATAAAAGCTGGCGGTAGACAGTCATATCCACTATTGATGGAACCAAGGTCTGTCGTATACTTGCCTGTATTCCATGAAAAATTCCTTGTACAATCATTTTTGTATTTTTTACAAAGTCGCGGGCGCCCTCAAATTTTCTGATTCTAGTTGAAAATATTATTAATACATATTTTAAGGGAAAAAAATTGAATAAAAGCTGGCGGTAGACGGTCATATCCACTATTGATGGAACCAGGGTCTGTCGTATACTTGCCTGTAATCCATGAAAAATTTCTTGTACAATCATTTTGTATTTTTTACAAAGTCGCGGGCGCCCTCGAATTTTCTCGGTTCTAGTTGCAAATATTATAAGACATATTTTAAGCAAAAAAAAATTGAATAAAAGCTGGCGGTAGACAGTCATATCCACTATTGATGGAACCAAGGTCTGTCGTATACTTGCCTGTATTCCATGAAAAATTCCTTGTACAATCATTTTTGTATTTTTTACAAAGTCGCGGCGCCCTCAAATTTTCTCGATTCTAGTTGCAAATATTATTAGACATATTTTAAGCGAAAAAAAATTGAATAAAAGCTGGCGGTAGACGGTCATATCCACTATTGATGGAACCAGGGTCTGTCGTATACTTGCCTGTAATCCATGAAAAATTTCTTGTACAATCATTTTTGTATTTTTTACAAAGTCGCGGGCGCCCTCAAATTTTCTCTGATTCTAGTTGCAAATATTATATGACATATTTTAAGCGAAAAAAAATTGAATAAAAGCTGGCGGTAGACAGTCATATCCACTATGATGGAACCAAGGTCTGTCGTATACTTGCCTGTAATCCATGAAAAATTTCTTGTACAATCATTTTTGTATTTTTTACAAAGTCGCGGGCGCCCTCAAATTTTCTCGATTCTATTTTGCAAATATTATTAGACATATTTTAAGCGAAAAAAAATTGAATAAAAGCTGGCGGTAGACAGTCATATCCACTAATGATGGAACCAAGGTCTGTCGTATACTTGCCTGTAATCCATGAAAAATTCTTGTACAATCATTTTTGTATTTTTTACAAAGTCGCGGGCGCCCTCAAATTTTCTTGATTCTAGTTGCAAATATTATTAGACATATTTTAAGCGAAAAAAAATTGAATAAAAGCTGGCGGTAGACGGTCATATCCACTATTGATGGAACCAGGGTCTGTCGTATACTTGCCTGTAATCCATGAAAAATTCCTTGTACAATCATTTTTGTATTTTTTACAAAGTCGCGGGCGCCCTCAAATTTTCTTGATTCTAGTTGAAAATATTATAAGACATATTTAAGCGAAAAAAAATTGAATAAAAGCTGGCGGTAGACAGTCATATCCACTATTGATGGAACCAAGGTCTGTCGTATACTTGCCTGTAATCCATGAAAAATTCCTTGTACAATCATTTTGTATTTTTTACAAAGTCGCGGGCGCCCTCAAATTTTCTCTGATTCTAGTTGCAAATATTATAGACATATTTTAAGCGAAAAAAAAATTGAATAAAAGCTGGCGGTAGACGGTCATATCCACTATTGATGGAACCAGGTCTGTCGTATACTTGCCTGTAATCCATGAAAAATTTCTTGTACAATCATTTTTGTATTTTTTACAAAGTCGCGGGCGCCCTCAAATTTTCTCGATTCTAGTTTGCAAATATTATTAGACATATTTTAAGCGAAAAAAAATTGAATAAAAGCTGGCGGTAGACGTCATATCCACTATTGATGGAACCAGGGTCTGTCGTATACTTGCCTGTAATCCATGAAAAATTTCTTGTACAATCATTTTTGTATTTTTTACAAAGTCGCGGGCGCCCTCAAATTTTCTCGATTCTAGTTGCAAATATTATAAACATATTTTAAGCGAAAAAAAATTGAATAAAAGCTGGCGGTAGACAGTCATATCCACTATTGATGGAACCAGGGTCTGTCGTATACTTGCCTGTAATCCATGAAAAATTCCTTGTACAATCATTTTTGTATTTTTTACAAAGTCGCGGGCGCCCTCAAATTTTCTGATTCTAGTTGCAAATATTATTAGACATATTTTAAGCGAAAAAAAATTGAATAAAAGCTGGCGGTAGACGTCATATCCACTATTGATGGAACCAGGGTCTGTCGTATACTTGCCTGTAATCCATGAAAAATTCTTGTACAATCATTTTTTGTATTTTTTACAAAGTCGCGGGCGCCCTCAAATTTTCTCGATTCTAGTTTGCAAATATTATTAAGACATATTTTAAGTAAAAAAAAATTGAATAAAAGCTGGCGGTAGACAGTCATATCCACTAATGATGGAACCAAGGTCTGTCGTATACTTGCCTGTAATCCATGAAAAATTCTTGTACAATCATTTTTGTATTTTTTACAAAGTCGCGGGCGCCCTCAAATTTTCTCGATTCTAGTTGCAAATATTATTAGACATATTTTAAGCGAAAAAAAATTGAATAAAAGCTGGCGGTAGACAGTCATATCCACTAATGATGGAACCAAGGTCTGTCGTATACTTGCCTGTAATCCATGAAAAATTTCTTGTACAATCATTTTTGTATTTTTTACAAAGTCGCGGGCGCCCTCAAATTTTCTCGATTCTAGTTGCAAATATTATTAGACATATTTTAAGCGAAAAAAAATTGAATAAAAGCTGGCGGTAGACGTCATATCCACTATTGATGGAACCAGGGTCTGTCGTATACTTGCCTGTAATCCATGAAAAATTTCCTTGTACAATCATTTTTGTATTTTTTACAAAGTCGCGGGCGCCCTCAAATTTTCTCTATTCTAGTTGCAAATATTATTAGACATATTTTAAGCGAAAAAAAATTGAATAAAAGCTGGCGGTAGACAGTCATATCCACTAATGATGGAACCAAGGTCTGTCGTATACTTGCCTGTAATCCATGAAAAATTCCTTGTACAATCATTTTTGTATTTTTTACAAAGTCGCGGGCGCCCTCAAATTTTCTCGATTCTAGTTGCAAATATTATATAGACATATTTTAAGCGAAAAAAAAATTGAATAAAAGCTGGCGGTAGACGTCATATCCACTATTGATGGAACCAGGGTCTGTCGTATACTTGCCTGTAATCCATGAAAAATTTCTTGTACAATCATTTTTGTATTTTTACAAAGTCGCGGGCGCCCTCAAATTTTCCTCGATTCTAGTTGCAAATATTAATTAACATATTTTAAGCGAAAAAAAATTGAATAAAAGCTGGCGGTAGACAGTCATATCCACTAATGATGGAACCAAGGTCTGTCGTATACTTGCCTGTAATCCATGAAAAATTCCTTGTACAATCATTTTTGTATTTTTTACAAAGTCGCGGGCGCCCTCAAATTTTCTCGATTCTAGTTTGCAAATATTATATGACATATTTTGAAGCGAAAAAAAATTGAATAAAAGCTGGCGGTAGACAGTCATATCCACTATGATGGAACCAAGGTCTGTCGTATACTTGCCTGTAATCCATGAAAAATTTCTTGTACAATCATTTTTGTAATTTTTTTACAAAGTCGCGGGCGCCCTCAAATTTTCTTGATTCTAGTTGCAAATATTATTAACATATTTAAAGCGAAAAAAAATTGAATAAAAGCTGGCGGTAGACGGTCATATCCACTATTGATGGAACCAGGGTCTGTCGTATACTTGCCTGTAATCCATGAAAAATTCCTTGTACAATCATTTTTGTATTTTTTACAAAGTCGCGGGCGCCCTCAAATTTTCTCGATTCTAGTTGCAAAATATTATTAGACATATTTTAAGCGAAAAAAAATTGAATAAAAGCTGGCGGTAGACAGTCATATCCACTATTGATGGAACCAAGGTCTGTCGTATACTTGCCTGTATCCATGAAAAATTCCTTGTACAATCATTTTTGTATTTTTTACAAAGTCGCGGGCGCCCTCAAATTTTCTCGATTCTAGTTGCAAATATTATAGACATATTTTAAGCGAAAAAAAATTGAATAAAAGCTGGCGGTAGACGGTCATATCCACTATTGATGGAACCAGGGTCTGTCGTATACTTGCCTGTAATCCATGAAAAATTTCTTGTACAATCATTTTTGTATTTTTTTACAAAGTCGCGGGCGCCCTCAAATTTTCTTGATTCTAGTTTAAAATATTATATACATATTTTAAGCGAAAAAAAATTAAATAAAAGCTGGCGGTAGACAGTCATATCCACTATTGATGGAACCAGGGTCTGTCGTATACTTGCCTGTAATCCATGAAAAATTCCTTGTACAATCATTTTTTTATTTTTTACAAAGTCGCGGGCGCCCTCAAATTTTCTCTATTCTAGTTGCAAATATTATTAGACATATTTTAAGCGAAAAAAAATTGAATAAAAGCTGGCGGTAGACGGTCATATCCACTATTGATGGAACCAGGGTCTGTCGTATACTTGCCTGTAATCCATGAAAAATTTCTTGTACAATCATTTTTTATTTTTTACAAAGTCGCGGGCGCCCTCAAATTTTCTCGATTCTAGTTTCAAATATTATTTGACATATTTTGAGTTAAAAAAAAATTGAATAAAAGCTGGCGGTAGACAGTCATATCCACTAATGATGGAACCAAGGTCTGTCATATACTTGCCTGTAATCCATGAAAAATTCTTTGTACAATCATTTTTGTAATTTTTACAAAGTCGCGGGCGCCCTAAATTTTCTCGATTCTAGTTGCAAATATTATAATACATATTTTAAACGAAAAAAAATTGAATAAAAATGGCGGTAGACAGTCATATCCACTAATGATGGAACCAAGGTCTGTCGTATACTTGCCTGTAATCCATGAAAAATTTCTTGTACAATCATTTTTGTATTTTTTACAAAGTCGCGGGCGCCCTCAAATTTTCTCGATTCTAGTTTCAAATATTATTTGACATATTTTGAGTGAAAAAAAATTGAATAAAAGCTGCGGTAGACAGTCATATCCACTAATTGATGGAACCAAGGTCTGTCATATACATGCCTGTAATCCATGAAAAATTCTTGTACAATCATTTTTATAATTTTTACAAAGTCGCGGGCGCCCTTAAATTTTCTTGATTCTAGTTGCAAATATTATTAGACATATTTTAAGCGAAAAAAAATTGAATAAAAGCTGGCGGTAGACGGTCATATCCACTATTGATGGAACCAGGGTCTGTCGTATACTTGCCTGTAAACCAAAAAATTCCTTGTACAATCATTTTTTTATTTTTTACAAAGTCGCGGGCGCCCTCAAATTTTCTTGATTCTAGTTGAAATATTATTAGACATATTTTAAGCGAAAAAAAATTGAATAAAAGCTGGCGGTAGACAGTCATATCACTAATGATGGAACCAAGGTCTGTCGTATACTTGCCTGTAATCCATGAAAAATTCCTTGTACAATCATTTTTTATTTTCTACAAAGTCGCGGGCGCCCTCAAATTTTTTTGATTCTAGTTGCAAATATTATAGGACATATTTTAAGAGAAAAAAATTGAATAAAAGCTGGCGGTAGACGGTCATATCCACTATTGATGGAACCAGGGTCTGTCGTATACTTGCCTGTAATCCATGAAAAATTTCTTGTACAATCATTTTTGTAATTTTTACAAAGTCGCGGGCGCCCTTAAATTTTCTCGATTCTAGTTGCAAATATTATAATACATATTTTAAGCGAAAAAAAATTGAATAAAAAATGGCGGTAGACAGTCATATCCACTAATGATGGAACCAAGGTCTGTCGTATACTTGCCTGTAATCCATGAAAAATTTCTTGTACAATCATTTTTATAATTTTTACAAAGTCGCGGGCGCCCTTAAATTTTCTTGATTCTAGTTGCAAATATTATTAGACATATTTTAAGCGAAAAAAAATTGAATAAAAGCTGGCGGTAGACGGTCATATCCACTATTGATGGAACCAGGGTCTGTCGTATACTTGCCTGTAATCCATGAAAAATTCCTTGTACAATCATTTTTTTATTTTTTACAAAGTCGCGGGCGCCCTCAAATTTTCTTGATTCTAGTTGAAAATATTATTAGACATATTTTAAGCGAAAAAAAATTGAATAAAAGCTGGCGGTAGACAATCATATCCACTATTGATGGAACCAGGGTCTGTCGTATACTTGCCTGTAATCCATGAAAAATTCCTTGTACAATCATTTTTGTATTTTTTACAAAGTCGCGGGCGCCCTCGAATTTTCTCGGTTCTAGTTGAAAATATTATAAGACATATTTTAAGCGAAAAAAAAAAATGAATAAAAGCTGGCGGTAGACAGACATATCCACTAATGATGGAACCAAGGTCTGTCGTATACTTGCCTGTAATCCATGAAAAATTCCTTGTACAATCTTTTTTGTATTTTTTACAAAGTCGCGGGCGCCCTCAAATTTTCTCTATTCTAGTTGCAAATATTATTAGACATATTTTAAGGGAAAAAAAATTGAATAAAAGCTGGCGGTAGACAGTCATATCCACTAATGATGGAACCAAGGTCTGTCATATACTTGCCTGTAATCCATGAAAAATTCTTTGTACAATCATTTTTGTATTTTTTACAAAGGCGCGGGCGCTCTCAAATTTTCTCGATTCTAGTTTCAAATATTATTTGACATATTTTAAGCGAAAAAAAATTGAATAAAAGCTGGCGGTAGACAGTCATATCCACTATTGATGGAACCAGGGTCTGTCGTATACTTGCCTGTAATCCATGAAAAATTCCTTGTAATCCATTGATTGATCATTCATAATGGTCGGTCGTTGTGAACTCTTTACGTGAATGGGGTTACGGGGTCACAGGGTCCTCGTGAGGAAAAATAAGAGATGCTGTTATGAAAGTAGCAACCAGTGGTGTAATTATGGACAAAGAATACACAAGAAGAAAAAAGCCACGCTCGCAAAAAATGTGATGTACGTATTTTGATTATAGTTTTAGAAGTAAAATTTAAAATATCATTTTTGTGTTTATCAGAATCATGATAATATTATCTAAAACATAACAAAAAAGTGCTGAAAATTAACCTTGGGTAACACTCGAACATCCAGCCTTCAGGTTACAATTAATAATACTTTATTGGTAAACTACATACTACATTCTGCTTCTCCAACACAGGAAATGAAATGAAAAGATCACAAAGGAATATGTAGCGAACCAAGGGTCGAAGTTAAAGCTTGTGGCTTTCTCTTCCACCGAACAAATCGATGGCCTTGTTAATTTATCTATTTGATTTGAGTGATATAGTTAGTAAGTAGAAATATTTGTTTTAAAAAAAATTAATTTATAACTTGCAGTTGACACAATAATGGTCACACAGACCGCTTCAGACATCGAGTGTTCTTCAAAATGCAACAGCGCCCAGATTCAAAATTTAAAAGATGTGTTTAGCCAGCGGCGATGGCGCGTTGAATGCACCGGTTCTCGTTGGATCACCGAAGTTAAGCAACGTCCAGCGAGGTGAAGACTTCGTGATGCTGGCATTCCGGCCCAACCCAGGCTGGGTGAGGTTAATGTGGGTAGCGGGTTTGTGAGTTTCCTGCGAATGGAGGGTGGCACCCCCGTCGTGATATGACCATGCAGTTGAAAGCGACGTTAAAAAAAAAAGATATGTTTCTCTCCTTCTGATGCCGTTTAATAAAGCGTATCTCATTTGTTCCTTCACCTGTCCGAAAGACCTTAGAATTTATTGAAATAACATAGAAGAGGGTATTTCAACTAGTGGTACGCAGAATTGCAATTGTAGAAGTACTCTCAATTAACGAAAGGGAAAAGAGGGAAAAATGGAATTTTCGGAGAATTTTTTTTAACTTATTATTAAATATCTCTCTGGTGTTTCAATATTTTTTGATGCAACTAACTGCATTTGAAGGGAAATATGCATGACTATCCATTATCCATACATGAAGCGAAACTTACCTACTGGCTATCATTTCTTTAATAACGTGCATCGATCCAAGTGACCTCTAGACCTGTGGGAAAAACAGGGATTTGGCCATAACTCTTTAACGAAGCAAAATGCCCCACTGCAAGTTGATCTTATATGATAGTCCACGGTGGGCTGAACCTATCCTCAAAATAAATGCATCTCTAACCGGGGCACCCTGTATAGTGAAATTTTGTGGTCATGAAAACTAAGGGGGAAACACTGTGGTAGAATTTCGAAAGAGGGCCACAAAAAAAGGCCGGTTTAGTATTTAATTCTAACCTATTGAGTGTGGTTTTGAGTGAGAGGTTTCTATTTTCTCATGTTTGATTGGAAATATATATCTGTGTGACGTTTTCAGTTCACAGAACTACTACTTTTTGAAGCCAAAAATAAGAGGGCAACCCGTAGATGACGAACATTTATTAGTATTTTTTTTTAAAATACCAACGGTCAATAAAATTTGTAACTAGAATAAAAAAAATATTACCTACTATTACAGTTATATGTGTTTAAAACTAGAATCAAGAAAATTTTAGGGCGCCCGCGACTTTGTAAAAAATACAAAAATGATTGTACAAGGAATTTTTCATGGAATACAGGCAAGTATACGACAGACCTTGGTTCCATCAATAGTGGATATGACTGTCTACCGCCAGCTTTTATTCAATTTTTTTTTCGCTTAAAATATGTCTTATAATATTTGCGACTAGAACCGAGAAAATTCGAGGGCGCCCGCGACTTTGTAAAAAATACAAAAATGATTGTACAAGGAATTTTTCATGGATTACAGGCAAGTATACGACAGACCTTGGTTCCATCATTAGTGAATATGACTGTCTACCGCCAGCTTTTATTCAATTTTTTTTCGCTTAAAATATGTCAAATAATATTTGCAACTAGAATCGAGAAAATTTGAGGGCGCCCGCGACTTTGTAAAAAATACAAAAATTATTGTACAAGAAATTTTTCATAGAATACAGGCAAGTATACGACAGACCCTGGTTCCATCAATAGTGGATATGACCGTCTACCGCCAGCTTTTATTCAATTTTTTTTCGCTTAAAATATGTCCTATTATATTTGCAACTAGAATCAAAAAAATTTGAGGGCGCCTGCGACTTTGTAAAAAATACAAAAATGATTGTACAAGGAATTTTTCATGGATTACAGGCAAGTATACGACAGACCTTGGTTCCATCATTAGTGAATATGACTGTCTACCGCCAGCTTTTATTCAATTTTTTTTCGCTTAAAATATGTCTAATAATATTTGCAACTAGAATCGATAAAATTTAAGGGCGCCCGCGACTTTGTAAAAAATACAAAAATTATTGTACAAGAAATTTTTCATAGAATACAGGCAAGTATACGACAGACCCTGGTTCCATCAATAGTGGATATGACCGTCTACCGCCAGCTTTTATTCAATTTTTTTTCGCTTCAAATATGTCCTATAATATTTGCAACTAGAATCAAAAAAATTTGAGGGCGCCCGCGACTTTGTAAAAAATACAAAAATGATTGTACAAGGAATTTTTCATGGATTACAGGCAAGTATACGACAGACCCTGGTTCCATCAATAGTGGATATGACCGTCTACCGCCAGCTTTTATTCAAATTTTTTTCTCTTTAAATATGTCCTATAATATTTGCAACTAGAATCGAGAAAATTTAAGGGCGTCCGCGACTTTTTAAAAATTACAAAAATGATTGTACAAAGAATTTTTCATGGATTACAGGCAAGTATATGACAGACCTTGGTTCCATCATTAGTGGATCAGACTGTCTACCGCCAGCTTTTATTCAATTTTTTTTCGCTTAAAATATGTCCTATTATATTTGCAACTAGAATCAAAAAATTTGAGGGCGCCCGCGACTTTGTAAAAAATACAAAAATGATTGTACAAGGAATTTTTCATGGATTACAGGCAAGTATACGACAGACCCTGGTTCCATCATTAGTGAATATGACTGTCTACCGCCAGCTTTTATTCAATTTTTTTTCGCTGAAAATATGTCCAAATAATATTTGCAACTAGAATCGAGAAAATTTAAGGGCGCTCGCGACTTTGTAAAAAATTACAAAAATGATTGTACAAAGAATTTTTCATGGATTACAGGCAAGTATACGACAGACCTTGGTTCCATCATTAGTGGATATGACCGTCTACCGCCAGGTTTTATTCAATTTTTTTTGCTTCAAAATATGTCCTATAATATTTGCAACTAGAATCAAAAAATTTGAGGGCGCCCGCGACTTTGTAAAAAATACAAAAATTATTGTACAAGAAATTTTTCATAGAATACAGGCAAGTATACGACAGACCCTGGTTCCATCAATAGTGGATATGACCGTCTACCGCCAGCTTTTATTCAATTTTTTTTTCGCTTAAAATATGTCTAATAATATTTGCAACTAGAATCGATAAAATTTAAGGGCGCCCGCGACTTTGTAAAAATTACAAAAATGATTGTACAAAGAATTTTTCATGGATTACAGGCAAGTATACGACAGACCTTGGTTCCATCAATAGTGGATATGACCGTCTACCGCCAGCTTTTATTCAATTTTTTTTCGCTTAAAATATGTCTAATAATATTTGCAACTAGAATCAATAAAATTTGAGGGCGCTCGCGACTTTGTAAAAAATACAAAAATGATTGTACAAGGAATTTTTCATGGATTACAGGCAAGTATACGACAGACCTTGGTTCCATCATTAGTGGATATGACCGTCTACCGCCAGCTTTTATTCAATTTTTTTCGCTTAAAATATGTCTCATATTATTTGCAACTAGAATCGAGAAAATTTTAGGGCGCCCGCGACTTTGTAAAAAATACAAAAATGATTGTACAAGGAATTTTTCATGGATTACAGGCAAGTATACGACAGACCTTGGTTCTTTAAATATTGCTAATGACTGTCTACCGCCAGCTTTTATTCAGTTTTTTTTTTGCTTAAAATATGTCGAATAATATTTGCAACTGAAATCAAGAAAATTTTAGGGCGCCCGCGACTTTGTAAAAAATACAAAAATGATTGTACAAGGAATTTTTCATGGATTACAGGCAAGTATACGACAGACCTTGGTTCTTTAAATATTGCTAATGACTGTCTACCGCCAGCTTTTATTCAGTTTTTTTTTGCTTAAAATATGTCGAATAATATTTGCAACTGGAATCAAGAAAATTTTAGGGCGCCCGCGACTTTGTAAAAAATACAAAAATGATTGTACAAATAGTTTTTCATGGATTATTAGAAATGAATTTATTGCAAAAAAAAAAACACCAAGTCCCATGCGCGATCTCCAAAATGGCACGCAGAGGCTGCAGGAGATATCGCATCGATAAATTTGTAATCAACAGAGAGGGCGAAAAAGAAAATATATAAATTTGATGCTATAGAAAGAGAAAAAGGGATAATTTCTTGAGAATAAAAAATAAATGATTCGTGGGATTTTTTCAAAAATAACGTTTATGGTCTTTTGTTGAACCCTGTTGATTTTTCAAATTCGTTGCTACAATTCGTTGTTTATTTCTATAGAGTTGTTGATGAACTTATCAACTTTTTCTTTAAAATAAATAATAACACAGATTTCTATGAACCTGTGCTAAGGCATCTGTGAATACAACAGATTTCTCATTGATACATAAGATAGCGCGGGATTTTAAATTGAAAATACAAAAATAAATATCGCGGGATTCCTGAACCTGGATATCGATTGTGCAGTTAAAACAAGCTTTTTAAAATGGTGTTAGTTTTTCTTTTCTTTTTTTTCAATGTAGAAATACATACGCCTTGGGCTTAGTGCTATTTTAAGTTATAATAATAATAATAATCGAAAATTAAAGCGAAAATGTGAAAAAACAAGGTCTTCTTTTGAACTTTCCCCTACAGATTAAAAAAATCTGGTGTAAACATCACACGACTTTCCTTATCCCCCAAAAAAGAGTCGAATTCCGCCACTGGTGACTCAACGGTAACAGATAACTAAAAACCAATGCCAAATTCGTAATCAGCACTTCAAAATCATTGAATTTGATATGTCACAACCCCCATTTAGGATGAATAATAAAAAAGTTAGTCAAAGCGGGTCCCCCCCAAATACCGGTAAATTGGGGCCGAGTTCCAAAAAGTTCAAGATATCAAAAAAATGATCAGAATAGACCCCTATTATTTTTTTAATCTAAGAAAATGTTGTTCTCTAAAAAAATTGTATCTTTAACCAATTTAAAGAAGCGGCGCTTGCGGCTAGCATTTGCGGCCCTGTGGCCGCAGAATGCGGCCGATTTCAACCAAAAGTTTCGTGGTTCGTCTGGTGTATAAAATTAATTTGTGTACCAAATTTCAAGTTTCTAGCTTTTACCGTTCTTGAGATATCCTGTTTACACACAGACAGACAGACAGACAGACAGACAGACAGACAGACAGACGCACGGACCAATGGCTGAAAACAACTTTTTTGGTATCCTGAGGCCATGATTCGTCCAAAAATGTGAAAAACTGGGTAGGTCAAATTTTCGACGAATACAATACTTTCCTTATTATAAGATAAGGAAAGTAAAAAAAAACCTGAAATTGAAGATAATAGGTACCTACACTATACCATAACTATTTATTATACATAGACGTTGAATACTTACACCATCTCTAGTTCTGACACTGAAGTCAAGCAACGTCCAGCGATGTTAGGACTTAGATGGTTGACCTTTCAAGTTTAAACCCTCATAATGTTGGCTATTCCCGGCCCCACTCAGGCTGCATGAGGTTAATTAGTGTAGCTGGTTTGAGAGTTTCGAGCAAATGGATGGTAAAACCCCCATCGCGATGACAATGCAGTTGAAAGTGACGTTATACCCAAATAAACTAACTAAAACAAGTTTGAAGAATATCGGTTGAGAATATTTTTGGAGGTGTAAGTGATTTTTAAAAAGCTCGCAAACTATTGATAATGCAAAGTTGCTCATTTTTTACTGTCAAATAACTGTAGGTACCTATACGATGAGTGAAGGGTGAACCATTAAATTTGTATGTACGTGTAGGTACGTAACCTGATAAAAGTTTTTGTCCTATCAAGCAAAATCAAGCTGAAAATTTCAGGGTATGCATCCTGTTTATGCTGAAATACTGAAATCATGACTTTCCAGCAAAAAATCAGGTTCCCGGTGGTAAGAATCCAGATAGGCCACATTGGGCTTTAATGAATGATCTGATGTGGCTTTTTCTGTTGTTTTTATAGAGTCCCTCCCTCACTTAAATTGTAAAGAGAGCGCCTAATTAGATTGATCAACTCAATTAGTTTGGTGTATGGTTTCAGTCGCACATCCTGAAAGGCACTATGTTGTACTTATTCGTATTTCCACCACACCCCTTATTCTTATTCCTCTTTACGGCTAGAATGCAAACACACTCATCGCTTTCCCCGGTGTTCATATTATCATTGGGACAGCAACCATCATTCTCATCTTCATCCGCTTCTTGGATACAACAGTCACAGTTACATACGACCTTCATTTTCTTTGGGCGCTCTTTTTTGTTGCATGAACTCGGAGGGCACACGGGTTTAAGTTCATACACCATCCGCTGAAGAGAGCCGTCGATCTTGCATCCACAGCCCCCTACTGACTCCTCCTGAATGTCCTCGGCGTAGCACTCATACACTTTCTCCCGAGGTGCTACTTTGTCACAGGACCCGCGGCGATTTTTTTTCTGCTTTTCACAACATACTACTGGAATACAACAACCACCACGCGTTTTAGAGCTGCCTCTTGACGAATTTCTTTTATTACTGTCACAGCACACACTTTTTTCTTGACAACTGCCTGATTTAAAGTCATTCTGTGTCCCAATACAAATGCAAAACTTCTCCATTGTTCTGTGTAGTTTTAGGCGAAATTTGTAAATGAGTAGTTACTTAATTTATCAAAATCCGTGTTTGTGTATGTGATTTTGTGTGTGTATGATTCTTGAAGTTGAATGTTTGACTGACTAGTGATTGAATTTATTTCAACTGTAGATAAATTAGTTTCACTGGTTGATAAGAGAGTTGCCAAACTTTCAACTACATAATACATTTCGAAGAAAATTTATTTATTTATTTAGAAACTCTTTATTAGTTGAACATAATATATACAGACAAATAATGGTAAAAATTAAATATAAAAAATTACAATATTAATAATATAAACAAGAAAAAAAAACAAAATAATATATATACCTACATATGACCTAACTAAAGGGCGGGTCTATTGCCTATGGCAATCTCTGCCACCCATCTTTTGGTTTATCTCTGATCGTTTTTAAGATCCCTCTCCCACAGATAAAATACAATTTCTGATGTTGAAAGTCCCCTTGATCCAAGGTGTTTTGTAAGTGCATTATAATTATAATCTGTCTAGGTATTCATTTTTTTTTTTTTTTTTTTAATACATTGGCTTGGTTCTGGGGGCCCTTGTCAATTATTAGCCTCCTTGTAAAGACAGTGGTAGAAGTCATTCCTCCACTGTCTGGCTACCATCTTTCACGATGACGCCACCCTATGATGATGTAAAAAATTAATACACTGCTAAATTATGGATAATATGGAGGTAAGGTTTCGGCTCTAAGGAGAGATGTGGAGGCCAACGGGCGCCAAGCCTCCCTAACATTTTGCTATTTTTATGTCAAAATAAAAAATTACGAAAATCGTGGAACAAAAAATTGGGACTTTTGCCCCATACCCAAAATATTTTGGACCGATATATCGATATTTGTATTTGAGAGGGTCGATAGATCGATTTATTTCCAAAAAAGGACATGCTTACTTGACCATATAGGCAGTGTTGTAACGGGTAAATTTTTTTTTTGGTACCCGGTACGGGTACGGGTATTCAGGGGCAATTTGTACCCGGTACGGGTAAGAGGTACTTTTTAAAAGCAGTACCCGGTACGGGTACCAAGTAATGAAAAAATGTACCGGGTATTTTACGGGTACTTTTCGGGTACATACCTACTTATAAAATTTCTTTTTGTTCGGTTTGGTAAGCCTCGGTAAGTTTGGTAAGCCCAATCGCTCGCATGGAGGTAGGAAGTAGTGGATATGATGTCATTTGTTTAAAAAAAGTGAAACTTTTTTTTTGAAAAACGTTCCAAAATGAAAAACAAGGTTTCAATTTTTTAGAACAAATTCTTGCTACCTAAGAACAAAAAAGTACCCGTAAATTACCCGCTTTTCGGGTACCGGGTACAGAAAAATAGTACCCGGTACGGGTATTGGGTACCAATTCACAATCTGTACCCGGTACGGGTATCGGGTACTCAAAACTGTACCTGGGTACAGTACCCGGGTACATTACAACACTGCATATAGGTACCTAACATAATTATTTTTACGGTCCAAAAAGATAGGGATTAGAACTTGGCCTTATTTTTTGAAAAAATATTTTTATTTTTGTGAGATTAGATAATCTCGGAAGTAAAATAGATCTGATGAATTAATTAACACTCTAGATAGACTCTAGAGTGTCTATCTAGAGTCTATCTAAAAAATCAACTCTCCTCAATAGACGTCACCCTAAAAAATAGTCGGAATTTCCCGACAGAAGGGTTAAATGTTACTATTTTATACACAGGGTCATTGACCGATGAATAATACATAATACGTATACCTATATGTATTCACTAGAATTATACAGGGTCTGCCAAAACTGAAGTTTTCAATAACATGAAGGTTTTAATTAGGTTGTACTTCCTTGTTCAGTAGCATCCTTCAGTTCTTGTAGAATTCTTGGTTCATGAAATTCCCTGGACATATTATTTCTCGCATAATGATATCCCTTGGGCCCCACCATCTCTTGATCTGTCAATATGTGACATTTTATTGTGTCGTTCTGTCACAGAAGTTAAGTAACGCCTAGCGAGATTAGTACTTGGAATGCTGATCATTCAAATTCAAAAACCCCGTGATCCTGGCTATTCCCGTCCTTACTTAGGCTGAGTGAGGTTAATTTGATTTTCTGGTTTGTGAGTTTCGATCGAATGGAGGTTAAAGCACCTGTCGTGATATGACCATGCACTTGAATGTGATGTTAAAATAAAGATGATGTTCAACAAGAAATCAGCACTTGTAAAGCTTGTAGGTACTAACCCCGAAGACATGTTGGTTACACGGGATGCGCAGGATAGGTGCGCGCATGAGAGAACGTCTGATTTCAGTGACTAAAGTTACAATAAAATTGGGACCGGTTCCAAAAAGTTCAAGATTAAAGAAAAATGATCCGAATATTACCTTATTATTTTTTTTATTACAAGAAAAACAGACAGACACACGGACCAATGGCTGAAACTTTGAATTTAGGGTCTGGGGACCCTAAAACGTGTTTTGGCACTGAAAACTGACTATCGAAATTTTTGGGTGATTTCATTACCTTCCTTATCATAGGATAAGGAAAGTAAAAAATTGAAGTTTCAAATGAATGGCGGACCCTGTATAGAAAGCGCAACACTCTTTCTCATTCAAATTATTCTCACTGAAAGTTCTTCGTTCTTATACCTGCGGCCTGCCAATTTTCCTAACAAGTTTCAGTTCAGATGTCATTGACTTTGCAGAGTTGAATAATACATGCATAAAGCTTCGAGAAGTGAACCTTAAAATGTTGAAACTTTCATAGGTCACATTTACCAGTATTAAACATTCTTGTTTCCTTCAATACTGTCTTGTATTTGAAACTTTCAAGAAGATTCAAATCACAATAAAATTAGTCGCTATCTCGCTCTTTATCATCTATAATAATTATTGCTTCCCAGAAACTGTGAGTAGCTATCAAATGTAACTATTTATGTGATCGTTTTTGTAATAAAAAAAAAGTTGTTCCGATTAAAAAAAAAACTTATATCTATCTTAACATGACATAATTCGCTGGAAACTCATACCATCAGCTACTCAAATTAACCTTACCCAGCCTGAGTGCGGCCGGGAATAACCACATCACAAGGGTTCGGATTTGAATGGCTTCTCATCCAAGTCCTAGACTCGTTAGACGTTGGTTAACTTCAGTGACAACGAGAACTGGTGTATTCAACGTGCCATCGATCGAAGCGCGACGCTGGCTTATTTGAACAGTAGAATTGTAGATGTCGGCTAAAATCAAAAATCATTATCATGCCAATGCTTTCCAATGACAGTATTAAATTTGCAATGACCTTAATATAGCATTGCGCCGAGCACCATAGCTGACGAATTTCTATGAAGGATCCAAAGAACAGCGACCAACAGCGAAACCGCAAACTCTTCGTCCTTGATAGTTTGCCCTACCAGTGAGAAAGTTGCTCATCAGAGACTCAACTGTTAAGAACGAGACCAGCAGTTGATTAACAGAAACAATCCACTGCAGAGAATGTCAGTAGACAGTCAGTTCATCAGTTGTTGCAAAGAGTCATTCCCGTGACCATACTCCGGTAGACGGCAGGACGAAACTGAAATAGTATACACGAAGTGCTTTTAAATTTTGAAAGTTATAAATATTTTTTCCCTGTGATAGTTATTTTTATTCGTATTTAATATTTTTTTTCGCAAAAAATTTAAAGTTAGATTTTAAATTAGACCACGAGAGTAAGTAATTGTGACCGATAACCTGATTTCGACGTAAAATTGAGAGCAAAAACTAACGCAAATTACCAAGAAAAAATCAACTTACATAAAAGATTAATGAGTGTTTCAATTCAGAGTAAAATTTGAAGGAGTTAATAATAATTATTAAATATTTATACATCATAGCTCCGATACCTATTGAACATCATTCAGTCTACCTAGTGTACTTACATTAAACACTTTCTTTTATTATTTATTTTTAATAATAACAAAAGTCAAATTAACTGGGATAGCCACGGACGCAAATGAGGACTAGAAGTGAATGCTCTTTACCAATAAACCAGTTCATACATTTAACGTCTGCATCTCCATTGACCCATTTTTGAAAAGGCTCAATCACTCCCACGCAAGAGCTCTCAGTGGCGTGACATGGGTCCCCCACGGGTGGGTGACACTGACAGCAAGGAGGAAGAGTTCCACCCGTCCCTGCGGCTCTGCCATGTGGTGCGGCCCGGGAGCGGCTCGTGCGGGTTCCATCTGAGCCGCACCCAGTGGGATCCGTACCCCTGGGTGAGCGGCGTGGAGGCGGGGTCGGCCGCGGAGGCGGCGGGTCTGGTGATAGGAGACTGCGTGCTGGAGGTGAACGGGGAGGACGTGCTGGGGCAGAGGATCGGGGAGGTGGCGGTGAAGGTGAAGGCGAGGGAGGGGCATGTGAAGCTGTTGGTGTGGAACGCGGGCGCGGGGAGGGAGCCACTCAGAATGGGGTGAGTGCGAGTTTCTGCCACTTTATTTTGATGAAATTGTATAAGGTCTCAGAGAGAACTTATAGTCATAATAGAACTCACTCAGAATGGGGTAAGTGAAACTTTCTGTCACTTGATTTTGAGGAAATTGTATAAGGTCTCAGAGAGAACTTATAGTCATAATAAAACTCACTCAGAATGGGGTAAGTGAAACTTTCTGTCACTTTATTTTGAGGAAATTGTATAAGGTCTCAGAGAGAACTTATAGTCATAATAAAACTCACTCAGAATGGGGTGAGTGCAAGTTTCTGCCACTTTATTTTGATGAAATTGTATAAGGTCCCAGAGAGAACTTATAGCCATACACAATTCTTGGTAAAACAAATAAAAATCAAAATATATGAAGATAAAAAAAGACTGAATACTCATGAGTCTTTAGCTCACTGATGGTGCCATAACTGGCGAAATGGCCTTCTGAAAAAAGTAAAAAAAAAAAGTATTTTTTATCTTCATATATTATTTCCACTTTATTTTACTGTTTTATCCTTAACCAATCATTGTGGGACAAGTTTGTGTAGGACCTGCAGTCTGCAGTTTTATTTTTATTTTCCTATACATATATGTAATGTACCATGTCATTTACAATGCCGCGTTACGGCCAGACCTGCGGCACAGGTGAATTTATAGAGTCATGGCTTTCTTGTCATTAAAGATATGTATTTTCATTTTTCCGCCATTGTCCAATCCAAGCCCCTCAGATGATACAGTACAAAAGTTAAACTGATGAATAAGATATTGCATATTTTTGGGGAAAACCCACTTGACAAATATACAATACATAAAAACGCACATTTGTTAGTTCCGCGGTACCAGCTTCTAACCATAGTAGTGGAATAATGAACGTAGTAGAAAAGGAATGAAATGATAAATTCAGAATGCTAATTAATATTTTGATCTATTTGTTACATAAGACGCCTAGGCATTCTAGGCAGCTATTATAGTTAACGAGCTCCAGCCACAATTTTTTGCTCTACAAATCCACATCAAAATTTTAAGTTATATATAAAATAAACTGGTGAGACACCACACGACTTTCCTTATCACCCGAAAAGAAGTCAAATTTCGCCACTGGTGACTCAACAGTAACAGTTAGCTAAAAATTAATGTCTAATTCGCAATCAACACCTCAAAACCATTGTCATTGAAATTTCAAGTCTCTAGCTCTTACCGTTTTCGAGATATCGTGTTCACGGACATACGGAAACACATACACAAACACACATACGAGTACATGACTGAAAACAACTTTTTTGGTATCCAGAGGCTATACGTATACCTACATAATATATGACTCGTCCAGAAATGTCAAAAACTGGGTAGGTCAAATTTTTGATCAATACAATACTTTCCTCATTGTAGGATAAGGAAAGTAATAACAACAGATAGATCACATAATAAGATCTTGGCCAATATTTCCGGGTGTCTAGAAGGGGGCACCCCGTCGAAACCTTCAATTTATTTTGGTTAATAAAAAAATAAAAAAACATGGGGCAAGGACTGTTACAAAGACCTCTCATTAAATAAATTATCATTAAAAAACTTGGTTTAAATGACCATGCAGTTGAAAGCGACGTTAAACCCCCCCCCCCCAAAAAAAAAAAAAAAATACTGACAAAAAAACTTCTCTCTTTCTTTTTCTTTTATTTTTTTAGTCAACTTCCATGAGTTCACATGCCCATGAGCACTGAGCAGTATAAATTTTACAATTTATTATGTATTATCAAGTTTGCAGAAAAAAAATTCCGTGTTCAAGTTCATTTGCAGCTTATTGTACCTACCTTACGACTTATTATGTAAGTTCGGATGAGCATAGTCATTTTCTTTGTATTTTATTAAGTTTTGGAGCAAATTTGCTCCAAAACTAGTTTGTTACATGATTTCAAAGTCAATTATGGATTCAATGACTTCTACTTTTCTTTAAGAAGAACTTGGAACACCAATTTCTGGAATAGTCTCATCTCGTAGGTGCATCTACCCGGTGAGAATTGAAGCTGTCGACCATGGGACACTTCTTCGTGTCTTCCCACGAAGACATACGTACTTACAAGGGTTGTCCGTAAATATTAAGGTCTCTATTTTTTTTATTACTTTCCTTATCTATAATAAGGAAAGTATTGTATTCGTCGAAAATTTGACCTACCCAGTTTTTCACATTTCTGGACGAATCATAGCCTCAGGATACCAAAAAAGTTGTTTTCAGCCATTGGTCCGTGCGTCTGTCTGTCTGTCTGTCTGTCTGTCTGTGTGTGTGTGTGTGTGTGTGTAAACACGATATCTCGAGAACGGTAAGAGCTAGAGACTTGAAATTTGGTATGGTAATTCATTTTATACACCAGACGAACCATGAAACTTTTGGTTGAAATCGGCCGCATTCTGCGGCCGCAGGGCCGCAAATATTAGCCGCAAGCGCCGCTTCTTTAAATTGGTTAAAGATACAAAAAAAGTAAGAGAACAACATTTTTTCAGATTAAAAAAATAATAGGGGTCTATTCTCATCATTTTTTTGATATCTTGAACTTTTTGGAACCCGGCCTCAATTTACCGGTATTTTGGGGGGACCCGCTTGGACTAACTTTTTTATTATTTACCCCAGATGGGGGTTGCGACATATCAAATCCAATGACTTTAAGGTGCTGATTACGAATTTGGCACTTATTTTTAAGTATCCATTACCGTTGAGTCACCAGTGGCGGAATTCGACTTCTTTTTGGGGGATAAGGAAAGTCGTGTGATGTTTACACCAGATTTTTTATTCAGTAAAGATCATTTTATTACAAAACTAAGAACATATTCTGAAAGCTTGGACTGTTACCTATTTTTCTTCGTAGTTCCCGTAATTGCAACTTTACAGTTGCTAGATAAGGTTTATCTAGCTTTATTTGGGGGAGCGGCTTTTGGTTAAAATCGGTCGCATTCTGCGGCCGCAGGGCCGCAAGTGTTGGCCGCAAGCGCCGCTTCTTTGAATTGGTTAAAGATACAAAAAAAAGTTGAAGAACAACATTTTCTTAGATTAAAAAAATAATAGGGGTCTATTTAGATCATTTTTTTGATATCTTGAACTTTTTGGACCTCGGCCCCAATTCACCGGTATTTTGGCGGGGACCCGCTTTGACTAACTTTTTTATTATTCATCCTGGATATTGGTTGTGACATATCAAATCCATTAAATATGAGGGCTGATAACGAATTTGGCATTGATTTTTAGCTATGTGTTCCCGTTGAGTGATCAGTGGCGGAATTTGACTTATTTTTGGGAATAACGAAGTCGTGTGATGTTTACACCAGATTTTTCAATTTCAGAGAAGACAGACAGATTCCAAAGTGTCTCTACAGGTCGTCAAGCTGCTAGGGTTTCTTCTGAGGTCTTCTGCTCTGGTGAAAATTGATGCCACAGTATCGTGGTTGACTAACTTATAATAATGCTTCCTAGGAATACTTGGTGGATCTGAAGACTGAAGACATTAAAGATATGAAATTAAATGTTTTAATTAAACGAAAGTTTCTTTTCTGCTGACTTTCAATTTTTGTATTCATATCATTCTAATATGGAAGTGAGAAGAAAGATAAAGAAGGAGAAAGTTAGATGAACAGGATTAAAAAGAGAATTTTATTTGAAATATTTGCCCAAGTCGAAACTTACCATCTTGACTAGTAACTCGTCATGTAAGTTAAAATTTATTTATTCAAAAGTGAAATGCTTCATGTGCTTGATATAGCTTCTAGGTATTGTAATTGTCCGAATTTTACGAAAAATTATCATAAATGACCCCTCCCAAAAATCAACCAAATATTCAAAAACGGCTAGTATATGCTATGATAAAAAGTAAAGCACATAATATTTACTAAACAATTGTAAGCAATTCGAAGAAATCCCAAAAATCTTCCGTGCGCCCAATTAGGAATACAAAACACAAACATGATAATTATTTTGATAACTAGGTATCAAACGAACCTCGAAAATGACGCATATTATTATGCTACGTATAACATTTTGTTTCTGACATAGTAAACAACCTAACGTATTAAAAGGACCTAAAAATGAGATATAAAATTGGCTAATCTGATTATTAAAAGTAGGTAAGTAGGTGACGGACTTGGGCGGATGCATATACTGGTAGAACCGGAAGAGGAGTCAAACCCCGAGTTCTGTGACCTGCCTGCCGGGGGGGGACTATAATCAGCATGACTGATGTCATTAGCATTGCATCACAATGTCCTCCTTCCTTGGTATTAGCTAAGCGCGCGGGTCTTGTGGACGCGATCACAGAAGTGGGTATATGTCTAGTATGTGTACTCAATTTGAAAGTAACAGTGATTATAACGATACCGGGGTGTATTCTAGTTCAATATAGCAAAGTTTGATAGGCTATGATTCACTTATGAATGCAATTTAACTGATGTACGAGTATATGTATATTGTGTACGACATGTCGGCATTAAGGTCTTAAGTAAACCATTCGGGGGTGGTAGCCCTAATGACAAGAGAATATCTGTTTCCCCATGTGAGCATATTGCATGTACAGCTGTAGGTATTACACTTACACACTTTATGTATGGGTCAGGTGGAAGAGATTGCCACAGGCAATAACCTCGCCCTTTAGGTAGGACATTAACTTCATTCTCTTTTTTTTTGTATCTTTGCTTAATCTTTTTGTTTTTCTTTATAATTTCATTGTATTTTACTGATGTATATATTTTTGTTCTACCTATATAAAAATCTGGTGTAAACATCACACGACTTTCCTTATCCCCCAAAAAGGACTCGAATTCCGCCACTGGTGACTCAACAGTAACAGATAACTAAAAATAAATGCCGAATTCGTAATCAGCACTTCAAAATCATTCAATTTGATATGTCACAACTTCCAACTAGGATGAATAATAAAAAAGTTAGTCAAAGCGGGTCCCTCCAAAATACCGGTAAATTGGAGCCGAGGTCCAAAAAGTTCAAGATATCAAAAAAATGATCAGAATAGACCCCTATTATTTTTGCATTCTAAGAAAATTTTGTTCTACAACTTTTTTTGTATCTTTAACCAATTCAAAGAAGCGGCGCTTGTGGCTAATATTTGCGGCCCTGCGGCCGTGGAATGCAGCCGATTTCAACCAAAAGTTTCGTGGTTCGTCTAGTGCATAAAATTAATTTCCATACAAAATTTCAAGTCTCTATCTCTTACCGTTCTCGAGATATCTTGTTCACACACAGACACACAGACAGACAGACGCACGGACCAATGGCTGAAAACAACTTTTTTGGTATCCTGAGGCTATGATTCGTCCAGAAATGTGAAAACCTGGGTAGGTCAAATTTTCGACGAATACAATACTTTCCTTATTATAGGATAAGGAAAGTAAAAAAGCTTACTATAATAGTAATAATTATCATGTATTGGCTGTAGACTGTAGCCAATATACGTTTTGAAGCCCAGGTTTACAGTGGATATGTACATGCGCGGATATAGGGGGGGGCACGGGGGGCACGTGCCCCCCCAGATTTTTTCGGTAAGCGGTGTTTCTCAAATTTCATTATACCTAACCCCGTATAAAAAATGAGTTAGGGGGGCACGGGCCCCAAAATAATTCCCAATTCTAAGACTAATCCCGTAAAAAAAAGATCTCAATAAGTTAGGGGGGCACGGGCCCCAAAATAATTCCCAATTCTAAGACTAATTTCGTAAAAAAAATCTCAATAAGTTAGGGGGCACGGGACCCAAAATTGTTCCCAATTCTAAGACCAATCCCGTAAAAAAAAATCTCAATAAGCTAGGGGGTCACGTGACCCAAAATAATTCCCAATTCTAAAACTAATCCCGTTAAATAGAAGATCTCAATAAGTTAGGGGGCACGGGACCCAAAATATTTCCCAATTCTAAGATTAATCCCGTAAAAAAATAAAGATCTCAATAAGCTAGGGGGCACGGGACCCAAATAATTCCCAATTCTAAGACCAATAAGGAACAACAGACTAAATAATAATGTTGTCAAATCCACACAGATTGTCCGAGAAACCTGAAATTTTACCTATAGGTCCATTTGGACCAGGGAATATATCTCTAATCTCTAGGGTTCAGCTACACGGGGTAAGGACAAAAAATGGATGGGTGACACAAAAAAATCACATTTTTCGACCGAAATTAAAATTTTTTCTCAAAATTTATCGTGACGGCGCCATGGCAGAGGCGTATCAACTCACAAAGAGAAAGTTTTAAGCAAAAGTTCAAGGTTTTAATTGAGATATCACGAAATTCTGATGAGCCGTTTTTGAGCTACGTTGAGTAAGGACATAAAATGGATGGGTAAACAAAAAGTATTTACGTTTTTTGACCTGAATGACATTTTTCTCGAAATTTGTCCTGACAACGTATCAACTCAAAGCGAGAATGTTTTTGTAAGGGTTCATTTGACATATTGATCGCGAAATTCTGATGAGCCATTCTTGAGCTCCAGTGAGGACAAGAAATGGATGGGTGACACGAAAAATATTGACATTTGTGCATGTGTGTATGTGTGTTTGTGTGTGTGGGTGTGTGTGTGTGTGTGTGTACGTGCGATAGGTTTGCGAAGCGGCTTGCTAGTTAGGTATCTATTGTGCCATTGTGCCCCCCCAGTACAAGAGGGCTATATCCGCGCATGGATATGTATTTGTATACCTACGCCCTACTTTATAAGTTACCCTGGCAGAATTTGGACAAGAACATTTAACTTACAATACAATAACAAACTTTCTGGATATAAGAGAAAAAACTCGTCGAACGACTATTCTGATTGTTAGGTATGTAATAGATACCTATACAACCAAAAGTGAATACTCCTAGGGTAGCTTCCTCTTGGTTTTTGGCAAATAGGTATACCAAGTAACCACAGATTGAAGTACATACATCAATTTCGTAGAAGATGTTTAGCTAGTACCTACTTACATATCGTGGTCGATTATTATTTAAGTATCTACCTTCTAAAATCTAATGTTGTCAATGAACCACCAGTGAAAATACTTACCTATAAATCCTTTAGTATATTAAGGTCGGTAAAGTTATTTCAAAATATTTAAATAGGTATGAGAAGAAAGTGTGGAAATATATTATTTTTTATGTAGATACCTACTTATTTAATTCAAATTAAATAAAAAAGCCCTTCTTCATGAGAGCTCTGTGGTTAAACAGTTATTACCTACGTTACACAACCACCTATTTGACTAGGTATAATGTGATAGCTACTATAATAAATTACAGACGGAAACATATACGCATACATACCTACTCGTACATATACTCGTAGACACCTAGTTATGTATTAGTATTTGATATGTACCTACTAGATTTGCGTAAATGTCTCATTTATAATATTAAATTTCGCATAAGATGACCAAACTGGTTTCAGATAATGGAACATTGAATAATAAGTATAGTGACTAGACATCCACAAGAAAACTCGTAGGATCTGTGAGAAATTCTAATTTTATACTTACCTACGTTAAGTTAAACAAAACCTGTAAAACCTAGTACATGTAGATGATGTGTTGGTTGACTACAGACTTTTACTTAACCGGATAGGCATAAATTGTACATAATAACATTGTATATTGATATAGGTGAAGCCTCTTGAAGGGCATTGATTTAGGTTGTCTATCATTAAGTAGAATCCGTTTTTTTTTAAATAAAAAAATAAAGACGTATAGACATAATGTGTATTATTAGAGTGATGGTCAATCAGTGTTTTCATAATGTTGAGTAGGTACTTACTTACCTACATAAATGTATGCTCTTGTATGCTAAATGTTGAGAATTGGAAAGGACTAGTTTGCTTTTCTTAACATCACTTATCATGGGAGGATTGTAAGCTCATTAAATGTAGGTATTGTAAGTGCTACTTATTGTCACAATAATTATTATAGGACATAGATGGAACGCGCGATTAGCTCGGGGTGAAGCACTCGCTTGCCATGCGGAAGGTCCCGGGTTCGATCCTACCGCGCGTGCCGACAAAAAATTGTATTCTTAATTTGATTACAATTGTTTGTAAGGGATACCTTCCGGTGCGCTCGTGTTGACCCAGCACCTTATTGGAAGTATTGTGTCACTTCTCGCCCATCAGAGGGGGGCATACTGTCTACAACACAAATCACATGGGCAATCTACAACACAAACTACAAGCGTCTACAGTAGCTCCTGTTTCATGGCTATAAATAAAAAAATCTCTGAAACATTAATCTTTTCTTTTATATAAAAAGTAAAACAAAGGTACCTAGGTACAGGTACATTGGTTCATACATATACTTAGATACTAATCGACTGTCAAAAATTTCAGAACGAAGAATTTAATGTCATCATCACACTACAGAAAATGGATCATCATAGGGTGGCGTCATCGTGAACGATGGTAGCCAGACAGTGGAGGAATGACTCAGCACTCCTACCACTGTCTTTACAAGGAGGCTAATAATAATTGACAAGGGCCCCTAGAACCAAGCCAATGCTGGTCTACTCCCTGTTTATAGAGTCTCCCAACCAGATTCATATTTCAATCTCTATATATAAAACAGAAAAAAGGACTACCTACCTACCTATGTTTGTTTGTTTGTTTGTTTGTCCGGAGTTGTTTAGCCAAAACGGTAAGAGATAGCGAAAAATGTCTCAGAATTGACCCCCCCCAAAACCATTATCGCTTTGTCCAGAAAAATTATAAAAAGTTCAAAAAGGCATTGCTGTCCAGCAGTACGGCCATGCCTTAGTAAATTTAAAATTAGTCCCGTTGCAAAGCACGGGCAAACGGCTAGTCTTGGATAAGATTGAAAATAAAATAACAGTCCTATTATAATGATAATGTTGCTAATGACAACTTTATAATTGTTTTGTTATGATATCACAATTGCCCATCATCACAATACAGATTTGTGTAGGTATCACAATCTTGATATCACATTTACCCATTATTTCGGTCCATCCCATTGTAATAACAACGTGATATTTTAACAAAACTATCTTGCCTTTCTTATCGTGCTTATTTAGTAAGCCCTGTGATTGCTTCTTTCTATATTAGGCTCAAGAATCATTTTATTGCCTAAGATATCCTATTGGTAATTTTGTAACGTTCTACAACAAGACAATGAATATAAATAAAAATGGTGATGAGCCAAATCAGTATGACATGTGACATTACAGCAAAATGACAACAGATACAGGATCTATTATAACCATCCATATAGTTTTTATTGTCATCATTTTATTCATTTGAGAACGTTAAACTTGATGTCCTACACCTGACAGAGATAGCTGATCACTTGATCAGTGAACTGGACAGTGAATCACAGTGTGAAGTATGATGTGATAATTTAAAGCTTCCGGGAAATATTGCCCAGACAGCACGGCAGGTGACTTCCAGTCTGGATTTAAGGTGGAAATATCCAGGTGTATAAAGTCAACTGGACCTCCAGCTGTCCCGACAGCTGGATTTTTCCATTATGGATTAAATCAGTTGACCAGCCACCTGGATATTTCCAACAAAAATCCATCTAGACTCAGTCACCTGGGCAGTCAGCTGGAAGTATAACGAATCTCTCCAGCTAGGACATAAATAGAATTTAGTCAGTTGACCAGTCAGCTGGAGATACTCCACATTTCTCCAGTTTACATAAAACGCGTCCTTTGTTGAAGACGCCATCTTTGATCTTTCGTAATTTCAGAATCATTGTGATATTGGTGATATGGTGATTGTAAATTGTTTTAAATAATTAATAATTCTTTTAAATATGTATTTCATTTAGTTTTGAACATTTTTAAATACAATTTAAAAATTTAAAATTTTAAATTTTAAAATATCATTTTAATTAGTTTTGATCTTTTTTATAACTACTGGAATAGTGTTTAGATAAAACTCGTCCTTTGTTGAAGGAAATTCAGAAATTGTGATATTTTTGTGACAAATTGTGAATTGTTTTAAATAATTAATAATTCTCTTAAATAATAGGTATTTCATTTATTTGAACATAATATGTTATTTTAAATACAAATAATATTTTAGTTTTGAACATCTTTTTTATAACTATGAAAGTGTTTACTTTGTCATTTCTGAACTCCAAATTTGCTTTCAAGATGTTTCAAAAAATAGTTCTTAAGTTTGTCTAAATCGTGACAGAAGGAAAGGAGAGGACAAGAAGCAGTTAATACTGGATCACCTTTTTCATCTGACAATAACCATCCATTTCTAGAGACATCCACTTGGACCCTAATGAACTTTCTGCACTCTGCTGTTCCTGGACCTTCAGTGGGATTAACACCTTCAGTTCACTTGGAATCATACCAGCTACCCATATTAATCTCACCTAGCCTAGCCAAGCCAAAGCAGGACCATGAATGCTAGTCTCATGTGTTAAGGGAAACAGAATTTTTTATGCTCAAGATCTCTTGACCATAGGTTGGCTAAAAAAAGGTTCTGGTTCAAGCAAAGAAACAGCTGAATGCATAGTGCTAGATAGTGAAATTTTTCACTCTGTGGATTTTATTTAGATGTACAATACTTTATAAAATATAAATATTCATTATAAAATGAATATTTCACTGATAGGTGGTTCTGCCACACTAAAAAATGATGTTTACTTTGTGACATGCTTCCTGATTTCTTGATTTAAAATTATTTGGCCAATTTACTGTGCACTGTTCATAATAACTATTGTGCTCTCTCTACCACCTTATTACTATGAAGGCCCTTAAATTTTGAGTTAATTTTATATCTATTTAAAAAAAGTGTTCCACACTATTGTGTTTTATAATTTCACTAGTCTTAACAAGTCAATTTTGTTTTAATTTAAGTATAACAATGTTTTTTGGTAATAATTCTCAAAGCAAACAACCCAGCAATTCTAATTAGCCACAGCATATATAAATTGTCATGAAGGATTACAAATACATAATAACATTCACTAATCCATGTTCAACCCCGTTAGACATTTCTTAACTTTTGCAATTTCATGAAAACTGGTGTATTCCATGCCCCATCTTCATTTTCTGCTGGCTATTAGTTTATTTCTTTGTTATTTTTGGTTTCTCAAAAGAAATATATTTTAATTTACATAGTATTATTATTTTATTGTGATTATGTACATGTTATGAGCATATTTTATAATTGGATATCATTATTTTATTTCTATACTAGCTAAAACCTGGCATTTTGTCACCATTAAGGTTTTTTCTCATGGCCGGTGTCCCAATAAAAATAATAATAACACTTTTAACTGGAAGGTAACCACCAGGTAAGGTTAAAGGTTATGCTCAAAGCATTTTCTACCACCTAACCCTCAGAGTCTTATTATTATGTGGTCACAACCATAATGAGGAAAAAATTGAAACAACGGAACCCTATGCTAGGTTGATTATCTGACTAGCGCATTAACCACTTGATTACCAGTGCACTTGAAAATTGTATTAGATATTTTAATTTTGATAATTTTCTAGTATGTTGAAGGTGGCTTAGGGGGGGGAACTCTCAGTGAGAGTACCGTTTGGTATTGTAACCCCAAGAGGACATAGTCAGCCAGACATGCATAACTTTGAGTTTTATATGTATAGAGATTATACCTTCTTAGAAATACTTGTGATACATTGGTACAAGGTCTTGTGACATGGTGGAAATTTGATAGTGCATTTTACACTTTTGGGACAATTTTTTTAATAATAAACACTCTTATTGTAAAAATATAATAATGTTAAAGAGTCTTATTTGAATTGTGTTGTTTAAAACAGAGTAGTTATTTTCTTTTTCTTTCCAAATTTATATATGAAAAAAAATATACTCAAAATTGTGTGTGTGTACGTGTTAAAAAAACCTATTTAAAATTTATTACTTTATTTTTATACAAAAAAAATATTCTTCATGAGATTTGAATGTATGGCCTCTAAATTAAATAACTGAAATTGAATTTATGCCTAATATACATTTGTTTCTAGTATTTTTATTACTATTATTATTTGAAAAAAAAAAAAAAAAAAAATGCATATAATGGGATTCGAACCCACAACCTCAAAACCAAGAGCGTAGCATTTGATTATTATGTAGTATAATGTACAGTATAGGTAAATAGGTATGTCAACATTGTGGTAGTGAGTTACTACCCATCCACTAGAGAGCGCTACAAGTAGCTGGAAATAAGTGGAACAAATCCAGTTGACTTTGGGCAACTGACTTCCAGTTAAAAGTTGGTTACTTTCCAGTTCATTTCCAGTTGATTTCCAGGTGGAGGTCAGGTGGAAGGTGGAAATCTCCATTGATTTCCAGTGGGCAAGTAGACTTTTCCACTAACAGTATGGTATACATCCAGTTGACTGTGCTGTCTGGGTGGCGACTGTTTGTGATGGATGAATACTTTTTCAATAGTATACGTAGGTACAATGGTATATTCTATTAGGTACAAACGTACAAACGTAGGTATATGAATTCAGCTAAATAGATACAATAGTAATATGGCCGAGGAACATCCATCTTTGTGGGAGAAACAAAAGTTGTATAAAAATATGTCATACCCAAAGTTAAGTTATCATATTTGTGTTAATCACAATCGTGATATCACAACTACACAAACTAGCTTTACTAAATTTACGCTGAAACCGGGACTTGAACTACCGACCTCCAGGATACAAGTCCACCGCCTTATCGATCAAGCTACTGAGGTCACACCCAAAGTAGAACATATAAAAGAATAGAATAAAACCCTGTTTATATGTATACAGGGTGTAACAGATGTAAAATCTCTTAAGGGGTGGTAGTATAGATTGCCTTCCAATTATTTCCAATCTATAATGTTCTGTAACATTTTAGATTTAACTTAGTGGTTCACGAGATATTAATTTTTTGAATTATTTTAACAAGTCCCCTGCCGCTCCATGAAGAATGGCGTCTAACTCCATAAATACAGTAGATGAGGCAATAGATTTAACTTTTTCCATGAGATAAAAACATTTCACTATTATTTAGACTAGATTTATTCTTAAAAAGTGCATACATGCTGAAAAAAATCTGGTGTAAACATCACACGACTTTCCTTATCATATTAGGAATGGGAACAGACCAAAAGCCTCTGGTGGCTCAAAGGTAACAGTCAGCTAAAAATCAAAGCCAAATTCGTAATCAGCACCTCAAAATCATTGGATTTGATGTGTCACAATTCCATTTTGGATGAATATTTAGGAGTAACAAAAAATATCAGTTTTAATTTTTGTGTTAACCACGATCATGGTGTCACAATAGCTCAAACTCGCCTTACTAAATATTTGACATACTTGAGACTCGAACCACTGACCTCCAAGTTAGGAGTCCGCCGCCTTATCAATGAATCTTCTGAGACTAACCTTTTGGGTCGTTGGAAAATAAATGGCAACCATAATTTGTCAAATTGAAGAAAAAAATTTGTTCCCTAAGGTAAAAGTATGATGGTAGCCTGGTAGCTACATTTAGTAGTACCTACCTACTGACTGACTTTTTTTAATACCTCTTGGTTTCAATAAAAAATTAAAATTTTATATCAAGTGTGTCATATTTTATGAAAGTTAAGACTTTAAGCAAGTTTTTACTCAAATAAAACCAATACTTTACGTGGGCAGTATTTTGAGAAAATGGCGGCTGAAGTTTCAGGTGGATTTCATGTTTGCGATTCAATTTCCGCTGCTGCTGATTTTTTTCAGTATGTGTGCACTTTTTAAGAATAAATCTAGTCTAAGTAATAGTGAAATTTTGTTATCTTATGAAAAAAGTTAAATTTATTGCCTCATCTACTGTATTTATGGAGTTAGACGCCATTCTTCATCGAGCGGCAGGGGACTTGTAAAAATAAGTCAAAAAATTAATATCTCGAGAACCACTAAGTTAAATCTAAAGTGTTATATGTAGAATATTATTGGCTGAAAATGATCGGTACTATCACCCCTTAAGAGATTTTACATCAAGTCTGTTACCTACACCCTGTATAGTACCGTTTAAAAATAAAAAGGCCATTATCCCAGCAGTCTATTTGTATAACGGGAGTGTCAAAATTGATGATAAGTTGTTAGTAGGTATAACATGTTTTGCATGCCCTTGGTACTGTGGTTTAGTAAGATTCACAAGATCTGGTGCGCTTGTGTTGCGGAAGTAAACCAGATATCTGGCACACCGCGTTTAATTATCAAATTGATGTTAATTAGAAATATGTATGGTAGAACGCCTCTATCCCATGAACTCCAGAGGAGGTAACTGTTTCTTATGTTCTCATGTTTTGGATGAGCTCATTTCTAGCTTTCATTAACTATGCTTCACTGTTGGGAGTGACTAACTATTTCTTTCAGGATCTAGTTTCTCTTCATAGTGTCTGACTTCTGGATCCGTTATGTTACCAGTTACCAGTCTCCTGTACGGGGAAGAACCCAGGCAGGGGCAGTTGAACAAATAATGTTAAATAACTCAGATTCTCAAAGTAGTTTCCTGTTATGATAACAAATGACTTTATCCAACAAGAATACCTAGCTCAGTAATGGTATGTCAGAAATATCATCAAAGACTCCCCACTCAGGCTGGGTGAGGTTAATATAATGATATGACGATGTAGTTGAAAAAGACTTTATTAAACCAAATAAAGAGACTACAGTAAAAGGGAAAAAGAAAACGCTCATGGCTGAAAACGTCTCGAGAACAAGATATAATTCGGTGCCTATATCATATTGAAAGGAATCATGATTATGAATTAGTAATATTTATAGCTAGTAGGTATCATCTCTGTATAATCATGAATAGCATGATGTACTCGTAGGTATGTAACATCTTATGATAGGTTGCGATATGTGTATGCTGTTTCTTTGTGTTTTTATTAATAGTTATTATGTCACAACTTTAGTGCACAGCACAGAAATACGAGACCCAAATCACATCATCTACAATTAGTAGCACTTAATTCTGCGACTAGTCTCTATGCATATTCGAATAGCTACTCCTTATTCTTCAGGACTTATGAGTGAACCTACCGTTAAACAACCAAACATCGTTTTTTTTATTAGAGTTTAAAGTCGTTTTTCAACTGCATGGTCATACAAGACGGGGGTTTTACCCTCCATTCGCAGGAAACTTACAAACCTGCTACCCACATTGACCTCAGCCAGCCTGGGTTGGGCCAGAATGCCAGCATCACGAAGTCTTCACCTCGCTGGACGTTGCTTAACTTCGGAGGTTATTTTTCCTAATAGAGAGGTAAATTGCACCTGGTAATTGTTCTCTTATGTCGAGGTTTCTCTTAAATCCAGGTTTCTCTTATATTCAGATGCGACTGTAGTAGTAGATATACCTACAGTGCTACATTGCATAATATTCTCATCTAGTGCAGCGGCCTCCTGCTAATGGTTGGCACAGACAAGGATGATTACCTCTGATTGCTCTGCTGCTCATGGAGTGTAGGATGAGGCGAGGGTGAAATACTGTGACTCCTGACAGTACTGACTCTGCACTTGTCAAACTCAACAGAACCGGCTCTACGCATCATAGACAGTGCTAATAGGGTTAGGTAATATACCTATCATCATCATCATCATCATAGGGTGGCGTCATCGTGAACGATGGTAGCCAGACAGTGGAGGAATGACTCAGCACTTCTACCACAGTCTTTACAAGGAGGCTAATAATTGACAAGGGCCCCCAGAACCAAGCCAATGCTGGTCTACTCCCTGTTTATAGTCCCCCAGCCAGACTAAAGCCAGAATATACGCATATAAAATAACAGTAAATTATTTTGATAGTCCTCTCCGATAACAGTGCGTTTCTGAAGCAAAGCGTAGAAAAATTTTCCGCTAAGAACCCAATATACTTTAATTTAGTAAAGTCTGTAAAGTAGGTAATAAAATTGAAAAGGTAAAACTACAAGTACATTCACCCAATCTATAGATATCTACCTACTACATAATATTAGGTTCATCTGGTATATTAGATGTACATACACATACTTAGGTAGTTAGGTACTATACTCATGGACAAGAAAGCAAGATAATGCTGAAATGAAAAACTTGTACGATATCTACAAACACAAATTTGTCAACTATCTCGATTGTTGTTGAAAATCATACTTATTGACAGTTGTATTACCTACTCGAAAACCATCATGTATATTTTGAAACCAGAATGACTTCCACTCAGTCAATTTAGAAGGAAACAGAAGGTCGAGATATGAACATACACATAGCTAGTAAATAAAATAATGGTTAATTATTAATTAAGTGGCATTGGCAAAATTACAAAGGAAATATATATTTTTAGGTGCAGGTGGGATGCATGCAAGGACACGAAAAACGCTTCATACATATATTAGAAGAGAAAAAAGAAATGAGGAAAGTCTGAAAAATAATAATATATTCGCAATTGTTTTCCTTAAAAGAAAAAAAAGAAGTGGATGAAATTTATGTTAGGTATTATCTACTTGGTAAATAAATTGTATGTCCAACTTCGACAAGAAAATGGTCGTACCTAATGGAACCAAATCTTCACTCGTACATACCTGTAGTACTTAGAATATTTACCTATACGAGTTTTTTAAACAGGATAAAATAATCTCCATTTATATATTTAGCAAATAACCTTTGCTATGACTGAAGTACAAAAGTATTTATACCTACATTCAGAAAAGGTATACATATAAATTTATATGAAACAAGTTTTACTTTTTTAACTTTGAATTTTAGTTGGCACAATTGCACATGCTAGATCCCAGTGGTCAAGACGTAACAAAGTGATAAGTTAACCTCCTATTTATGATATTGACCACATAATAATCGTCTTCCAGCAGTAAGCCTGCTGGAATAATGGAACTTAATAGTCCTAAACGGGAAGTATAAATAAGCCGATTACGTATTGTATTTTCGTCACTTTGAAAACCCGGTATCGAGTATTTAATTATTATATCAGTAGTTTAAAATTTACAATTATTTTACCCTAATCGGTAAATGTGGATGTATAGTGTCCCTGGGGGACGTTATACCAGGTACCAGCTGTCAGACCAAAAGACAATAACATAACACGAATCGTTAACAGGATTGGTGTTAACAGGATTGGTGTTAGAAAAGGCATCTAGCTGTGAAATGTGGAGGTAAAAGTGCCAGAACCAAACAAACCGCAATCATAAGGAAGAAGCTGACCAATGCCGACCTCAAGAAGGTTGGGAAAAAGGCAAAGTGAAAGAAGAAGAAGAGGAGGTAAATATGGATGTAGGGGGCTCAACCACTCAACACACTCACAAAGGGTTGGGTGGAAGAGATTGCCACTGGCAATAACCCTGCCCTGTAGTAGGGACATTAGCTTTATTCGCTTTATTCTCTTTATTCTCTTTTTTGTTCTTGTTTCATTGTTCAATCTATTTATTTTTTCTTTATAATTTAATTGTATTGTGCTGTATATATTTTACTTTGTCTTACCTAATAAAGCATAGTATAATAATAATAACCATTGTTCTTTCTTAACATTTTAAATTTATATGTATTTGGTAAGTACCTACATTATATTGGTTGGTACATAATTATATTTTATAGGTAGCTCCGTTTATTTTTTTCGCCAAAATTTTCAAACGCGCTAATGATCCAATTCTTGTCAATTTGGAATTTATAACTTAAGTAATTATTGCTATGTTTGTACCTTTCCAGATCGTCTTTGTTTAAAACTTCGCTCATTATATTAATTTCAAATCCATTAGTATTCTATATTAATATCCAACTCGATCCATCACATTGTTGGTAGGAATTTAATAGGTGCACACAGGCACATCAGATAAGGATAGGTATCGACTATCGATGTTTTCAAGGTTGTAGTTATTTCAAATAATTATTCGGTCAATTTTTTTTTATATCAATTCGGAGATCGCGGCTAAAATTCAGGGTTCAACGTTGGTTGGTGTTTTCAACAGGGTTTGTGATTGTTTTATAATCCATGCGAAAACCATCTTGGATTCTTCTTGTTGATAGTTCAATGTAGTAGATGACTAGATACCTCTACCTACATAATCATTTTATTTCGAAATAAAATCGTATATAACTACAGAATCATATTAATCATACATTTTAATTTATATTGTGTATCTCAATGGTGTGTGCCTGTAGTTGGTAGATAACTGCTATTGTTCTGCCTTCCTCCCCATCTCCACCTACAATCTACATCCGTGTTTCACAGTTTGGCACTTCGTCAACTCTATGCCTACGTGACCCGATCTGACGGATGTCGCATTCATAGAAATGACACTCATTGGGTACCTAATATGATTCCGTGACGTGACAATTTCAACGGCTAAAATTAACACGGACGGACGTCCGCTTGAGTGCTCAACTACCACTGAGAACTGAGTCCTTGTGTATTGAATGTTGAATCATCGCAGAAAAAACCCACAAACAACCATCGAGAAAATGATTTTTTTTATGATGTACTTATAAGTTATTAAAATCTATCTATACTTATAAAAGAAAGTTTCACTCACTGACTGACTGATTGATTCATCACTGTTTCTCCGAACTGGTAAGTCCTAGGAAGCTGAAATTTGGTAGGTAGCTTTGTCTTATAGTCTAGATGTGCAATAAGACGGGATTATTCGAAACTCCCACTACAACACTTCTCATTAGCAAAAAAAGACTTTTTACTTTCACCGCTATTTCTCCGCATTGATAAATCCGAGAAAGTTCAAATTTGGTAGGTAGCTTTGTCTTACAGTCTAGATGTGCAATAAGACGGGAAATTCCCACTACAACACCTGTCATTGGCGAAAAAGGATTTACGGCCATGCCTCGGCCCGCAAAGCGGGCGCCAGCCCGCTAGTAACATATAATTTTTTAAAGTCAAGTTATCATATTTGTATTAATCGCAATCGTGATATCAATAACTGCTCAAACTAACTTCACTAATTTTTTTTATAATACCTACCTGGGACTTGAGACCAGGGACCTGAAAACTGCATGGGACTTGAACCACCGCCCTCGAAATTACTAGTCCGCCGCCTTATTTATTAAAAGCTACTAAAGTAGGGGGTAGGAGTACGTAGGTATAAAGAAAGGTCGGAGGAGAGTATTTAGAAAAATGAAGACGAGCGGTACACAAATAGGGAGGACCAAAAAATAAGTAAGTGTGGCGATTTTCTCGGAAATGGTTTGGAATTGACCCCTAGCTCATTTGAAAATTTTGTAGCCCTTGAGCTACTGAATAACCCCTTTCGGGTTGACCCCCTAAATGGAAAACACCCTGTATAGAAGAAAATACCAGAATGCCTAACGAGTAAGAATAACCGGACATGGCAAATAGAAAATCAAGTTGGTAAAATAATTCACATTCACATTGATTTCTACAAGTATGCGGTTAAGTAGTATTGATCAGAAGCAGGACTATCCGGTAAAACCATGCTCACCTTCAGAAACTCTACTATCACTGTAATTTTAGTCTACTTTTTATCAATAAATTTTAACCGGTAAGTTTAACATCTCAGAAATCAAAAAAGAAAAACAAAAATTGGAAAAGTCCAGCGAAAAATGAGGAATAGATACACCAATTCACGTAAAAAATAAGTTAAGTAACGTCCAGCGAGGTTTGGTGAGTTACAATTCATGTTATTCTGTCTCTTCCCGATCGATCCTAGGCTAGGTGAGGTTGATGTGGGTAGCTGATTTATGAGTTTCCTGTGAATAAACTTTGAATAAAGCCCCTCTCTCTCTCAGTTCACGATCGATGTAAAAAAATAGAGGTTCGTCAGTCAGCAAAAAGGTTTTAAGAAAGGAAGCTGCGTATAAATATAATTATGTAACAAGTATAATAAAAAATAACAATCTTTAGTGGAAGGTCATACCAGACGAGGTTAATGCTAAAAGCATTTTCTACTACCTAACCCTCAGAGTCTTATTATTAATGGTGACAAACTCAAATGAATGAGGAAAATATATGCACTGAATTTTTCACGGGATTCGAACCAACGGATCCCTACGCTACCTGGATTACCAGACTAGCGCGTTAACCACTTCACAACCAGTGCTGAAGTATCTGGCCTAAGCAGGAATTACACCACTATCTTGGGATAGTGGTTTAATTCCTGTGGTTTAATTCCTGGTTTAATGTGGTTTAATTCCTAATGGTTTAATTCTTGGTTTAATACAGTCAAGAAGCTTTTAATATCTTGGGATGCATAGTCAAGAGGCTGGCAATAAAAGACAGTAGGTAAGTGATATTCCTGGCTCTCTTCTAATGTATTCAATATGCAAGTCATTAGTCATTACACTCATTTACCATCTGTCCGTGGACGCTCTGTAATGATTTATTATTCTTCGTGAAAGCAAAAGTAGGCTGGGAGATTCTCGTGCGTATCTCATCAATGGAATTGTTTCAATTGATGATTTTTGTAGAAATCGATCATTATAAAACTCAGGGACATCATATTTTAGGACATTAAGGGGACGGGCGTTTATTTCTGAGGAATGTGCGTGGTGAGCTGGTAAGTACATAAGTGATTATAATCTATGGAGTATAGGTTAGGTTATTATTTTAAACGGGAATAACCCAATATACATAAATTACAAAATGTTACAGTATAATTTAATAATTATTGAAAGCACAAGTACGTAGGTAATACAAATAACAAATTTTCATTTGATAATTACATACATACATACACCTAGATCAAGTGTTAAGAAATATGGGTAAACCATTTCTTCTAATGTTAGATAACTAATATACAGTTATATTTTTGCTAGTATCACTCATAAACACCAATAATAATAATAATAATTAGCCTTATCAATTTATACTGCCTGACTAGGACTAACCCTTATACTAATAAGTTCCATTATTTTATTTCAGCTGTCAGTCCAAGACGTATTATTAAAATTCCAAATGGATAACTTATCATGTCCCGGCTGATGGGTTTCGAACCCGCGACCTCTGAAGTATCGGAGAGGCGCCTTGACCATTAAGCTACCGGGACTGATTTATTGCCCGCGTTATAAGCATGTCACAAAAAAAAATGAAGCGTACATAATATTTTTTTCCTCATCTTGTTTTTTGCTAGTATACGAGTAAATTCATATATAAGTAAGTATTCTCATTCTAGAAATTTACAGTAGGTAAGCGTCTATCACGGTAGCTCTGTGGCTAAGGCGTCTGACTGGTAATCCAGAGGTTGCGGGCTCGAAACCCAGCTTTGACATGACAAGGTACATAATTATACTCCTACTACTTGGCATTTTGACCACATAATAATATGTCTTACTGCTGGAATAGTGGGATTAATTTGTCCTAATGGGGCGGTAGCCGCTGTATATGCGATATTATTATTAATAATATTATTAGTATAGTGGTTGGATGTGTGCTGTGTAGTACATGTAGTAGATACGTGTATGTAATGTATGCATAGTAAATTGTACAACAGCCATAAATCAGGTCCTGACGATGAACAAATTTCAGGAATCAATTTAGCGACAAATCAATGAATGAGTAAGTAAACTAGAAGTAATAGTGATCATGACGCAGCGTGAATTAGAACAATTGAACCAAGGTAGGTACTTGGCATCAGAGTAGGTAGAGATGGAGAGTATCTAACTGTAGGGCATTACAACAGTAGGTATCTACTTATTATAAATGATAGGTTCCATCAATGCATAGTTAGGGAAAGTGAAAATTAATCATTACGTGAGCACTGAACTCACTGGAAGTGACCAACTATCTTCAGATGAATTGAATTCAATTGAACATGTTACCACACATATAGAAAGATGAAAGATCTGATGGTTCCTCTCGAAAGAAAGTTAGTTCTTGTGGATTTGTACGTGACGAAGAGATCATAATAACAGGCAAACATTAGCAGATAAGATGAAGAGGAACCTCATCGATGAATGGGTAGCGATTATTAAAGGACCTCATGATTATGGGTATTGATTATTATTTATTTATCTGTAATTCTGTATACTAAGTTGTATAATAATTGTTACAGAAATTTCAAGCAACATTCCACAATAGCAACATTGAAGCAAGTACCTGTACCTGTATACATATAAAAAATTGTGAATAAAGTTTGATCATAATAATTGTTAAATAAAGCAAGGTGTGTAAAATTTGATGCGTAAAGCCCGCTTTCTAGACTTCTCTGGAGTATGCCATAGTGCCCATTTTGTACGCAAAGTGTCTCAAAGATAACAGACGAATCATTGGGTTTCCTATGAATGGAGTGCTTTTCAAGCTTGCCACAGATTACCGCAAATTGCCTCAGTGAAAATGCACCTGAAGGAAAAATATTTATTTATTCATCAATATCGTTCAGTAATTTTGAAATAAAATTTGGAAATAGGCAGTACAATTGATATGCAGACAGGCACTGGTGGAATCACGATAGTAAATATGCAAACTCTATTTCGGATTCCAGCTTTCTCATGCGACAAAGTTGGTTTAAAGGGGTTCAATGGCATGAAGGAATGACATGAAGGCATGTTCAATGGCATACCTTGCCACATGAAAGAAGGGTAATTGTTAAATATCAAAGGAGAAAAACTAGCAGTTGTGGTGGAAAAGATAGCGAAAGCAGTTCTCAGGACCCGCGGCCACTGCAGAGTCAGTGTAGACAGTTTCACAATGCCGCTGGCGTTCAAGCACAATGTTCCCTGGTCTTATTAACCCAGTTCTCAACGTTTTATACCAATCAAAATAGCAGTAACAGTACACTTCTGTTTGTGTGCAGTAAATTGTAGGTTAATGAAACCACTGCTAATCATTGTAGGTAGTGAGTGATAAGGTTACGAGAAGTTACAAATAAGGAATTGTTTCGGTAGGACAGGAACAGAAGTAATCTCATAGTAAAAGTCTACTTCATTACAAGAAGTTAGATAGTCTATGGAGATAATTGGCACTACCTATCTGGTATGTCAGTTGTGTTGTCTACGTTAATCATAATACATAATGCAGATTGTATCTAAGTATGGGAACACCTGATTATCTCAAGGAGACAGGGTGTCCCCTGAGATTGAGGGACAGACTGTAGAGATCTGCTGTCTACACTTCATAACAAATAAATTAACTCAAGCCACTTAATTAATGTCAATGGCGTCTGAACTTGCTTTCCATTGAGGATAAGACTTATCCTTACTCACACGGGTGCAGAATGTGGCTGTAGAGTGCGGCCGGCTGCAAAGAGCGGCCGCAAAGGGCGCTCCTTTGGATTGGTTAAAGATACAAAAACAGTTCAGAACAACTCTTTTGAACAGAAAAATACGTTATTACAGATACTCTTTATCGATTTACATTATTTTATGTAGGTATCACCCAGGCACGGTCGATGGGAAAATGTTTTAGGGGTGCTGCCATATACGAGTAAACTGGACTAAAATGGGAATTATAGAGTCGCTCTTTCTATATCTAACGAGTTTGAGTCTATTTACCATGCTAATAATAAGAATAATTATTCTAGAAATGTATGGTGATTTTCATTGTGTACAAGCTAGGACTTGAGAAAATCTTCTCTTTTTCTTTATCGTCTGGTTGCTGCAGTTCCGGAGCTCTTTAGCACCGGCCACGCCTGATATCAGTATAGTTATTAATTAAGTAAGAAGTACGATAGGGTCAGACATGGAAGTAAAAGTAATAACTACATACATAATAATTATGTATAATATACCTAAGGATATCTTTTCGACCCGTGTATTTGTTTTTATTTATTTATAAGTAGCTATAGCTATTTGATAAATAGAACTAGTATTATCAAATTATCTTATCAATTTGTATCGATCGTTCAGACACTTGTAAATTTGATTAGTTTATTTCCTCAATCTGAAGTACATGTAATATTACATGCATATGGCGTATTTGGTACAAATAGTTTAATAATCTATCTTACGTCCCTAGGTATGTTCTATGTAGATTCTAGAGAAAATAGCAATCATTATTTGAACATGCAAAATTAGCTAAATTTATTAGAATGAACCATTTAAATACATATTTATATAATTAGGACAGCTGGAATAATTACATAAATATAAATAAATGGATGATGAAGAAAAAGACATTATAGAGAAAAAAAACGAAGGCTGATTGTTTTTGTTCCTCAAGTAAAAAGCACCACCAACAACAACAAAACGCACCCTCCTCACTAGCGGATTGTGGTGGCGGATTTGGCAGATGCCAAGGGCCCCCCGCGCTTCAACCCAGAGATTTTGAATGAACTTATACGAGTATTCCTAAGTTCATTATTCCTGAAAAAATAACTTATATTCCTATGTATTCCTGGATTTTAATAATGAATAAAAACCACAGCAAAAACTTGAGGCCAAAAGCACCCCCCCTTCAAATCAACCACATAGATGTGTTTAGCTCTTTACTACTATTGAGGTAGACTCTGCCTCTTTCGGAGTGTCGTCAAAAAAGAGTGATCGGGCTTTCTAAACATCTTAACCAGCAGTTTACCTACTTAAAGTAAAAAGTGCTTTCAGTGCTTTCAAAGTGTCTTCAGAGTGATCTATGATCTGCTTTCTAATAGAAATCTTATACATATACTCAATGAACTTTCTTCATTGGGCCCCACGCCTTGAAAATGTCATGCAAGGACCTCCCGCAGGCTTCATCCGGCACTGATAAACCTCAACTTACTTGACATCTAAACTTACCTGTGTTCAGAATGTTGTATTATTAGTAATGAAGTGAGATAGTATACTATCTCAAAAGATATACTCAAAAAAATAGTGAGAAAAAGTTGAATTTCTCGAGTGTCCACTCTCACGTTCACATGTAGATGGGTGGACTAAGACCTATGTAGGTAACCTGCGGAAAATGTCTGTCTAACTATTCTCACAGGTCCACAGTAAGATCAACAAGAAAGAGACGTTACAGAGTTACAACTCGACTCGTTACAGTTACGTGAAACACCATTAACGTCATATCGCGGTTCGCTGATTTTCACTCAACTTCCCCCCATAGTACTCTGAACAATAGGAAATCTCTCTCTGCCAGGTCCAACATTCAACACAGTCACTACTCACTACTATGGTCTTTTTCGTTCAACGTCATATCGCGCCGGGAGCTTCGCTGGGAAAACAACCCAGCTACTCAAATTAACCTCACCCAGTCTAAGTGGGGCAGGGAATAATCAGCAGAATGTAGAATTGTAGATGTAGATTTCCATGATGTTTAAAGATATATTCGAAACCAGAACGGTCATCAATCCATGTCCTCACTACGCTATGGACGTTGCTTAACTTCTGTGCTAGGATGAGACCTGGTGGATACAATTTGCCACCTCCGCTAGCTACCTACTAGTCTTGTAGAGAGGTATTTGAAATCTTATTTGTTGGATTCAATAGCAGTAGTTACTGTTCATAAGTTTAGTTTGATTAGTGAGTATTTATATGATGTAATATCTACTTTATTGGCAAACTACATCAAATATTGCAAGACAGTACAAGATGGAGAAGTGTAGGTTCCTATCCTTACATTCCACCTAAGTGAGCAGTTGGCCACTTAGGCTGGGCGAGGTTAATTTGAGTGGCTGGTTTGTGAGTTTCCAGGGAATCGAGGGTAAAAACCCCGTCGTTATTTGACAATGTAGTTGAAAGTGACGTTAAACCCATTTTTTTTTTTTTGTTGTTGTAAAAAAAGCTCTGATTGCCTGATATTAGTAAAAAAAGAAATACTCTGATTTGCTGCTCTATATCCATATTAAGAGTGAACTAGTTACTTATGAGTGAGGAGTTGACGTGGTAATGCTATGCTGGTCACAGAAAATATGTAATCACATTTCTGACGATGTTATAAAGTGTTAGACGATTACGAGGATTATTAGATGTGGTTATTCAACAGACAGATACCTGAGCTAACGTAATATTAACAATACCATGCCACAAGGCTGTGGATAATCGCTGTAAAATTATCTAGTAAAGTGCTCTATTATTTTCCACTATCGAATGTGTTTAAGGTATCACAATGATCCCGGCTATTAAAAAAATACACACAGAAAAAAAATCAACTCTCATGTCTAAATCTATGTAATAAATACAGTTACGAATACCTAAGCTTCCACTACAACGATTTGCTAGAGTTACATTACTTTAAGGTTGGCATACTTTTGGGGCCCGACTACCCATATTGTTTACCCATATTTCATCTTAAAAAATGTGGTGTAAATTTCTACAAAAAAAGGTATCATATTTTTGTTAATCACAATGTGATATCACAGTTATTTAAACTCGCTTTACTAAATTTCTGCTGAGCATGAAACTCGAATTATTGATCAAGCTCTACTGAGGTCGGTATTATTATCCAGTGCGTAAGCTCTCCAAAGAACGGGGCTCGTATTACATGTTACTATAATATGTATAGTTAATCCGACCCTGTCTGTGGGAGTCCATCAATTTCAACCCAACCATCATTACTATCATTTGGTAACAGCCTCCGTGTCTTGAAGGTTGAGACTACTGCTCGTAGTTCAGAGATCTCGAGTTCGATCCTCGGTCAGGGCAGACTTTTCGAACGAAATTCTGTTCCCTCCAAACACGTGAGGCTGGCATTTCCGGCCCTACCCAGGCTGAGTGAGGTTAATGTGGGTAGCTGGTAGCTGGTATCACAATCAAGACGTTAAAACTAAATAGAATCAACTGGTCACAATAGATCTAATTAGGTCGCAGCGTTAATTGTTAGGGTTTCACTGAAAACTCTGCAAACAGGTCAGATATTAATAACCATTAGGTAAAGCTGTCTAGAACTTCAGAAAAACTGGAATAGTCCAACCACGGCGCACCACTGGAAATTTTCCCATAACTCGTAACACGTGTTGCTCAAAAAACTCAACTTGACCTTCTTCGAGAAAATTATAACAAAAACGTGTAAGATTCTGTGAACTTAATATTCACTTGTGTAGAAAAAAAAAAAATGTTACAAAAAAGTGAACATTTGCATAAAAAAATTCTTTTCACTATCGTCTATACCAATTTTAGCCTCTGAAGCGTGAGTCACATGGTCACATGTAAAGTGAGGCATATTGCATAACTGAAAATCTTCGCGAATGAATAAAACCACCGATCACTCCATTAGCAACCGGTTATCTGGCTCACCTCACATGTGACATGGTTCAAATGTGTGTCGTAACGCATGACGTACTGTCTTGTCTTTTGTTGCATGTGTGATTAGATCAGATGATGCGAGTATATGTTGGGTTGTCCTGACGACATAATAATACACCCAGCAGGCAGCCGTCTGGTAGAAGTGCTAGACCTATGCTAATACTTATACCGTGAACTGTGTCAGGAAAACTGTCTTGAGTTTCCTACTATGATAAGGATAACCCGACGTACTCTCACCTTTCCATAATCTAGTTGGGTGATAGTGGAACGTACTTCCTATTTAAATAGGTATCGAGGTTGATAATGTTGAGAGGTAAATAATTACTTATGGACTAAAAATGTATACTATTTATTATTTGCTTCGGCTTCGCGTTCTGTGTCCACTAATCTAAAGTTATGTGTCCTTCTGTTCCTGTGTCCACTAATCTAAAGTTATGTGCCCTTCTCTTCCTGTGTCCACTAATCTAAAGTTATGTGCCCTCTGTTCCTGTGTCCACTAATCTAAAGTTATGTGCCCTTCTCTTCCTGTGTCCACTAATCTAAAGTTATGTGCCCTCTGTTCCTGTGTCCACTAATCTGAAGTTATGTGCCCTCTGTTCCTGTGTCCACTAATCTAAAGTTATGTGCCCTTCTGTTCCTGTGTCCACTAATCTAAAGTTATGTGCCCTTCTGTTCCTGTGTCCACTAATCTAAAGTTATGTGCCCTTCTGTTCCTGTGTCCACTAATCTGAAGTTATGTGCCCTTCTGTTCCTGTGTCCACTAATCTAAAGTTATGTGCCCTTCTCTTCCTGTGTCCACTAATCTAAAGTTATGTGCCCTTCTGTTCCTGTGTCCACTAATCTAAAGTTATGTGCCCTTCTGTTCCTGTGTCCACTAATCTAAAGTTATGTGCCCTCTGTTCCTGTGTCCACTAATCTAAAGTTATGTGCCCTCTGTTCCTGTGTCCACTAATCTAAAGTCATGTGCCCTTCTGTTCCTGTGTCCACTAATCTAAAGTTATGTGCCCTTCTCTTCCTGTGTCCACTAATCTAAAGTTATGTGCCCTCTGTTCCTGTGTCCACTAATCTAAAGTTATGTGCCCTTCTGTTCCTGTGTCCACTAATCTGAAGTTATGTGCCCTTCTCTGTTCCTGTGTCCACTAATCTAAAGTTATGTGCCCTTCTGTTCCTGTGTCCACTAATCTAAAGTTCTCTCCTCCTCTGTTCCAGGTGTCGAGCCAAGGCCCCACCCCCCTCAGTCTGCAACGCCTGGCTGTGTGTCTCCAGTCCGTCATACAACTCCTCGAGTGTCCTGTGTGTCTGGAGAACATCTGCCCTCCCGTCTCCCAGTGCTACAACGGCCATCTCATCTGCAGCCAGTGCCGCTCCCGCTCTGAGAAGTGCCCCATCTGCCGCGTCACCCTAGGGAACAAGGGCCGCTGTCTCCTGGCAGACAAGCTACACACCTTGCTCACCAACACATTCGCCAAGACCAAGCCGAGCAAACTCAAGACGCTGTGTAAAGCCAACACCACCACCACCCTCTGCGTGAAGCCCCCCGTGCAGCTCAAGTCCCGCCTCAAGTCCGCCTCCCTGGAGACCCTGATGGTGCAGGATCTTCCCATTGAGACGATGGACGCCGAGCCCAAGGATCTAGAGAAGCAGGACCACGCCTACCACTGCCCGTACGGCAAGAGCTGCGGCAGTCTGTTCCTCCGGTCTGAGCTAGAGTCCCACATCCGCCACGCCCACACGGGTCCTCTCATACAGTTCCACTCCAAGACGGGCCGCGTGCAGCTGCACCTCCCCATCTTGGACCTCGTGTGTATCGCCACTCTGGGCCGCACCTTCTACCTCCACCTCACCAAGCACGCCGCCTCCGGCCACAACACCATGTGGCTCTGGGTGGAGGATGAGCCCGCCCAGGCGGCTCAGTATCGGTTCAGGTTCTCTATCAACTCATTTGTTCTCAATGGCAACGTGTTCTCCTTGTCCACGCGGCCCCAGGATATCTTAGGTTTAAGATCACAGGAGTGCGTTAAGTTATCGGACGAAGTTCTTGACAACAACGCGCGCTGCCACATAGAGATTACCAAGTGCGGGTGAGAAGATCCATGCAGTTCACTTTGAGCTAATCTCTGTACCTACAATCAGATATTTTCTACGTTACATAAATGTAAGTCTAAGATACTACACAACACTGCCATCCAAGCAAAATTAAAAATGCAATGTCCAGCGAGGTGAAGACTTCGTGATGCTGGCATTCCGGCCCAACCCAGCTGGGTGAGGTTAATGTGGGTAGCAGGTTTGTGAGTTTCCTGCGAATGGAGGGTAACACCCCCGTCGTGATATGACCAATGCAGTTGAAAGCGACGTTAAATTCACATATAGGAAAAATACTATAAAGAATATAGTTTTTGTAGGGGAGAATTATGATAGTACAAGAAACCTGTCATATTGTAAACTTAAGTAATAATAATCGATCCGTCAGTGGAAGATTGTATGAATACTTTTACGACTAGGCGAGGTTAATGCAATTGTATTCTCTAGCACCTGACCCTCAGGATGCTGTTATTTGTCATACTTACTGAAATAAATGTGGAAATAACATGCATTAGAGTGTGATCCGAACCCATTGATTACAGGACCTCCACTGCTGATCTATAGTTATGTACAATTGTACATCATAAATATTATTACTTACTTACTAAATTGATATCATGGAAACTAGTAGATTTATTAGATTTCTCAGTATATTTATCTAGCTTTACTAAATGATTAGCGAAGAGTAATTAGTTTCAGATCTTTTAAAGATCTTCTTTGATCTGAGGTAAAATGTTCAGATAACTGTTTAAGTTCTTGATGAAAAATGTCAGAATGTTTACGGTATTATTCAAACAGAATTATTCTGCGTTACATTTGAAAATTGTATTTTTGGAGGTCTATGTATCCTATTAACAAGATTGAATCTTCCAATTTAAAAGAAACTGATTATATGTTGAAATCCACCTTATCATTGTAAGATATTCTTGTTTATTAGATGAGAATTTAATATGTAATTAGACATAATGTACTCTTAATTTACCAGTAATATGAACGTCAGTCACTGTGCTTAAGGTTCTCACCACACACCCAGCTTGCGTTCTCATAATTACATGACTCACACTTAGTGCTACCTGTTTCTTGCTAAATTAATACATGTCAACTGCCACTGATGAAAGTAGTCTGTGAACAGTCTGTTTCAGTTATATAGCACACTCCATTGTTTTTATTTATTCCAAGTTTATGCTTTTTATTTCAAGGTCAGTGATAGCCAGCGGATGAGGCATAAACCCGTTTTTATCTGATAACCGAATACATCTTTCGTAAAGCTGGCAAACGATTTGTCGTCGGTTTTATATAGTTCTCTCCAACATTTCTTCACTCGTTCTGTCTGTTGTTTTTTTTTCAACCATCTGCAATGCCCATCTCTTCTCTATTTATCATTAATATTACTGCAATACCTTTTTACTGATGGATCTACCTTTTTTTCTCTTGATTACGGGGTTAAATCCATCAATTGATATCAAATCAGATTGAAGATCGAAGATATGATTTCTAGCAAAACAGTAAAAGGGTGAATGCTGACGGATTTTTTTTTTAATATTACCTATGAAATTCGAAAAGAAAAACAAAAAGTTTAATTTTTATATTTTCAATTTATTTTTGACAAAAATTATAAGTAAGACTAAATTTAATAAAAAATAAATAAAATCTGAAAAGGAAAATAATAAATTAGTCAAAGTCACACCAACACACATAATTATTAACATTTAAATATGAGAGTAGCTAGAGTCAATTGTTTTGTATGAGAATGTAATTTCAAATGCATGAAACCAAAGTCGGAATGTTGCTGAAAAACAATCAATGTGAGTAGCGCTCTCAGAAAACCAATCCTTTCACTAGAGATCACCAAACTTTAGTTATCATAAATCCAGTGATATTGGAATAAATTTGATCATCTGGTGATAGGATTAGTTTGAAACAAAGAAAAAATATAGACATGGAAAAAGAAGGAAAGAAAAAAGAAGTAGTGCAGACAAGAAATGAATAGATCTAGGATTATGAACACGATAGGAAATTAAATATTAATAATAAAGAGCCAAGTTTTGTAAAGGTAGATTGATGGAATATTAATCAGCGAAAAAAAAACCTGATTGATTTCACTGTATTAGCTTCAAAAATTAAAAATGAAATGATTGATAAATATAGCAGAAACTGCCACATAGTAGAAATCAAGATTTTTTCTGGAGAAAATGAATATTGGTGAAAAAATTTGGTACGGGCTAAAGAATACCAAAAAAAGTTTATGTCTATATTTGAAATTTAATTTTTGCAAAGGATATGAAATAACAACATGGATGAACATGAATCCTTTTTTATACGCTTAGGGTAATCTTTCAGGATCATGAATGATGTTTTTTTTATATAGGTATTCAAATCAAACTGTACCAACTTATTTTTCTCACAGCTAAAAATGTGAAAAAAGTATTGAAAAGTATACACGGTATAATAACTTATTTAGGTAACCTATATTTTGATAGACCCTAAAATTCAGGAGATCTACCAGCAATGCAGAAGATTTCCACGAAAACTTAGCTCTTCATTATATAGAACAAAAGTAAATAATTCTCGCTCAATTTATAAGAATACTATCAATGGTGGTCGTTTTGTTTTATTCTAAAATTTTGGTTCAGTCTTATGTTCTGGCAGCTTATATAATATTTCCTAATTTGTTAGGTTTTTGTTTATCATTTACTTTAGAAATATGACCGTGGTTTGGAGAAGTGGGTGGTACAGTCAATTTCTTCGCAGAAAGTTATTTTGTTTTTACATAAATGTTATTAATTTTTTTTATTTATAGAAACTTCATATAGTAAACCTGAAAAATTGTGATAGATTGATTCTAGAATACCTCTGAGCTAGCGTAAAATATCAATGAAAAACTGCATTTAACTAGTTTAAACCAAATTGATTTTTTTTTAAATTAGTATTAATTAGAATTTTCTACTTAAATCTAGCTAGATTTACATGAGATATAGCATAATATATCAACAGGAAACTAAATTTACAAAATAATTATTGAGATAAATTTTATGAAAAACAAAACAGCGAAATCCTTTTCTATACAAAAAAGGAATTATATGAAGTAAACACAGATAACATAGAATTGATATAGTTTTTTTTTTGTACATTATTTTCTCATAATTCATTTATAAAACACCTATTTATTTTTACTAATGATTAATTTATTTACAGACAACACAAAGGAAAGATGTTTTTGTATTGAAGGATATAAACAAGAATAATTCCAAAAACACAGAATCGTAACTAACATCTTTTTATTTAACATTAAATGATCTCTCAATTGGAAATCCACTCAGAATGTTGGTTGAATGAAGACCGACTTATTTGATTTTAGCAATGGTTTTCAAAATTATTTCCAAGGATCGAAGATTGCACTTTTCCTGAAACTCAGTGACACCACTAGCACATTCTAATAATATCAATCCTCGTATATCTGAGTTCACGAAATCAGAGGCAAGTCAGATTACCAAATTGAAAGTGGATTCAGGGAAATTGAGATCGTCAAGAGAAATAAAAATATTGGGAATCACAGAGAGTAAAGTTTAAATCTACTGAGATATACATTAATCAGCTACTATGTTTCTGTGTGGAAACATTCTTGTTCTTTTTGGTACTTGTATCGTATAGATAAAATAATAACTTGCTTCTTCAAAAAATGAAAACTCAAGTTAACATGCCCTAGAATAAAATTTGTCTATGCACAAATTATATCTAATAGTTAAGTAGAATAAAATTGCAACTAGAACTGATTTCTTTGACAAACAAAACTAACAAATTGCGACTGTGAGTTGGAAATTCGAAATCATAACAAATAAACTGCGCTTTTAAATAATATAGGATTTTGTAGCTTACATTCAGGAGTGAACTGTGCAATGCTTCATATGCAATTTGCCGTTGCTTCAATTTTGAAATCTGGATTATGAATAAAAAAAAGACCAATGGAAAACTACATGAAGCACTGTTAAAATGTGTGAATACTCACTCTCACTGAAAACAAAGTACTAACCCAGCTTCACAATACTAGTCTAGCAGTTAACAAATTAATTAAAAATTTCTAAAATTTCTGAATCACAGTTACCACGACACATCCTGCACCGCTGTCCACTAGATGCCGAGGCGCTTGCGTGGTTTGCTGAAGGATTTGTTCGCCTTGTAGTCACAGGACCAGGTCTTGGACTTGCTGCGGAAGGTCTGGAAGTCTGACTTGTGCCCCGGGTCTGCCATGGGCAGGTAGCCCCCCTGGCACAGGCCCTGGTGCCGGGAGTAGAACTGCCGGTACCCCCCGTCCAGCAGGTACATCTCCGGGTAGTCTAGCGTGGGGTAGGCGTTGTTAGCGCGGTCCTCACTGCGCAGATAGCGCGACCTGGGGGGAAACAGAAGCACGTTAGTCATTGCTGAGCAATTAAAATAAGAAGGTGTATAAGTATAAGTAGTGCTTTATTTAGACTGTCAGCGCAAGACAGGTAGTCCCATTATTTGTATTTGTATTTATTTATTTTATTTCCAACAGGTAGGTACCTACATTACAAGGTTAAAGCCTCTATTACAATATACCCTACCTATTTAAAGAATAAATTATTTAATAGTTTGTTATGCCAACAGTTTAACAAAGCACCTCTTTATTTATTTGAGTATAAATACAATGTAAATATAATAACAATCAGAGAGTAAAGATAATAGAACAACAAGAAAAGGAAATGTAAGTGGTTTAATTGTAATATTGTCAGAACTGTAGTGGGTAGCAGCATTACAAATCTCCAAATTTCATCATATTCCGATATCTATTCATATTTTATAATTCTTTGTCGTTTTACTTGTTGCTATACATACAAAGAGCAATCATTTTTCCTCACGAGGTATGAGTGGAACCTAGACATCCAAGTACAGAGCAGAAAATTTCTGCGCTGCTGGGGATCGAACCCAGGCCACCATGCGTGCAAGCGCGTGTGCTACAACACTCGGCCACAGTGACAACTGCTGAGCAATTGTCTCTGACCAGGCATGATCGTACAGGCGAACTGAAGATGCATCTCCTATATGTTTTTTTTAAAGTGGGGTTTAACGTCGCTTTCAACTGCCATGGACCCATGGTCATATCACGACGGGGGTTTTACCCTCCATTCGCAGGAAACTCACAAACCTGCTACTCACATTGACCTCACCCAGCCTGAGTGGGGCCGGGAAAAGCCAGCGTCACGAGAATTAGAATTTGAATGGTCACCCATCCAAGTCTTAACCTCGCTGGATGTCGCTTAACTTCGGTGTTCTGAAGGGAACCGGTGTATTCAACATGCCATCGACGCTGGCCCTATATGTTTGGATTTCTCCTTTTTCTGTATTTACTATTGACTCGACATTGAAATGTAATGTTTGATTCCCTGATGCATGAGAATCAGACACACATATGCGAAGGAAATACTTACAGGGTGGGCCCACGCTCCGCGGAATATTCACAGTGGAAGATGAGAACTTTCCGCTTGTCACTGGATGAGTTCTGAGCATGCTCTTTACTTTCAATGAATTCCTTGACTAGATGTTCTCGGGTGTAAATGTTGATTGCACCCTGTATGTGGCCACCCTCGTACTCGTAAGGATACCTGAGAGAAGAAGAAAAAATAAAAATCTCAATTAATAAAATATATCACATATTCGAACCAAAATATCACTTCAACATCAAATTACTCTGTTTAATATTTTTTTTATTATAATGTAAAAGAACAGCGAGCGTAGCTAAAGCTATGTTGTAACGGTCTTAAATCATCGACTAATGACAGTATATGTACGTCAGCACAATACTTTTTTTTTTTTAACTAATGTCGTTTTCAACTGCAATGTTTTATCACGACAGGAGTTTTACCCTCCAGCGGCTAGAAGCTCACAAACCATCTACTCAACTTAATCTCACCTAGCCTGAGGGCCGTAAATAGCTAGCATTACGAGGGTTCAAATTTGAATGGTCACCCATTTACGTTCTAGCCTGGGCGTTGCTTAATTTCTATGATAGAACGAGATCTGGTGTATTCAACACGCCATCGACGCTGGCGGTGGCTTGATTGAGCTTTTAGTTCCAAGATGTCTAAATGTTTAAATACTGTCAACTAGCCAAGTAATCTATGTCGTACTACACCGGTACCTGTGCACAGAGCCCCTAGCAACCGATGTGAGCAATACTAGTGCACTGGTAGTCAAGTGGTTAAAGCGCTAGTCTGGTAATCCAGGTAGCGTAGATATCCGTTAGTTCGAATACCACCTAGTGCATGCATTTTTCCTCAATAATTCGAGTTTATGACCCCATAATACACATCAGACACACACATCAGACTCTGAGGGTTAGGTGGTAGAAAGTGCTTTAAGCAGTAACCTCGCCTGGTGGTTTCCTTCCACTAAAGAGTGTTATTATTATTCAACTAGAAGAATTGAATTGAAAATGTGGCAAATTTATTTACATCAAGAAAATATACATTTTGGATTACCTCCTAAGCTAAACTTAACTTTTTGGTAACTTAAAGAGCTTTACGTATCTAAGACGCTCGTTACTTACCTACAGTCTATGATCTGGTATTTCTCTACCACGTCCTCAAACTCCCCCCGCATGAGCCTAGCCAGAGTGTCTGGTGAGATGTTCTTCAGGTCATGCTGCTTGCAGTCGGGAACTAGAGGCAGGATGAATTGCTTGCTGAAGTCTCCGATCAGATTCGGATCCAAGTTGGCTGAGAATTGAACAGAAACAAAAGGTTTAGAAACGACGAGCTCACAAATCTTTTCTAATTAAACTTCATTAAAATTGTTATCGTTGTAATCACATTTTTCAAAAATCAGAAATTCACTAATAATAATAATGCTTTTTCTTTGTGTTATTATGTCACAATTTTTTAGTGGGTAGCGCAGAATCATAGGACTTTACCTCTTTAATTTACAATATCTTGTTTTCTTTTTTTTGCCTATGATTCTGCGACTGGTCGCTTCTTCACATCAAAGCAGCTACTCATTTTTCCTCACGAGGTATGAGTGGACCCCGAACATCCAAGTACAGAGCAGAAAAAATCCTCCCCCGCTGGGAATCGAACCCAGGTCACCATGTGTGCAATGTCTAGCGCGCTAACTCACTCTGCCACAGTGACTACTGAAATTCACTACTATTTTTGATATAATTTTGATTCAAATAATAATGCTAGTCGAATATTCTGTTGAGTATAGTTCATGACAGAAAGAGAGCATGTTTCTTACGTGAATTTTTTTCTCTGCCCTGTTTCTTTTAATCCTACACTAGAAACTCACCTCTGTCTAATGCCTGGTTGATGGACGTGGTCTCTGAGTCGGACAGCGACCGCCTGAACTTCTTGAACCCGTAGTCGAACAGCGTGGACTTGGTCTTGGGCGGGTTGTTGCTCACACTGCGCAGGAGCTCGGGTCTTCGTATCACCTCGGCAGGTCTCCGAAGTGCGCCGAGCTCGAACTTGTTCCTGTTCGGGGAGACTCGGGAGAACGGGTTGTTGCTCTGGTTCTCATCCACCTCGAGGCGAACCCGCTTGAACAGGCTGCCAGTCTTGCTCGGGCTGGCGAGCGGGTAGCATCGCTTCATCGTGTTGCTGCTCACGGGGGACGCCTCTGTGTTGTCGCGGATGGAGAGCGCTCGCGTAAACTGCAGGGGAGAGGAGAGAAGTTCATGTAGGAGTTGATAAATGAAATGCCCAATGTGTAGACAACACAGAAGTTGATAGATGAAATGCCCAATGTGTAGACAACACACTTTGAAAAATTCAAGTTTCTTTCCTGACACTCAACCAAACTAAAGACATATCAGGTGCAGTAACCAGCAATGTCATTTTGTCTTAGTTCCCCAAAACAAAACTTCCTCTCTTTCTGCACAGCCCTAGAGAAGCTCTTTTTCTAGATTTGTCTGTCTCACAATTAGTCCTCAAACACAACTCGGACATTTTGTACTTACCCTACTGGGCGTGATGTTCTCAGTACTTACCCTACTGGGCGTGATGTTCTCAGTACTTACCCTACTGGGCGTGATGTTCTCAGTACTTACCCTACTGGGCGTGATGTTCTCAGTACTCACCCTACTGGGCGTGATGTTCTCAGTACTTACCCTACTGGGCGTGATGTTCTCAGTACTTACCCTACTGGGCGTGATGTTCTCAGTACTTACCCTACTGGGCGTGATGTTCTCAGTACTTACCCCACTGGGCGTGATGTTCTCAGTACTTACCCTACTGGGCGTGATGTTCTCGGACATACACCTCCTCAGTCTCCTCTTGCACACGAAGGCGGGGGACTCAGCGGAGGAGGGGGAGAGGGGGGAGGCGATGGAGGAAGAGGGGGTGGTGGTGGTGGTGTTTTTGAATTGTCCCGCCATGAGAGAGTTGAAGCCCACTGGTAACTGAGTGTTCTCGTCTTGGATTTGCTGCGGAGGGTAGAGATCAGAGCTTTGGTTAGTTTATTTTATGAAGACAAGTGTGCTCGTTGGATAGATCAAAGGGTTTTATCGACTTTTTATAAGCACAAACCTAGCAGACTAAGCAGGTATATAACCTATATCCATATCCATTTTTTTTATATAATAGACAAAATCGATAACTTAAGGTTTTGACAGTCTATCTTTGACAGTACGCAATCCGAGACTTAGCGCCACAGAGTAATTACAAGAATGTCTATTAATTCCGTTGAAGTTTCCGACCCTCTTGAAGTTTCCGAATAATCGGAATCGCCTCTCACGCACTCTACACCATCTCTCTCCATTTCTTCTATCTTAGATGTCAGGTCTTGGTATGTTTACTCTCTAACCTCCTTGAACAAGTTTCCGATTACTTCGGACTGCGCCACTCTCACGCACTCTACCCACCCTCTTCTGTCCGCCTCTCAGCACTCTACACACCTCTTCTGTCGCCTCTCACGCACTTACACCGTCTTCTGTCCGCCTCTCGCGCACTCTACACCCTCTCCTGTCCGCCTCTCACGCACTCTACACCCTCTCCTGTCCGCCTCTCACGCACTCTACACCCTCTCCTGTCCGCCTCTCACGCACTCTACACCGTCTTCTGTCCGCCTCTCGCGCACTCTACACCCTCTCCTGTCCGCCTCTCACGCACTCTACACCCTCTCCTATCCGCCTCTCACGCACTCTACACGCTCTTCTGTCCGCCTCTCACGCACTCTACACCCTCTCCTATTCGCCTCTCACGCACTCTACACGCCTCTCCTGTCCGCCTCACACGCACTCTACACCCTCTCCTGTCCGCCTCTCGCGCACTCTACACCCTCTCCTGTCCGCCTCTCACGCACTCTACACCCTCTCCTGTCCGCCTCTCACGCACTCTACACCTTCTCCTGTCCCACACTCACCAGCTTGCTACTGGAGGAGTAGAAGTCCATGAAGCCCTCGTCGCTCATGTCGGAGAAGTTGCTCAGGTTCCGGCAGAAGGAGGGAGGAGGAGGGGGAGGTGGTCATGGTGAAGTTGGAGGAGCGGGAGGACTGGGGGGAGAACTCCAGGGTGCTGGACCTGCGGGGAGCCAGACCTGCCGGCTCCGCGAACCTGGGTACAGGAAACATGGCGTCATTAGAAACAACATCAGGGAAGTTAGCCTCCAAGGTCACAATAGATCTAATTAGGTCGCAGTGTTAATTGTAAGGGTTTCACTGAAAACCCTGCAACCAGGTCAGATAATAAATAAATAGCCTCCTCATGGTCCACCTAGGCCTCATTTCATAAAGCGTTCACATTCTCAAAATCCCCAAATTTCCCTTTCTCAACCGTCAAATTTTCTTCGAATAATGCACTCTCTGAATGCATTATTTAAACTAAATTTGTCGGTTTAAAAGGGAGATTTGTGGTTTTTTGAGGATGTGAGTGCTTTCTGGAACAAGGACCTAGAGCAAAGCAACGGAACGACAGATTCAGATACACGAGAGTAAAATGTATGACTTATGTATGTCTCACATGTCCTATGATGATAGTACAACCAGGAGCAAATAATAGAATAAAGTTGAACCTAGATATAAGAGAAAAAAAGGCAAAATCAAATTTACCTCTCTAAGGCAAAATAGCCTCTTTATAGGAGAAAAAAAGTCTGATGCTTAGAGTTTCCTTGTATCGTGTGAATGTATTACCGAAGAAAAGGTGCATTTTTTCATGAATTAAATTTCTAGAATGTCAAAATACAAATTACAGATCTTGCCTAAACATAAATCACAGACGAATTATTTATGTACTCTGACTACGAAGTCAATGGTCAGTCTTCCTACTTACTTTTTTGTCTATTTTTCCAAGTGTTGTGTAATTGTGGTTCCTAAATATTGTGTACGCAACTCTGAACGCCCAGAAGAAATATTCTGGACCCATTGCGACCCAGGAGTCCCAGGATCCCACTGACCTGAATCCTTGCTGCGACTTGGAATCCTCAGAGCTGTAGGCACTGCTGGCGGAACTGTAGGCAGAGTCCTGGGAGTTGGGGTCGAAGGTGACATCCTCCAGCGGGAGTCGAAGCGAGGACTTCAGGTAGGGGCCGGAGCGGGCCTTCTGAAGAGGTCTGGAAGAGAGAGCGAGCAAAGGTTATTATTATTATTCAACAATTTAGATCAATCTTTATTTACAATTTTTTATATACAGGTACAGTCAAAAGGTATAATTAATCAAATATAAACAAAGTTTGATCAAGGGTGGTGATAATGCCTTTGGCATTCTCTTCCGCACCACCCTTGAGGTATTGTTCGAGATACAATGGAAATTCTATTACTGTCATAAATAGTACATATCGTCGGCTAGAAGGTAAAACTGACCAAGTGACAGTTGGTCATTTTCCGATTTTTCGTTACTCTGGTCGGAAATTAACCTGACTATTGGCTAAAAATCAAAAGCTCGGTAGTATTCAAACATATGCGCTAGAAAAAACAATTTTTACCTGAAAGACTGGTGGAAATTTCAAAGACCAAATGGAGATGGTCCAAATGCAGATGGTCAGTTTTACCTTCCAGCTGACGATATACCTTATTTTAAGCACTTTTCTTTCAGCCTTAATCGTATCGATACAATTATTACGTGGTCCAAATTTTTAAAAAAAAAAATGAGAAAAATACACGTCATGGGTGTGATCCGAACTCACAAATGAGAGAAATGCAGTGATGAAATCAAGCTTTTTCAGATATGACAAGGATTGCACATTGCATACGCAAATTATTGATAACGGCGCGACATCGAGTTCAATATTTTAGAATTACAAGTGATTGAGAATTGTGTTAAAAAAATATATAATACATAGTATACATAAAAAAATCACACAGCTCTCCTTCCTCTAAGTGCACAATAAAGTACAACATACCTAATATACCTACTAGGTACAATGGTACATAGATAAATAAATTGAAGGAAAGCAATTCAGATAGAGCTATGTGAAGCCAGAGTAACTTTCCTATATCATACAGTTCGATCTCATACATGAAAGCCACCCGGTGTCGAGTACTCAAGGGTAAGCAATAGAATTGGGCTGGGTTTCAAGGGCAGGTGAACTGTAATTTTCAGGTCACAGAATAAATTGGATCCGACGAAAAATCGAAGACTCCAAGACATTAAATTTACATTTCATTGCGGTTTTTACAATGTATTTTAATAGGCTGATCGAATAATTTTCAATATCCAAGGCCACTTAAACATTGAAAAACAGCAGTGATATTGACATTATGGTCAGGATTACGATTTTATTTGTCACTGAAGCTAGATATTCTACGTCTTTTTTTTACTAAATACAAATGAGGTTTTCCACATTTCAATGATATTTTGAGAAATATTTGGCCTCCGAAGATGAAATTTTAGGACACATCACATAGTAAATTAACAGTAACATTTACATTGCTGGGCTAACTTTCATTAAAACAGACAGTTAAGGGTGTGTTTACACTTATTTTCTTTCAAAGGTACATAGAAACAAAGATAAACACTGCTACATACACGTATATTATTTATAACAATAGTAGAGATTTTTCAAAAAGACATAAGCAACTAAATAAAATACAATAATAGACAGACGCATAAACAGCTCATGTTCGAGTATCAGAGGTCTCTATCACTGATAATGATTCACGATAAAGTACCCCGCTACTATACAACTGATAAGAGTTTCAGCTCAAGGTTGAACGTGCAAACAAGAGTAAAAGTAATGCGAAATAATTATCCCAAAAGAAATAATTATAGGTTACCTAATGGATATAATTAGGGCAAAATTCTTTATCTGGCAAGAAAAAATGATTTTTTTAAAGTAATAAATTTCACTGCTATATAAAACGCACAGGACCAAGGACATGGGTTTTACGATCGTAACACGGTAGTTAGTGGTTGGGCGATAACAGGTGGACAGTTAAATAGTTGGTACTACCGGGGTCTCATTTACGTTATCAGCGAGGACTCAATAGAAACAGAGGTTGGGAACTAGGTCAGAACTAGAAAACAATGGATGGCGGTCACTTTTAATGACATCATTAAGTTCAAGTTTCAATTTTGTACCTCGTGCATTAATTTCAAGCTCATATCCTTCATGTTAGTATACAAGTAGACACCTTTCGTGAGTAAATATACAAACCTAGAATGCCTCTTCATAATTGATGTGTTACGTCTTTATTAATGTTTTTCTAACAACAAAAGAACATTTTGAAAACTTATTATGAGATAGAGACAAATAGTTTTCTTCCTTTGAGATAAGTGGTGATATCACAACGACTCAAATTCACCCCATCTGTGGGACTCGAACCATCGACCTCTCTGTCACGAGTCCACTGGCCCATGGATCTAGCTACTAAGATATCTCGATAAGTACCTACAAATTGTTTCTCAATTTATCCATTGAACATGTGAGTGGCATTAGTTTGCTATGCAAAATGTAATTGCATTATTTAAGGTGACTACAACAAGAAATAAGGGTCTTGATTCAAATCCTAGACGTCAAGTATGTACAGGCAATATCACATTACTATGATGTGTGCACTGTGTGCAAATCTAGAGCCTTCATAGGAAAGTGCAGTTTAACTGTGTACTACCTACATGGAGTTTGCGTATCACATAACTGCCTACACTGGTTCAGACGGTAAACCATAGAATCAAGCAGTTAGACCACCAAGAAATGAGTGGGTCGAACCTATCTGAATCAAATTTTAAATGGTTGCAATTTTTACCATACTAGAACAATATAGAAGTCCCCACTAATTCACACTCGTCGAGAGCCTTTTAATAGATGATAAAGTACACATAACATAACTTTCCGCATTAGTACCTATACGTAAATCTTCTTTTGCTGGGCGTTTTTTTAAATAGCTTGAAAGTGAATGGTCGTTTGCTTCAACAATCCAGCTAATATATCAAAGATTTTCTACAATTTAATTTCAATATCTCTCAGACGATTCATTTCAAGTGAATAATACAACGCAACTTAACAATCCTGGTTCTAACTCTAGGTAAATATACATGTACATGTACAAGGCACTCTCCCTGTATTATACATACGCTCAGCATTAGAGTTCGTTGGAATTGTAATCTCACAGTTTCTTATCAAATTACTGACTGATGAGACCGAGGGATACTCGTCTAGTCATCATATGATGAGAGGTATTACCAATGTAGCAGCCTCTACTTGCTAGGCAGAATTGCTCATGTATTAATATACAAGTGCTGTACAGAGCTGAGCATGAGTTTTGATAAAAAAAAGGTAGTGTCAGCAACACCAGAATTTGTTTTTTCTATACAAGGTACTAGGAAGAGAATGCCGTAGGCATTAGCACCGCCCTTAATCATCAAGTTTTGTTTAATAATTTCAACTTTGTTTCTTGTAAATTGTATATGCTATATTTTGTAAATAAAACTTGATTAAATCTGTTTCATAATAATAATACTATATTTTTTCTTTCAATACAGAATTGTCAGCAACACCAGTATTTATTTTTTCTATACAAGGTACTAGTACATTTGTTCTTTCAATACAGAATATGCATGGTAGCACATTTCAACCAGTCACTGTTTACATGCAGTGTGAAGTAGCAATATTCCAACCTCTATTTACATGGTGAGTGCTGACAGAGGCAGTAGCCACAGCAGTGATGGACGTAGATACAGGTGAGAATAAGCTGGTACACAAAACACAATACATAAAGGTAGGTATTTTCAAACTATTTGACCAAGATTACTTGGGTAAACAGACCAATTATCAATGGGTGATTCCGAAAAATAATTAAACCAGCAGTGATTGAATACGAGTTTACTAGGAAAGCGACGATTAATCCCTGGAACCGACTGATCAGCTGCTAAGTTAAGGCAGAAACAACTTGCCTCCCATAAATTTCTATTTCCTCAAGTCTGAAAATTTTGTTGTAGGATCCTCTCTGTTTAGAAGAAAATAGAACTGGGATTGGCAACTGAAATTTGATGCATCCAGATTGATCCTGGCGTGTCCAGAATTAAGCAATGAAAAATGAGGTGGAATGGTACAGACAATAGAAGTTGTATTGGTTTTAGACCATAAGGACATAATATGTATATGTATATTGTACTTGTAGCTTAAAGGGATATTAACAACTTGGGTTGATCCAAGTTTGCATCTGATTTAAATTTATTATCTTAATCTGACGTATTGGTTTATTTCTACAGAATTAATTTAGAGAAATAAATGATTAGGACTCAATAAAAATACATACAAGCTTTACCATATTAAAAAATATTCGAAATCATTAAATTGAGCACTAATATTCAGACAAACTTTTTAGACGAATTTTAATTTACTTACTTGAGTTGCCATATATCACAGTGGTCTGTGTCCATCATGGTAATATCTTCAAAGGATTGCATTTTCCTCGCATTTATGGAATAATAAACAAAATTAAACTACCTAGACTCCTATTATAATTAAAAACTATTTGTTTTCATCAAACAAAAATATTTTTGAATTAATAAGAGATTATCTTGTGTCACCGGAACATTTTCTATTAAAGAACATTTAGGATAATTTATGCACATGAAAAATAAATAAGAAATAGAATAAACATTTATTTTGTAATTAATTATAATTTTTAGATAACGTATATTTAAACTTTACAAAGTCTTGAAACTCTCAGCTGAGTACATCCTCACTGTTCGTGAACCGGGAGAAGACTGATTTGAAGTGAACCAACTCGAGCTCAAGTTTCTTGCCACGAGAGGGAAATGAACAGGGCACCCATTGAATACAAGTGGAGGGAAGGTGACTATTGCACTTCTCTTCGAGCGCTAGGTTTGGCAACCTTGCGAGGGGGCTTCGGAAGACTGTTAAGTCCCTAATAGGCGGGGAGATACTCCCAGCAGAGAGGGGAATAATGACTTTTGAGAACACAGCATTTATCGAAAGTCAAAAGAGATAACCCAGTTTTAAGGGTCATGAGACTCATGAGATAACCTAAAATAAATAGCATTAATGATTTTCTCATCGAGGAAATTGTGTACGTTCAATTATAAACATAATAAGCAACATTTTGACAGCTATTTCCGGCATAAAAGTTCAAAATTTATCTTCACTTTTCTAATAGAAAACAAATTATTCGAATAAACATAGTATGCATTTGTAAAATACTGAGTGGATATTTTTTAGTAGGGTTGTAAAACAAGGCTAACATTAATGCTGAAGGTTCTGAAAGGTAAAAAGAAATATCTGTCAAAGTAATGATCTTAGGAATTAACCAATTGTGGATTATGAATTCCGAGAACTGTCTAAAGAGCCTATCAAAATAACAAGGAACACAAGGATGGAAGAGGTAATGCCTGAAGATTGCTACAATATATCTACCAAGAGAGAGAGAGAGAGAGAGAGAGAGAGAGAGAGAGAGAGAGAGAGAGAGAGAGAGAGAGAGAGAGAGAGAGAGAGAGAGAGAGAGGAAGAGAGAGAGAGAACACAAGTTCATCTACCTCGAAATATCAGAGGAGGGGAAACTGCATTTAGATATGGGGGGGGGGGGGGGGGGGGGTCAGGTGAAGCACTCAGAGGGTTCGAACCCATCATCAGCTGATCCCTCGTCCACACCACTGCCGCCCTGATAGGGAATAAACCGCGGATAGGAACAAAAGTACATGGGGGCAATGAAATTGCGGGAAAGTAGCATGAAGCACAAGTAATCATATCTGCCGGGAGACCAAACTTAGATGCGGGTGAGTGCTATACCTTCCATGAAAAAGCACATACGTGTTGGATAACACAGATAATGGGAGAAAAATATCGAGCCAACATACACACAAAGGGTAACAATGCTCAATCGCGGCCTTAGCCCACCCAAACTCTTGGTGCATGAGTAACCAAAACCTCAGCCTGTGATCCTGTATAATATCATCTGTATACCAGCTTTGATTGATCCTCTTCATGTCTGTAAACAGATTACTTTGTTGACATGGTTATATTGTCAATCATGAGTTACACTTTATGGACGTTAGAAATTTCAAAGGGATTCCATTACTTTCTGAATATAATTGCTCAAAACGAAAGTATCCTAAAATGATTTCAATTCACAAGATAAAAAGTTTTAACATTTTTTTTTTACTAAAACCAATTCGGATAATATTAAACCTCCGCCCGTCGTAAAATATACGAATGCAATTATTCGACAGTTCTATATTGTTCAATGGAAATATGAACTCATACATAAGGGATATCGGGTTTCATAATACATATTAGAAAAGCTATAGTAAGAATCAGCATTCCAGTGGCTAGACAAATTCCAAGAAAATCGAATTGCTGTTCAATAGCAACTACTGAATTCTTAATGGAGATTATTGCCCTATGTCTAGTTCCCAGCAAAACGCACAGTATAAATACATTATGTATGTATGAATTAAAACAGTTAATTTACGAAAAGAAAATAAAACATAAAGAATATAAATCACGTAACTGCCAGACTAGTTATGTGGAATTCTCAGAGTTACGATCAAAATGCGAGAAATTAATAAAAAAATTATTTAAAAAGTACATAGAAGATATCGAAATATCCCTAAGAGAAAATCCGAAATTATTCTGGTCACATGTGAAAAACAAAAAACAGTCCCGTCACCTACCCAGTGTTATGACACTTGATGATTCAATAGCTTCAAATGATCTTGATATTGCAAATTTATTCGCAAAGAACTTTTCACTTGTTTATTCTCAGGAAATTCTGGTACCACCAGAATTTAATTCAGAGCACTGGGTTAATCTAGATTCGATTGTACTAAATAAAGGAGAGATTGAGAGAGAGCTTACAGAATTAAACGAGAAAGCTGCTAGTGGTCCTGATGAAATTCCTGCCCTGTTTTTTATCAAATGTGCTAGCCTCTTGTCCGAACCCCTATCCCATTTATATAATTTATCTCTTCGATCAGGTACCTTCCCGAAAATATGGAAAACTTCCTACGTAATGCCCGTTCATAAATCTGGAACAAGTAAATCTGATATAAAAGGATATCGTCCAGTATGTAATGTATCGGTTATACCTAAACTTTTAGAAAAAATAGTCAACGAAAAAGTTAGCTCAATTATATCCAGCATAATAATAGACAATCAATATGGATTCATGTATGGTCGCTCCACAGTTAGTAATTTGACATCTTTTAGTAATTTTATCCTTAATAACATACAAAATGGCGGCCAAATTGATACCATATATACTGACTTTTCTAAAGCGTATGATGTTTTAAATCATAACTTACTTATAGCTAAATTACACGCGTTAGGTATAGCCGATCCATTGCTATCCTGGTTACGGAGTTTCCTCACCCAACGTACCCAAATCGTCAAAGTCAATGACGCGAAATCCTCACCTATAGACGTTACCTCCGGTTGCCCGCAAGGTGGTCATCTTTCCAGTTTGCTTTTCCTTGTTTTCATAAATGATATAAATACAGTGTTCAATAATTATGAGAAATTCTGGCTTTTTGCCGACGATTTGAAGTTTGCCGCTCGGGTTACGGGTCCGGACGAGGCAGCTCAACTTCAGAATACTTTATCACGCCTTCATCATTGGTGTCAGGCCAACCATATGTCTTTAAACGTGGGGAAATGCTCTATAGTAACTTACCACACACATAAATCTCCATACTTAACATCTTACCATGTAGATCATCAGGCGCTGACCAGACGTACTGAGGTGAAGGACTTGGGAGTCACATTCGAGAATGATTTGAAATTCCCTATTCACATCAAAAATATCAGAAATAAAGCTCTGCAAATGCTAGGTTTTATTAATCGTCATTCAAGAGAATTTTCGGGTGTGTCAACTCTTAAGGTCCTTTACTTCGCGTACGTAAGGTCAGTTCTCGAATATGCATCTGTAGTCTGGTCCCCTCACTATAAATACCAGATAAAAATGTTAGAATCTGTACAACATCGATTTCTAAAAGTAATAGCATATAAAACACGTTATAAAATTCCCAACCATGACTATAGAGAAATCGAAAATACACACCAAATAATCTGTCTTGAAACACGTAGACAACTTAATGACATGGTTTTTTTACATAAATTAATAAACAATAAAATATATGGACCAGATATGCTACAAGATATTAAAATAAGAATTCCAATAAGACATACAAGAAATCACACAACTTTTTTTATAGATCATCACAAAACTGACCTTGGTAAATATGCACCATTACAAAGATGTGCCAAATTTTGGAACCTGACAAATGATGAAGGTGTAGATATTTTCTGTGATAAAGTCCCCAGTATTCTAGAATTATATAACACTATGAATAACTTGTTACCATTTGTATTTTAATATTATTATTATTATTTTTTTTTTTTTTAATAATTTTAATGTTTTTAATGTTAAATTTTTGTATTTCATTACTTTGTATATTGGGTCCCCATGGGAACCGTCAATTATAATAAAAAAAAAAAAAAAAAAAAAAACTATGCACTTGTACATACAAATACGACATATGTACAAGTGCATACATAGCATACAGCATACATACAAGTAGTCACGGTGCCCGAGTGAGTTAGCGCGCTACGCATTGCACCTGGGTTCGATCTCCAGCGGGGCAGGATTTTTTCTGCTCTGTACTAGGATGTTCGGGGACCATTCATACCTCGTGAGGAAAACTGAGTAGCTGCTTTGATGTGACACAGCGACCAGTGGGGCAATCACAGGCAAAAAATATAGTACAAGATATTGTATTATTATTGTATATTAAAGTGGTAGTCCTATGATTCTACGCTACCCACTATAATTGTGACAAAATAACACAAAGAAAAAAACATTATTATTATTACAAGTGCATACATACACATACGACGTATGTACAAGTGTATGTCTCTGACTGATTCACCTGGAACGTTAGGTTGTTAAGGACGACGCGTGCGATTTTCTAAAGTTTACAACATAGGTTCCTCTCGTTTTTCGACTTCATATTCAGAAATTTCCTTGCAGACTCGGCAGTCTTTATTCAATCCTTTGCTATATCTAAGTACTGAACAGATTTGAAAAGGCATAAAAGTTATTTGCAACTTAGTTGAAAAGTTACTTGCAATATTGGCAGTGATTTCTGAAACAAGCTGTACATTTATTTCATGTTCATGAAAACTGCAAGTTCATCAGTTTGTTGTTTTATTGTTTCGCAGAACTGCAGTTTGTTATTCTAAATGCAACGCAAACTCCTCACCAGACCATAATCAGCAAAATGATGAGGCTGTTGAATTGTTCTTAGACTAATTTTTTAGCTTTCGATTTCAAATAACTCCTCTAATATACAGGGTGTTCAAACTTATCTCCTTATCACAAAGGTTTGTTTTCAAATTGAATGGGGGTAATAAGGTATCATGCATGCGGTATGGGAGAAGTAAGATTGCGGTATTCTTGGGTATCGGACAAAAATAATCCCTACTGTTAAACAATTTGGCCTTCTGCAAAAAAAAATCTTGAGGATGCACCAGTAAGCGTCGAAAAGCCATGATTCTCCAAAATTTGAAAGGGGTTAGTACTCTCTCTTATCTTTCCTTTGTGTAGCTTAATTTTGGATTCCTTTTATCCTCAAAAAGGACTCGACAGGTAGCCCCATCATATGTTTTTATTTTGAAAAATAGAACTTATAGTTCTTAGTGACTGCTATTAAAAACATATTTTCAATAGCTCCGATTACCCAAGGAAGGTTCCCCGGTATTTGGTACCTGTTAACCTGCTAGCCATGGGAGAAATAATCAGCCATAGGACCTACCATACCTTGGCTTGAGGAAGAAGGCGGCTTTTAAAAACATCAACATTGATTTACCCAAGAGAGAGAAGAGATGAGAACTGTTTTGAGTCCACACTCAACAAGGGTTTGGACTCTCTAGGCAAAATTATAATTGGGGTCACTGATTTGAGCTGATTTAACAGACTTTTTTCTAACTTCATAAAAGGTGATACTATGTATTTGCTAGTAATTATCAGATTCATCAGTATCTACCAAAAATAAAACCGAAAAACTATTAAATTGCCAAAATGATGAACAGTTTTGGCGGACTTTTAATTAAGGTAAAATTCAAAATATTCATTCCTACAGAACTAGGTTCTTTAGATGAACTTTATCGTCGACGTTGTAGGCTGAACGATGAGACACAGAATGAAATTCATACATTTCTCAAGATCTGAAGGTACGTTCTCACCTGTTGTTCGAGAGTACCAAGTACCAAGCCACCTTCTCGTCACCTGTGGTATGCCCTCTGAGGCGAGGGCTCAAGAAAGAACAATTATGTAAGTGAAAAGGATATTTGAAATGTTCCAAGCTGAGAAACCTAATCAAGCAGGAATAATATGCGAGATAAAAAATTACATAAAGGAGACGGAAAAAGAAGAAAAAACTGCCCTCAAAGAATAGTCTACTTATAGTGTTCCTCAAGCACCATATGACAAGAATTCAGGGTGGCCAAATGTTGAACACATTAAAGAAAAATCATAATTGGTAGGAAATCATAATTCTTCAAGAGTAAAGGATTTTTTTTTTTAAAAGTAAAAAGAGATCCATTTTCAATAAAACGGCACTACACTATGAAAATAGATTAGAGAAGATAATTCAAAACTGAATGGTGTAGTTTCTCAATCTAGTATTACAAATTTGTGAAAAAGTTTTGTAAAGATAAAGTAATAAAAATCTTGAATAATAATGTGAAAGGTACTTCTTGATTATTAAAACTTTCAAGGGATATACTCCCACCATATAAGGGGTAACCAACCGCAGTACCTTCGGGGTCACCAGAAGGGTACTTCTGTGTTATGTAAAAACACCAACTCTCGTCATTATTATCCAAATCTAACACCTATGAGGTCACCCGGTAGTGGTGATGGTCTGCCATGGTTATTGATGACTATTACAGATGATTTATTATTGATGACTACACAAACGCCATGGTTTATTTTCGAGAACGGATGGGTACCTGCGTATCCTCTACTTACCTCAATATTCTCACCCTCTCTTCCCTTCTCATCGGGAGACCCCCGCGGTATTTTCAGATCTGGGAATACCGCGCCAGAGTCCAAAGTGACCAGTATGCTGTGAGACTGTATTTTTTTTCAATGGGAAAGTTACAGGAAGTAAAGTGGGATTTAAAGAAAAAAGAAAGATGTGGTAATGAACCTATGTAATGGAGCGAGTTTACTCACGTTTTCAGAAGCCGTTTCATTGGGACCACAAACAAAGGTATGCCTATTTACTAGTAGTCTGCTTTCGCGAACTTTACCTCTCTAATATATCATATCGGACGAGAACTGATGGTGTATTCAACGTGATATGAACGTTGTCATTTTTTTTTTTTTTTTTTTTTTTTACCTCTCTCAACTCTGATAGTCTAAATATAAATACATCATAAACATTGATTTATCTGCTGAGCATTACGAGTATAGCGAGTAACTTTGGCTATGCAAGGTGAGTGGGGGCAGTTGCAATAGAAGTAAAAAGTTCAATGGCTATGGCCGTTGCACAATAGAGAGCTTCACGCCCGGGACGTCAACAAATAATGTAGGTGGTCCAAATAAATAAATGGGATATGAAGTCCCATTCTGGCAAAGAAAGTAACCTAGTACTTCAACACCTTTTGTATGGCCTCATATAAAAAAAATACTTGTCGAGTAATTTGGTTACTCAGAGTGCACCACGAAGGAGTGATATTACACTCGGGGAGATGGGCATGGAGTTAGCTTATCGGATTTTGCCAATTTGGGCATTGGTTTTTGCTACTGTTCATCCATTGCTTCTTTGTTAACCAGCAATATATCTATTGAAACCATAGTATTGATTGCAAAAAAGAAGATGCTTCCTGACCATGAGGAGCATAACTTACACAAGTGTGAATTTTGTAAACAAAAACATTTGGAATTTGTGTCATCTTATTCATAACAAGAAGCAGAATTGGTAAAAATTTAATTCAAAACAAAAACCAAGGAATCTATGTCAACTTATTCAATACAAAGTGGAGTAATTTAAAACATTCATGGACTAATGGTCTGTAGGTTCCTCATTCACCAAAAGATAAATATTACAAGGTCATTCATTAGAAAGGGCCAAGTGCATAATTATATCAAGTCTCTTACAAAGACCTCCTCTGTGAATTCCCCCAAATCACTCACTCTTCCCTCCAAAACTCATTGGTTCTGATAAGGTGATTAAGTAATCATTTGATGTCGAGTTCAGATAAAACCCTGCACGCTAGGAAACTAGAAAGTCGCGTAATCTATTTCAATGGAAGAATCCTTCACTTGTGGTCTTTTCATTACCTCACTTCTGACCACCTATCGGTTAATGTCTATTTTTATTTCATAGAAAAATTCCTAGTCCTCCTTCTTGTTCATAATTATGACGTACATACACATGGACACGAATGACTCATCTTATATTATGTAAGGACCCAAAATCCAGGAAGAACGAGAGGGTAGGGTTTCTATTTTTACCTCAATTTCGCGCCTCCTTGTGCTATCGCAGGACCCAAGAAAAGGAGTAGGTATGTATTTATTTAAAACTTAGATAAGTCCCATGAAAAAAAGGAAAAGACTCGTGTAGAAATAAACTGGGACAGTTATTCAATTATTTTTATATTTTTACGTCAATTTAAGTTTTATGAAAATTTTCATTGAAAAAAGAGCATTTTTCTTTACGTGTAATAATAATAATTAATTGCCAAAATCCGTAAGCCAAAAAACCAATTGTACTACTATTAGAAATAAAATAAAACTACATTTTTTTCATCTAATTTTTTTTACTATTCCCTGATCGGGATCCGACACCTGTCTTGGATATCTCATGCGAGGAAGTATTCACATATAGCGAAACAAATTCACCTGCATTTTGGGTGCGTTCAGTAACATCCTTTGAACCTTTTAAGAGAATAAACTTAGAAAGTATTCGATGTTCTATACATGATTAATCCAAATTTTCTTTCATAACATACTACATATTATTACGTTTATGTAAATATAACATGTCTTAAATTCAAACGTGAAGCTTTAATTAACCTTGTATTATCACATCTCATCACTTAATTTTAAATGAAAACTCTATTTATGTTACTCGGTGACATCATGGATGTCACAGGAGTTTAATTCTGTTTTGCTTCATGTATCAGTCCAAGAAACTCAAAATTGAGACAATACCTTTGAAAAAATAGTATTAATGTAAACAATTAAAAATTATCTAAAAAAAAATAGTATTGATGTCAAAAAATAAGGAAATAAGTAATCGTTAGGCTGAGTGAAAAACCTCCGTTATGAATAATAAACAAAGCAACAAAAGGGAAATCAGGATTTTTGCTGTTGTTTAAACATCAAATCACAACTTTTAGATGCTAAAATGACCCAAGGAACTATGGAGGCACAAAGATCACCGCCCAGGGGTCCTAGGGCAAGTATTATTGACCAAAATAATTGTCCTGTTTTTTTCGAGCCTTTACAATTCTGTCATTCTTCTCTACACTCATTCGAGGAGATGATAATATATAACAGATAAACCAATTTGTTGAAAACTGCTCTGTCCATATACAATTTGTAAAAAAAACTAAAGATATTTATAATCTGTGAACGTGTATTAGAAATCCCGTCGCCCAAAACAGGGTTCGCCACTGGTTCCAACACTCTGAACCGGTTCTGAAACATATGATTCTATCGAAACCGGATGAACCCCAATGAGCAAGGTATTTGCAACGTTGCCAAGTCTCTTCTCTACGAAAAACATATGATCGCTGGTTCAATGGAATTAAAAATTGAAATGCTTCACAAAATTACCTACCATCTGTTTTCATTCTCTCCTGTACTCGCGCGGGCTGGGAGCTCCGTCCCGGGTAAGCTCAGTGTTGTCACTAGCATAATCAAGTGTAATTTGCGTTCAGAGTAGAGAAATGTGTGTAATTATTCATTTTACTTATGGATTTACATAAATTAGACGAGACCACGGGGGGAATTGAAAAGGGACTAGGATTTCTGATAACAATACAATAGCGCCAATAGCTGAGCATTCGTTAGAATATTTCATAGAGTAGTACATCTAGTACATGGCACACTGGCACAGCATACGATAGATACAAATTGCCTGAAAGAGAGACACTTTGCTTCAATGTCCAAGATTTTGGCCTAAATCCGTGCCCTATGGGTCTACCTTAAAATAAATTCACGTCTTTTTTCTTTTTTTTTTGTGCGCATTTTAAATGAACAAAAGAAGCAACTAAATAACTATTGTTTAAAAAAGTTCTAATTTTGGTTTCCTAGAAAAATATTTTCAAGCCATTCAAATCCAAGATCACACTAGAACCAGCCAGTCTGAGCATGAACCAGCCATAAGAAAAAAATCAGCCTCGGTCAGATATCAAACTGCCAAGCGTTAGGTCAAGTACATAGCGCAGCAAACGATGGATACAAATTGCCCGAAAAAGAAACACTGCTTCAATGTCCAAGATTTTGGCCTGAATCCATGTCCTATGGCCTACCTAAAAATAAATTCACGTCTTTTTTCTTGAAATCAAAGAAAAAAATCTACCTCGGTCAGAAATCAAACTGCCGACCATTAGATCAGGAGTCAAGTGCTTTACTCTCAAATACCGGCAGACAATTGTATTGCGAAGCCACATGATTCCAGTCTGTCGAGTACAAGGAGGATTCGGTGCGACCTCCAAACAGCTGATCCCAAGCATACTCTTCTTACAGAAAGAAATTTGCGCTCATACTCTCGTCAGAGCAATAACCCAGAAGAGAAGGTGCTCTGCAGAGGATCTAGGCTTTGCCTGGGCAATGACCCTCCACTTCCTACTGCGGGTCATGGTCTTCTCACTCTGGTGCATATACTATTCATAATTATCTACTTAAACAACATATTTATACTTGGTTCTGAACCCTTCTTTTAACTATGCTATTTTTAATGGTAATTTTTTGGATTAAAAATCCAAACAGTTGTCAAGATATATTGTCTCTTTCCCTCCAAAAATATCTTTTCTGTAACCTTTTCTCCGTAAGTTTAAATCCAGCTTGGATTTGAATATCTCATTGACCTATAGAATGACAAACAAAGTTTCACACACGGGCTTTTTCATCACTATCTTGATATGCTCAAGAACATTTTCAATCAGTATAAACGAATGAAAACAATCAACTAAGTTTTATTTGTCAAAGTATCTTGACAAGTAATTGAATGGGTGAGTAGAAGAACCAGGAATGTCAAAAATCGACTTTTCAGGAAAGCAAAAATAAGATTTGTCTTATTTTTGCTTTCCTGATGCTAATGAGTATAATAAAATTAAAATTTACATTCCTTGTTATTCGACAAGATTCTCACAACTAGGTACAATACCGCTAGCAAAAGTGGTCAGTGATTTTGTTACATTCCTTCTTTTACATCAGATTTTTTTTCCGCTTCCCCCACTTTAAAATCGAAAAAAAATATACTTTCAAGGGGTATTTCTAGTTCATATTCACAGAGATGATAGAAAAGAGTATATTTCTTCTTATTCTACAAGAAAAAAAAAAATCGATTTTCGACATTCCTGGTTCTTCTACTCACCCATTCAATTATTGCCTTCAACTTCAAATAATCACTCACTTCCTAAGGGAAAATGATACTTCTGATGGCACAACACCTGAGTTTCTCTGAAACCAAATGATTTTTTACTTCTATGCTTGCAATGTACAATTGTACATACAAAGGAAAGTATATACATTTAAACACAGGATCAATGATCGGTTGAATTGGGGTGACACGGTCAAAGGACTACTGATATCATATTAATCATCTACATTCTACATGATAAACTGTTATCACTTCCTCTTGCTATCTAGATAAAGAGGAGGATAGTTTCAACCCTGGCTGCTCCATTTTAGATCACTTAATGGAAAAACAATTCAAGTATTAACATAATGTACTTTACGCAACCAAAGGGCGTATTTATTAAACGCAGATACTTAGGAAGAAGGTACCAACTTACAACTTGAATGCTATCAAAAGATAAGAGTTCTGATAACAGACTTATCAATCTTTCAACTCGAGCCCTAATCTTGAGTAGTAACTTTTTCTGTGAAAAAATCTCTTCTTTAAAACAAACGGTTTTTCATATCTAAATAAGTAGACCAAGTATTTAAGTTTCAGGTTGGTATTTTCCATACCATTTGTGGAGGCCAAGGCTCACATCGGGCTGTAGTGCCACTTGGTAAGGTAAGGTATTTTCCATACCATAGAGTTACCTATCTGGAGTCGTCAAGTTCTGTGTTAAGCCCCTGACGTATCTAGTTTCATAACGAAAGAAGTGTGTGTTTGTATGTGCGTTCGTTAGTGTTTGGTGTGTGTGTGCTTAAGAAACTAGCGCTCAGTGGGTCAGGCTGGCGTAGGATATAACTATCAACGGCACAGTCTCAGTGAGAACTAAAGGGTGAGAGGTTTTCCCTCCATTCTGTCTGTGTGTTGAGAAAATCGATTCTCCGTCCCTATCAATACTATCGAAACCCACCCGGGCTCAAAAATCAATTTCCAGTCCCCTATCAGCTCTATCTTACTTCCCCTCGCCGGGTCTGCGGGACAGTTTTACATTTCAAAGAGATCCCGCCCGTTCTCACCCCAATGCTTCCAGCGAGAACCCTAACCAGTTTCCCGTTCCCCTTTCCGCTTTCTCTTTGTTTCAAGGGAAATCCAGGGGATCCCCTCTCAGCTCGGGATATTCCAGTTTCGCGCCCAGTGGTCTCCTTCGCTGATAAGAGACTCTGAATGCTATTGATTGCTAATCACACGACCCGGGTTCGATGCTTCTTCCTGGTTGCGAATTAAGAACATTTCCCAACAGTGTTGGAAATGACGGGCGGAATTACGTTTTTGTAATACCTGTGTGGCGCTAAGTCTCGATTTCCGTACTTTCTTATATGGGGAAAACCAGTGCTGAGTTATAACTTAAGAACTCAATTTTGTCGATTGATTTCGCCCTACATGTCCTGACACAAAAAAATATACACAAGTTCACTTACGAAGTCAGTTGGCCATGGCCAGTTAATCAATTATTTTAAATACCAACAATTTCATTTTACAGACTCAGACGAATATCTTGAGATTTTCGATGGAAATTATCTTGAGAATGGAAATTATTATCTCTTTGGCCAAATCGCTGTTATCTCGGAGACTCTCAGACAAGGGCCTTACCCGCCTTACTATACCTATAAAAGGTAGATATTTGAATGGGTGAGTAGAAGAACCAGGAATGTCAAAAATCGACTTTTCAGGAAAGCAAAAATAAGATTTGTCTTATTTTTGCTTTCCTGATGCTAATGAGTATAATAAAATTAAATTTTACATTCCTTGTTATTCGACAAGATTATCACAACTAGGTACTAATACCGCTAGCAAAAGTGGTCAGTGATTTTGTTACATTCCTTGTGTTACATCAGATTTTTTTCCCGCTTCCCCCACTTTAAAATAAAAAAAAAATATACTTTTAAGGGGTATTTCTCCTTCATATTCACAGAGATGATAGAAAAGAGTACATTCTTTCATATTCTACGAAGAAAAAAAAATCGATTTTTGACATTCCTGGTTCTTCTACTCACCCATTCATTTATAGATAAAGACAATGGCTTCTTTTTATTCACGTTCAAGTAAAGTTGGCAACAGCCTCTTTCTTCCTAGGCAAAGAAACATCGTAGCCCGAAAATAAAAACAGAGCTAAGTTTACTCTGAAACCATTTACCCATCAGCTGAGTCCACATTTGACATAGCACACGTCACAATCCCTAAACAATACGATACCCATACAAGGAGGAAAGCATGCCTAGAGAACAATGCAGACGGGACAAAGAAAACATTCGAACTCCTTGGACACAATGTGGAATAATAGTGATGTAGGGGAATAGCTCGACCCAATCACCGCCAAAATTATAAAGAAATCTTGACTTTTCTCTTCAATTGCGAGAAAAATCACGGAGCAATAAGAATAAAGAAAATAGCGAAGACCTTTTACTATACTGGGTGGACTCATAACATCGAGCATCGTTCTAGAATCTAGATGGATATCTAGAACAATGATATAAGGATATACATGGGATTTGTCTTCTAAGAGGATTCATCATTCATTGTATAAAGGTTAGTTACTCACTAGTTATAGGACTAACAGCGGGGACCGAGTCAATTGATGTGAAAATAATACGAGTATAAGTTGTGACTACAATTTATGAGAAAAAAAAACCAATATTCTGCGTTGTACCTTGATTAGAACCATTAAAATGTATTTACCAACTGACCTCAGTAGCTTGATCGATAAGGCGGCGGACTTGTAACCTGGAGGTCGGTGGTTCAAGTTCCGGTTTCAGCGTAGATTTAGTAAAGCGAGGTAGAGTAGTTGTGACATCACGAAAGTGATTAACACAAATACGATATAAAAAAAGTATTTACCAAAATAACTTTATCATCAATTTTTGATTTATTTCTTTTAATTTTTTAACCGACCCTATCTCATTTAATAGGTTCCAAATTATGCATTCTATAAAACTTTGTTTTACGTGAAGGTGCTCACCAGGACGTTTCTTTGAGCCACCTGAACACAACAATATCACGCTGTGCCCACATTATTACTCTGCCAAAATCTTTGAAGGTTAAAGAGGGCTCTGGAAAATGATCAGGATGGATGGATTGTGGCGCCATGACTTTTTCTTGACAGCTTCTTCTGTGATGAGGTAAATTGTGTCTGAATTATACACGAAGAGATATCCTAAACTAAACTTTTCAAGCATATAGTATTACAATCCTTTTACATTTTTCATAAGTAAAAGAACAGCGAATACTTGACGCTCTGGAAAATCATCAGGATGGATGCATTGTGGACCCATGACTTTTTCTTGACAGCTTCTTCTGTGATGAGGTAAATTGTGTCTGAATTATACAGGAAGAGATATCCTAAACTAAATTTTTCAAGCATATAGTATTACAATCCTTTTACATTTTTCATGAGTAAAAGAACAGCGAATACTTTTAAGTGCAAGACGCTTGTGGCCAAAGCGGTATTAGTCTGGTCATCCTGTAAATCAGATGGGCGGAAGAGACACAATACTACCCAGTAGGATATTAGGTAAACATAAAACAGCCGAAGAAATCCTTGCATTAGATCAATATTGAACACAACATTTTGTCATCTTCAGATTCAAACCAATGATCATCCGATTGCTAAGCGAAGAAAAGACTTATCGGCAATACTGTACACCAGGGATGTCGGATGACAACTCCCTGTATATTGAACTTCTCTCCTCTCCAGTTCTGAAGCTCCATCTGCTATGTCTGAGACATGTCTAGTATAAGAAATGAGAAGAGAGAGGGAGACACATCTTGTGATTTCTGTACTCACATCTATAGTTAATCAGAAACAGCTGTTTGCAATAAACATTGCCAGGATTGTGTGTCCTCTGCATGCTGGCAACTCTTCGGACCCATGACTTCACAGGAAGTTTTTTCGAGATTGTTGATCAATGATGAGTTCATCAACTACAGGAACATTGTTCCTATAACTGGACGGCAGGACTACATAAGATGATATCATGCCAAAAATGGAAGATAAATGAAGAAATCCAACCCATGTAGGAACAAATTTTCGGCAGAAATATGGAGTATATGGAGTAAATATGGAGTATTGAATATGGAGCCATTGTATGGTCACCACACTACAACGTACATTCCCTTTTGCTGGACAGAGTTCAAAAGCGGTTTCTTTTTTACTGCAGTCTGCGCTATCCTACTCATGTTGCTGACCTTGGTTCATTGTCAGAACGCCGTCATCAGGCTGATCTATGTTTCTTGAAAAAACTGCTTTCTGGTTTGGTTGACTGCAATCAGCTATTGTCCTCGGTATCCCTCAGTTGTCACAGAAGGTTGAGGAGGAACGATTTATTTTATGTAACGTCATGCCCCACAAACTACACCCTGTTTTCACCCCTGAACAGAATGCTACGGGCAGCCAATTCCAAGGGTGACATGTTTGATTTTACTTGATTGTTTATATCATTTTGTTTAAAGTTATTTAATTTGACATTTGTATTTATTTATTTTTGACACCATATTGCTGTGACTATTGTGATTTGTTTTAATTTTTATTTTATTGTTATATTTTACATATTTTATTGACATATTGTACATAGGACTTGCTCCGTTAATAAACACCCGTTTACCGGGCAAATTATTATTATTATTATTTCTTCTTTATCACATAACTTGTGTTATGGTTTCATTTCTGGGATTTCACCGAGTGCAAACCATGCACCTGGGGTGAATCCTTGATTTGATGACATTGCGTAGGGATCATCACAGTACTTTGCGTAGTATGTGTGCTGTACTCAGCACTACCGCTTTCTGCATCAGGAGAAGATTGTGTGTTCCAGGGACTTCTTTCATGGCTTCACAGGTAACGTTTGATATGAGCCCTGTAGCTCCTATTATGATTGGCACGACTTTTGTTCTATAATGCCACATTCTTTGTATTTCTATTTCCAGGTCTTTATATTTCAATTTCTTTTCAGCTTCCTTCTGGGTGATGTTGTAATCTGATGGTATTGCGACGTCGATTAGGAGGCATCTTCTTTGTTTTTTTACTTTCAGGATGATGTCCGGTCTGTTCGCTGCAATGTGCCTGTCGGTCTGCACTTGGACATCCCATATCATGGTTATATCTTCTGTATCTATTACGGGGTCTGGGGTGTGCTCATACCACTTCTCTGCCACTGTGATGTTGTAGTACTGACAGATGTTCCAATGTAGCTGTGTGGCAACTTTGTTGTGGCGTTCTAGGTAGGCCTTCTTAGCCAAGATTGGGCAACCAGAGACCAAGTGATGCACAGTTTCATTAAACGACCGACAAAGTCTACATTTCGGGTCTTTGCCGGTTCTCATGATCCTTGTTTGCATGTAGTTGGTGGCTAGTGCTTGTTCCTGGCAGGCTGTAACCAGAGCTTCCGTCTCAGCTTTCAGGTTTGTTTTTGTTAACCATTTCCATGTTTGTTGGTTGTTTATTGTTTCTTTTGCTACTTCTTTAACTATTTGACCGTGCATTGCTTTTTCTGTCCATTTCTTTAGTCGTTCTTGCTTCTTGGTTTCTTTCAGGCGTTCTTTAATTATTTTTACCTTTTTTGTGTCTTTTTCAGGTTCGTTACAACTGCAATTACTTGGTTCCGGTTCTTCGTTATCATCGTTTTCTTCCTCGTGTTTAGTCTTCTGTCTGTATACTATCCGCAGGTGTTTGTCTGTTTGTTTTAGCTTAAGGTAGTGATTTAATCCTTTCACGGCGATGGTATGGCTGGTTTCAACACTCATCATTCCTCTTCCTCCTTCTTTGCGCGGTATATACAACCGATCTATGTCTGCTCTGGGATGTAGGGCTCCGTACATTGTCATTAACTTCCGTGTTTGTCTATCTATTTTCTGCAATTCCGCTATCGTCCATTTTATTATTCCGAAGCTATATTGGATGACTGGTACAGCGAGCGAGGTAATAGCTGTGGCTTTGTTTTTTGCACTGAGTTCGGTTTTCAATATTTCTCTCGTTCTTCTATAATACTCCTTGGTGAGTTTGGATTTCATGGTTTTGTGTTGCAGTCCATCATGTTCACTGATTCCAAGATATTTGTATGTTTCGTGTTGTTCAAGTGCTTTGATACATTCTATGTCTGATATTTTGATATTCTCACTTTTTTGTAATCTGCCTTTATGGAACGTTGCTTTGGCACATTTGTCTAGCCCAAATTGCATCTTTATATCATCGCTGAATTCTTTTACTAATTCTATTTGTTGCGTAAGTTCTTCATCATTCCTTGCTATCAGTTTGAGATCGTCTACATACAAGAGATGGTTTACTTGTTCTTTTTCATTTTTACACATATATCCGGTGTCTGATTTGTTCAGAGTAGTGCTTACAGGGAAGAGAGCTATGCAAAACAGCAGTGGGGATAGCGAGTCTCCTTGGTAGATTCCTCTTCTGATATTGATATCTTTGATCGTAATTTGGTTTGTATCAGTTGTAAGGTTTAGGTCTGTTTTCCAGAGGGCCATTGATTTGGTGATGAATTTTAGAAGCATTGGCGACACTCTGTAGATGTTCAGTGCTTCAATCAACCAGCTATGTGGTACGCTATCGAATGCCTTTCTATAGTCAATCCACGCAATTGATAGACTTTTGCGAGATTCCTTACAGTCTTTATGTATTGTTGCACTTGTCAAAAGATGGTCTTTGCAACCATACGTGTTTTTTGCACAACCTTTTTGTTCAATAGGGAAGAGTTTATTTTCCGTAATATGGGTGTATAGTCTATATTATTATTATTATTATTATTAATATTTCTTGCAAGCAGGCATCGAAGCAGTGGCTTAAAGGTTAATAGTCAGTTCCTAGCTTCCTATCTAGCTACAACACGAACACAGAATAATAATTCGATTTAAACCTGATAGCCCAGGCAAATTAGTGCTCTAGCGGCAAAAAATTGCTCAATAGCTGGAAATCGTTTTAAACCCTTAAAGGGGTCCTAAATAATGGGTATATGAGTTTGCGACGGATTTTAGGTTGTGCTTCCGAGTTTAGGGCCTAAATAGTACAAATTTTTTGCACTTTTTTTAAAATTGCGCTTATAACTCAAAATGTATTTATTCTACAGAAAATTTTACTCAGTTCTTATCTAAGGAGGATAAAATTATGCGTCTAATGACGTTTGAATCATTAAAAAAGGTTAAGCCGTTCAGCCACAATCGCTCCTCAAAGATGGGTAGTTTTTTAAAACATAGCTCAAATTTTGAAAATTCTCAACTTTTAACGCCTGTAAATCAAAAAAGATTGCACCAATTGAAAAATTTAATAGAATCGAACTTGTAGAAAATGTAATTTTAAGTAAAATACTGTTTGAAATTTGAAATTTGCTCACTCCAATGCTGAGATATGAATTTTAAACCGAAAGAGTTCCTAGAGCCAAATTTTCGCTAAGGCAACGCAAAAACTTCGTCTGAACTCTAAAATTATCACATTCTTACAACTTTTCAAGCAAAACTGAACGTTATCTACTGAATTCAGTCGAATAGGTAGTTTAAAATATTGAGAAACTTGCACTGAATTTTACTAAGATCTGTATACTGAACATGTGATTTCAAGACAGCAGGCACACACACTATGGAGGATGTAACTTGTTTTATATGCGGGAACATTGTGCAAGAAGGAGCGCATAGAGGAATATTAAAGGAAAAGTCACTTCGAACGTTTATTGAGGCCAGCAGGAGGAGAAATGATGGGCATCACACGTGGTTACAGACTCAGAAATCTGTTATACTTCACGAGAAGTGTCGCAAAGGTGTCTACACGAAGGAGTCAAACATTGTAAAGGCCGAAAAAGAAGCAGGAAACGGAAGCCGTGTGACAAGAGGCCGTGAGGAAATACCAAAATTCAACTTTAAGGAGCTCTGCTTCTACTGTGGAAAAGATGCCTCTGAAAGCTTCAAGGTTAAACAGAAAAAGCTTCCTCTTCATAGACGTGAAATTCAGACACAAGAAATAATGCAAAAAATTAAAGGTTCTGCAATTGCCAGAGGAGATGAAATGGGGCCGGTGGTATTGCGTAAGATGGCAACTGAATCAGACCTCGTAGCCGCTGAAGGCAAGTACGATTCTTGTCGTGGTATGTTCTTTAATTCACGCCCATCTATGGATCCTGATACAACTCAAGGTATATCTGGACGAGGGGAGTGAATTAATGTAGTAACTGGGCCTTTGAAGCTGAAAGACCTAAGTTTCCCAGTTACTGGGGTTTAACGAAGAAAAGGCCGCTGGTTCAATAACGCTACTACGAAAGGTGTAGGTGTATTAAAGAGTATTAAATTTACACGGAAAGATAAAAGGAAGAAATAAACTACTACTATGAAATGAGATTGGATGATATTACCTTGAGTACTTGTACCAAGTACTTACGCCTTTAGAAGGGGATCAAAGGTGGTAGATCGAGGAAGGAGAGAAGACGTACCCTGACCACTGGTTGTTACAATCTGAACGAGGCATCGTCGTTCCCAATCTATCGTACCGAATCTCTGGCTTTCTTTGTAAGATCATATGATATGCCTATCATCTGATATCGAAGTGTTATCTCTAACAGTTAGGGGCGTAGAGATCGAGTGATATGCGCGGGGTAAGTTTGGAGTCAATTCAAACTGGAGTCACATGGCGTGAACAGGGAGAGTTCGCTCAAACTGGTCACTAGTGGGATTGATTTCACCTTCAGTATGGAGGTTCTAGGTACTAACGACTTCTTAGGAGTGAAGCACTGAATACCCCCCCATAGCATGGAACGTATCATGGCCTTATCATCACTAAATATTCATTAACTCAATTCGTATATGACAACGGCGATATAAACATGGATACCATTGATGGGCATGAAAAGTGGTTCACTCCTAAGAAGTCGTTAGTACCCAGAACCTCCATATCTTTTCCACAGTAGAAGCAGAGCTCCTTGAAGTTGAATTTTGGTATTTCCTCACGGCCTCTTGTCACACGGCTTCCGTTTCTTGCTTCTTTTTCGGCCTTTACAGTGTTTGACTCCTTCATGTAGACACCTTTGCGACACTTCTCGTGAAGTATAACAGATCTTTCAGTCTGTAACCACGTTTGATGCACATCATTTCTCCTCCTGCTGTCCTCAATGAACATTCGAAGTGACTTTTCCTTTAATATTCCTCTATCTTTGCCTTTAATATGTTGTAGTCACTGTAGCCGAGTGAGTTAGCGCGCTAGGCATTGCACGCATGGTGACCTGGGTTCAATTCCCAGCGGGATGGGATTTTTTCTGCTCTGTACTTGGATGTTCGGGGTCCAGTGGCTGAATCATAGGCACACAAATAATACAGATATTGTAAATTAAACTGGCAAAGTTCTATGATTCTGCGCTACCCACTAAAACTGTGACATAACAACACAAAGAAAATGCATTTTTATTATTATATTATTAATATTCCTTCTTGCACAATGTTCCCGCATATAAAACAAGTTACATCCTCCATAGTGTGCCAGCTGTCTTGAAATCACAACATGTTCAGTGAAGATCTTAGTAAAATTCAGTGCAAGTTACTCAAAAAAATTTAATTACCTATTCGACTGAATTCAATAGATTACGTTCAGTTTTGCTTGAAAAGTTGTAAGAATATGAGAATTTTAGAGTTCAGATGAAGTTTCTTGCGTTGCACTGCCTTAGCGGAAATTTGGCGCTAGGGACGAAAAATCATATCTCAGCACTGGAGTAAGCAAATTTCAAATTTCAAACATTATTTTACTTAAAATTACATTTTCTACAAGTTCGATTCTATTAAATTTTTCAATTGGTGCAGTCCTTTTTGACTTACAGACGTTAAAAGTTGAGAATTTTCAAAATTTGAGCTATGTTTTAAAAAACTACCCATCTTTGAGGAGCGATTGTGGCTGAACGGCTTAACGTTTTTTAATGATTCAAACGTCATTAGATACATAATTTTATGTTCCTTAGATAAGAACTGAGTAAAATTTTCTGTAGAATAAACACATTTTGAGTTATAAGCGCAATTCTAAAAAAAGTGCAAAAATTTTGCACTATTTAGGCCCTAAACTCGGAAGCACAACCTAAAATCCGTCGCAAACTCATATACCCATTATTCAGGACCCCTTTAAGGGTTTAAAACGATTTCCAGCTATTGAGCAATTTTTTGCCGCTAGACCCCATTTTAGCACTAATTTGCCTGGGCTATGATGGAGAACTCTGAAGACAGCCTACTTATGTGGGGAAAAAAGTATATTGAATCTTGTCTGACAATTTTGTCCCGGATGGAAGGCATGACGCGGCATCATAGAAATTGCATGTGTAAAATTATCATTAACATCACTACAAGGAACTTCTCTCTCTCATTGAATAAATATAGTAGCAAGTGAATAGACATTTGGGACTGAGGGACGAAGATGTCATGATAACCTACATTGGGTAATCCCTTATTATCAGCGCCGCAATTTTGATTTCCGCAACTCAAACGCTTTCTTCCCGTGTAAGAATCATAGCTCTCATTACTTCCTCAAATCAAAAAGCACCTCCTACTCAAAGATTCCAATACATAGTATATCTAAATTTATCTGCGGACTAGTCCCAAATTGCAAAATTGTATACAAGAAAAGGTACGTTATCAATTATTTTTCTTTACTAGTTATCGATTTCTTATTAATAAAATTTAATAAACAAAACAGGTCACTTGAAACTTAATTATAGCCAGGGTCGAGAGTGCGTTGAATGCACCGGTTCTCGTAGGCTCACCGAAGTTTAGCAACGCCCAGCGAAGTTTAGACTTCATGATGCTGGAATTACAGCCCAACCCAGGCTGTGTGAGGTTAATGTGGGTAGCAGGTCCCAAATTGAAAGAAAACTGAACTATACTTACGATAATATACTTCATACCAGACACCGATAGTAAACACTACTAGAAAAGAAGAATAATAATACTAAATCATCTGTGAAAGTGTTGTGCTATCGAATTGCGGAGAGCGAAAGATCTTTCCTCAGGAAGCGAATCAGCCCTTGTAGGAAGCTAAGATTTTCATGACCCCAACAAAAACATAACCAAAGTAAGTAAAACCGTCATGATTATAAAATTTATGTTTTCCTTTCAAGAGCGAGCAAATCCCTAAATCTCAAAAGTAGTAAATGTAATCACAACAGATAAGATGAAGTAATGTTGAGAAAAATTAATTTTTAATCCATCAAGCGAACTCATATCAAGGACCCTCCTTTTCCAGGACAGCTTATTAATAAAAGAAAACCACAACTAGATGAAAATTATTAATGTGGAACATACCATCGCGACATTCTATAAAACTTAAATTTACTATTATTATCTAATCGATCATAATTATATTAAAATCTAGATCATGATGTTTGATGTGTTAGTAATTATTTTGACAGTTTAAAAAAGCCACAAAAATAATAATTACTAAAATCTTAGACGTTCAATATTGACTTCAAATTTAAGTGTGTACTACACAGAACTGAAAAAATCCAGTTTTTCTCGTGAAAATTCTCACAGTTGCACAAAGAATTTTCAAGAGTGGTAAATCAAGATATAATTACAGAAAGACATACTATTCCCACTGTATTTTCGAGAAACAAGATCAGAGAGGACGTTGGACTTCAGTGTATGAGAAGGGAAAAAAGATATGACCAGCAATGATAATTAAAATATTTGAGGACAAAGGTTATTCTAGAAATCTACGGCAAGGCTCAAAATGAAGACACACCTTAAATTTTTTCACGAAGGTTTAAAAACAAAAGCTGAACTCAGGTGAAAAAACAAAAGATTGAAGAAGATAAACGAGAAAATCCCTCTTTTCAAAAGCGAAAATTCAACAAAAACAAAAAGATTTACGAGACAAGTTATGAAACAATGACCACTAAAAGGAGAGAAAAACCGTAGATTTTTGTAGCGACGTGGACGAGACAAATATTTTTAGAGGTATAGTAAATCAAAAAGCGTCATAACAGTTATTAATAGAAAACAAAAACAAATATTACGTTGTGGCAATGCCAATTTATTTGACTGTCGAAAATGTTCTCTGCTTGTATGGGTTTTGGATGGCAAATAAAAAATAAGGAACTTCCTTGATCAATGAAATCCATATCAGTTATCATTTTGGTCCGTTAAGTATGTAAGTTGAGCCAATGGAGAAAACAAATTTCACAATTATGGACCTGGAGGCAAATTTTTGGCAAGGTTCACAAATTTTTATGCGTGAAAAATTCTCGTTGTTAATTCAACGTAGAGGAAAAGCCACATTTACAGTAGCAATATCTCAATCATTCCAAGCTTCAAACTAATAAAATCAATTAATTGAAAAAATTGTTAATTAATACAAAACCATGAGTATTAAAGGTCACAGTCGACCCACCAACAAAAGATGATATATTATATTCTAATTGTAATCATGGGAAAATTCTCATCAATGGAAACAATATAGAAGACGGCTTTGGGAGTTAAAGATCAATAGAAAAGAAGAAAAACTAGTTATTTTAGGGCATTGTTTTCTTCAAGAGACAAAAATATTCATTAAAAACGTATAAATTCATTAGAATAAAAATAATAACCCTACTAGCCCTCTCTGATGAAAACATACCCCCGCGAGAAAATATGAGCACTGCGGGAATATCTCACACAAATCAAACAAAACAAAAATAAAAGGACACGATTAAAAAATGCAAAGGGACCATGGGATGATTTCGCGGATGAAAATAGAGTGGAGGCAAAACTGTCAGGAAATTTCAGCCCTACAGAACCAGGAAATGACTTTGATATGGATGGCGTGTGAAATCCAAACCTCTGACTAACAATATCCAGAGGGAGTTTGGTATTGAAGATGAGTGGGGTAGAGGGACTACAAGCACTTGAAAATCAAAGACGGTTCAACCGGAGGTAAAAAAAACTTCACCTCACAAGATATTGAAGCTTTGGAAGTGAAATTCGATACACTCCTGAAGGTGATAAACAGAGCTGATGAAACCACACAAGAGAAGAAATCAGTGATGCAGAAATAAGAAACTTCCACTAGAACAATGAAGCAATAGATGAAACAATAACGGCTTCAGAGAGGATGTAAGCTGAGATAATTATATTTAAAAGATACATATGTAGGTAGTTAAGTAGCTTGAAGAACGTTACATGCTAAGTGATGGCGAAGGTTATGTGCAACACTGAAGAATTAGTTCAAATTTATGATATGAAACCGAAGAGTCATTGGAACTTTGAGCAAAACAAAATTTAAATGCCTAACTCAACAAAACGTAATCATATTAAAAAAGGAGAAAACCAAGAAAAATAATAATGAAAGGAGGGACCAACGTGTAGTTCTGAAGATATCAGACATTGTCAATTATTTGCAAGGAAAATTGAAGAAAATGATTGACACATCGAAAGATTTTTTACCAATTGATAAAAAGTGATCATAAGAAACTTTAATTAACTTTCTTCACATGCAAATTATTTCAATCACATGTCTCGAGGATATGTGGGAAAGAAGATGAAAATTAAATCTATATGTTATTGGTATATCACGCAGCCTTGCGCAAATTTTCTTACAGAGGAAGAAATTCCGATATTGCACGCAAAAAAAAAATATTTGCAAAGGATAATTCTGTACAACAAGCGGACTAAAAAGCTTAATCGGTATAATGGAGAAGTGTCAATCTGAGGAAATTTCTAAGAACACCGATGTATAAAACTAATACATACATAGAGATGGTCGATTTAAATACATGTCCCACAAAGGCTAAGAAAACCATCCTTTCTCCTCGACATAATGTAATGAAAAGGGTGGCGGGTTAGTGCAATAAATCTAAGTTGGACATAATAACCATTCAACACCTAAATCAAAATGTACAGTTTCAACCCAAACTTTCTCTCGACCCAACAGCTACAGGATTCGAACCTAGAAATCGTCATAAATTTTCTGATTCATGACTTGGAAGAGAATCGTAATTACCCAACTCTAATGAGAGAGGCATGGGAGGAGGAGTCTTGGGTGAGAGAGATCACGGGTGAAAGAAAACTACACAAAGTGCAGTCAACCAGAAAGTAACCACTTCTTAAAATGCATTACCTGAGTTGAAATTGCAATATATGTTACCTCTTATATATCAGGGCTTGTTTTAGCTGGACTGGACAAGTAAGGGACGAGAGGAAATTTAACTGTGGGCTGGGCAATTATGTAATATTTCTCAAAAAGTCACGAGTTTGAGTTGGAGTTTCTGATGTACCAACAGTCTTCATACAGTCCACTTGAAGCCCTGAGCATTTTAAGAATATTGAACGTTTTCTGCGATTTAATATTATATTATGGTTGTCTTTAATAGATAAAATGCTCTTAAAACTTTTACATTTAAACACAGTGCTATTCTCGACTATATCATCGTTACAATATCGGTTACACAGACCTTAGTAGATAGATAGTTAAGGCGGCGGAATCGTAACCTGAAGATCGGTGGTTCGACTCCCTAGAATGGCAAATATTTAGTAAGGTGAGTTTGATTGATTTACACAACTATGACAACTTTGTGATATAAATATATTAGCTATACATAGTTCAAACATAAAATTGAGACAAACAAAGCCTTCCGTCGGATCCGATTCCCACCCTCCTGCTTCAAATTGAACCTCTATCCCCGGCCCTGGCACGATGTAGTATCACATTCCATCAGTTTAGCTTAATGAATGCCTATGTAATGAAAATATGACTCTGCATGCATTATTTATGAGGAGTTGCCTTTAAAACCTTTGACTTTCACAGAAACTTTGCTCCTGGAGATATTGGAACCACCCATGAGTTGTGTAGTTGAAATTCGAAACCACATTCCCAGTCGATGGTTATTGGATCGAAGGTAGAAACAGCTAATAGCATATATTGAAGAACAGTGGATTTTTTTTCTCTCGTGAATTTGATTAATTATTTTAAATATGATAATTGTAAGCGAAAATTTCAGGGAAAATTTACAAGTCCTCGGGAATAGAAAAATATGTCCTTAAAATGACCTATTACTCAGGGCAGGCAGGATTCACTTTTTTTTTTATTTATTTATTTACACTTTATTTTTTTTACAAAACAATCAATCATCAAGAACAACAAAATATATAACAATAAATTAAAAAAAAAAAACTTAGAAATATGTACAAAAAGAAATATTATTTTTTATTACAATTGTTTTGTAATCCGGGGCGAAGTTAATGCCTTAGGCATTCTCTGCCACTTAACCCCGGAGAGCAGATAATCTGAAACTGGAGAGCAGATAATTGCTCTCCAGTTTCAGAAAAAATAAGAGATTTAAAAAATTTACAGTAATTTAAGTACCTACCAACACGAGAAGTAAAGGTACTAACAAAATATCTTTTCTGATGGCCAGAGAAAATCAGCGGGAAGTAAGGATACTATATAATTATAGAGAAACAAATCAATTTCTATTTCATCTGTCAAAGAATCATCTTCTAATTTGATTTACACAACAAAATTATCATCGCCAACTAGAAATTCACAGAGGGATATAAAACCGAACCTCCCCATTTGAACTAATTCCCAAGCAGTTATTTTAAAACAAATTTCAATGTGCAAAAAAAAAGAGAGATACAAGAAAATTTGAAATAATAAAATTAATTCGCTCACATACAAGATTTACAAACCCTACCAATTGTGTAAATGACATTTTTCAATAAGTATATCACCTTTTGATCGGAAAATCACAATTTGGGTCATTCTTTGCTCCCTGATTCTCTCTGCTGAGATTATACAAAGGCTTGGGAATCTACTGAGCACTGAAATCACAAGGGGTTGCGAGGGTGGCACGTGCCCCAGGTACCCCATACAGGAATATGCTAAGGGACAGTGGGATCTAGAGGTAAAGGTATTTCTTCACATGAAAGAAAGCGAGAAAAGAATCCCATAGGATGCATACAGGGTGGCGCCACAAATAGTACCAAAAAAATAAGAAAGCGGTTCATTGCAGTAAATTTAATATTTTAAGAATCCTGGATCACAAAGAAACCAAAAATAGAATTTTTTAAATGACTTTTCAATTTTCAAATTATGCTTAAATACCTACTTCTAAATTAAAAAAAGTCTCGTCAAAAACAAACTGGACTTGGTGTTACATTAACGATAAAATTAATTTACTCATTCACCGTGTATATTGGGGGTTCGACGGAGATTTCTTTCTGATTTTTGAATGTGATACCAAAAGGGAAAACAAAGGTTTTTCTTTCAGACACTACTGGTCTGGTTACTTCCTCACTTTTAACTGTGAAATATGAAGCTCGGTGTGGTGTAACACACACAAGAAAATAATTATAAAGAACAATTAGTACAAACAGAGAGCTACACTGTCCTTAAAATACATAAACTTTTGTAAGATTCGCCAATTATTTTAATTTAGACTTTCACACGAATTGAAATACATATTCAAATTTCGTGATGAAAAGACATACTAAAATAATTGACACACCATTAATTGCAAATTTTTTTGTAAATTAGAACTTCTCCTTACATTAAAACAAATAGATTCATCCTATAACATCATCGTAGGTAAGTATGTAAATAGAATTAATAGGAGATGAGTGTAGTGGAACTGAAGTTTAGTACCTACTAAAAATTTGAAACTTGAAAATTCTTTAACAGCTTGAACTCAAATTTTTAGTGGCATTATTTGAGAAAAGTTAACTACTATTTTAATTTTCTGCTATGAAAAATGTAGGTACGACATTCAGGATACATATAATATGTGGAGAAATGTGCTTGTGGTAGTCAGAAAAAAAGCAAGATTAATATAGTTTTCTTCACGTCTTCACTCCCTGTAATTTACTTTGAACCTTCAAAAGGGCAAGTTTACAAGAAAAACGCAATAGCGTTGCATGGATGGGAAACCCACGTATTGAAACATGTTTGTATTTAAAAAAATCTCGTTTTATGAAAAGACCAGAATAAACTAGGACAACCATCGAGTTTTAGATATCTTGTCTGACCCAGTTTATTTTACTTTCAATTTAATTTCTCCCTTTTAGAAATTGTGTTCCAATTTTTTTTTCTTCAAAAAAGAATATCTTAATTTGAATAAGATGGCTTTTAAATGAAAGTTCTCACACATATATAGATTAAATAGATTATTTTCAAAGATTTTTTTACTCGATGTTTTTCTTGTCAATTGCAGAAATATTATAATGAACAATATGACATGCACATACATTTGAAAAACATGGTATTATTGTTACAGAATATAAATAATCATATATCAAAATATTTGACCTCTAATAATAAAAAAATGTCAACTATAAAAATCTAAATCAAGGTGTCATCTAGATTTCCAGTAAATGTAAGGAATAAATTTCAATAAAAATATATATTATTAAATTCAAAAACTATATACCATAATTACCATACATATTTCATCTATGGGTGTACATAATTACATCTTATTAATATATACAAATTATACAAAAAGGCAATAATGGAGAAATTAAATATGAAGGTTGAAGGGTTGGGTGGAAGAGATTGCCTAAGGCAATAACCCGCCCTTTAGTTAGGACATATATTATGTACATATTTATTTATTTTTTCTTTATTTTTTTTCTATTATATTGTATATTGTATTTTCATTTGTAATTATTTGTATTGTATACAGGGTGTCCCACCAAACTTGGACACCTCAAATTACTCGGCCCCTGAAAGAGTTTTGAAAAGTAAAAAATCCTAGGGTACATGTCCTAATTATGCTGTTTCAGTCATGAAATTTTTTTATACAGGGTGGTTTAAAAGTCGAAATTGAGGTGTCAACTTTCAATTTTTAAATGGATCGACCTGAATTTTATTTGATAATTTTACTTCTAAATGGTGTCTGAGTACTTTTTTAAACAAAAATATTACATACAGGGTGGTTTTTTTTCGACCAATTTTTTTTCTTAATCTCGAATAACTCAAGTTCCTTTAATTTTTTCGATATCAAGAATAGAAAGTGTGTGTGTAATGAAAAACGTACTTTCAATTGGCATCAAATTTTTTTCTACAGGGTGGTTCACAAGTGCAATAATGACTTGATTTTTTTTAAATCCGAGTTTTTTAATTTTTTATTTAGGATTAATAATTCTCGCCTAATTTTACACATTTTTTGTAGTCATATCGAAAAACAAAACTAAGTGTTGTACAGGGTGAGAGATAATTTTTTGCAACACCCTGTATATGGGCAGTCAAAGAGACGTAAAATTAAATAGAAAGACTAAATATGCAAGAAAAACCTCGATTTTTAATGTTATTAAAAAGTTATGGTGTTTTAACTAATATTGTCGCATGGACCACCCTGTAGATATTATCTTAAACTATCATGTGGGTACTCGAAGTTGTATAAAATTCAACGAAGACTTCGAATCATGCGGAATAAAACAAGTAAAAAACACAAATTTTGAAGAGATTTTCAATTTGGTGTCTACAATGAATGATTTTAAAAACTTGAAATAAAAAGTAGGTAGGTGTAGACACAAAATTGAAAATGGCTTTTTGAATTCGTTTTTTTCATTCAGATTTGGACTCCTCGTTGAATTTTAGACAATTTCGACTTCCCATATGATGGTTTAAGAAAATATCTACAGGGTGGTCCATGTGGCAATATTAGTTACTATAGGCAATATTAGGCAATATAATTATAAAACACCATAACTTTTTAATATCATTAAAAATCGAGGTTTTTCTTGCATATTTAGTCTTTCTATTTAATTTTTACGTCTCTTTGACTGCCCATATACAGGGTGTTGCAAAAAAATTATCTCTCACCCTGTACAACACTTTAGTTTTGTTTTTCAATATGACTACAAAAAAATGTGTAAAATTAGGCGAGAATTATTAGTCCTAATAAAAAATTAAAAAAACTCGGATTTAAAAAAATCAAGTTATTATTTCACTTGTGAACCACCCTGTAGAAAAAAATTTGATGCCAATTGAAAGTACGTGTTTTCATTACACAAACACTTTCTATTCTTGATATCGAAAAAATTAAAGGAACTTGAGTTATTCGAGATTAAGAAAAAAAATTGGTCGAAAAAAAACCACCCTGTATGTAATATTTTTGTTTAAAAAAGTACTCAAGAATAATTTAAAAGTAAAATTATCACATAAAATTCAGGTCAATCTATTTAAAAAGCGAAAGTTGACACCTCATTGCCTACTCGGATGTTCATAGATAACATTATTACTCTTAATCCATCTAATGGTTTTCTTATCTCACATCTCGGTTTATTTTGTTGTTTTTGTCCCTTAAAACCATTTTTAATTAATATACATAAAAGGTATAGTTATTATAGTTATCTTTCAAAATCCGTGTGAAATTAGGAGAGAAAAAAAAAACATTTTCCAGAGATGTAAAAGCCGTGAAATAATACACTAATCAGAACCTCTTTTGTTTTCCAAATTCATAACGAAAAATATTTTAATCTATTCACCTCAAAGTCCTACAGGGGAGGGGGTAGTAAACTCTGAAAAAATTTCTGGAGCACCCAGGGGATCCCAGGATCCTTATTCCTTACCCCCACAGGAAAGGAGATCAAAACGGACACAGAGAATATTACAGGAATAACTACCTACACATAAATTACGGAAGGTATACCTATGTTTTTCATATGCACTATTATGAGCGATGAAATTGAAGACGTAAAAAAGGACTTCATAAAAAAATACACAGCCCTTTCACTGTGAGATGGTTTTAGTAAGTGAGTTATGAGTGAACTATTTTAAAAGCAGGAAAACGGACTACTGATGAGGCTTTTTTTATTTAAAGTGTTATCCTCTGATGAACTAGAACTACAACGAGATTAATGTAAAAGTTCTGGTGACGTGTACAATACAAAGTCACCAATCTGGACCCATCCTTCGACTTATTTTGTGATAGCATGAGTAGCTTAAAGAGCAAGATCCTCCAATCGAAAAATCTATCCTCCGTTTAACCTCTGTAAACATCATGGACCTTTCCACTCCACTCCAGTCCACAACAGTGTTTGACAAGAAAAGAGAAGGAAAATGGAAGAAATACACATATTTTATTAACATTTTTACCTTGAGTAGTTGCCAAAGGAGATTTCCTTAGCTTCTGTGAATGGGGTTGGACCCCGTAAATTCGTAAAAAAAAAAAAAATAAATATATAATTCAATAAATTTTGAATAACTTGTGAAAAGAAAAAACGACCTATTGCGTAGTGACGATCACTGAGCACTCGAAAAAGTCTTTCATATGTACATGAAATAGATTTAAGTTTAACAAATCATTTTTGTATTAGTTAACGGAGTAGGAGTAATGTTACAACTACGCGAGAGTATGGTTTATGGTTCATGTCATGTTTTTGGAACCGAACCGTCGAGTTCCAAAAGGCATAACGAGTCCACCCCTGCCTTATTCATCTATGTACTCAATCTACTGAAGTTTGATACCAGAAAAGTAGATATATACCTTCTCAAGGTCTGAAAGTGTTAATCATTGGAAAAAAGTTATGAAGGAGGCTTGTAGCAATAAAATTTAATTAAAAAATTAAATGCATCATATTTTCCGAGGAGATAAAGAGAGAAAAAATTGTAGCGAGCTCAGAAAAAAGGCCCATGGTAATACATGATAGGGAAAACAAAAATAACCTCTTCAGTCCCACAATCTAAATAGCTAAAGATTTTCGATACAGGAAATTAAGCATCAGAGCTGAAAGGCCTAGAAATAAATGTAAGGCCATCCATCCGAAATCCAGAGATTACATGTTATTCACTGAGGAAAAATCGTTTGTTAAAATAAATAGTCCAATTAAAAAATTAAAATATTATTTACTAAAATCTCTAAAACAGTAAACAGTTACAACTTTGACATGAACCTGAAGAAGCCATGAAAAAATTAAACAGGTTCACATAAAAAATAGGGCTCGAAGAGTGGTAAGCCCTGAAAAAATATAAAAAAACCTCCCCACAAGGGTGAAGAACAAGCTCGCAGGTAGAGAGTAGACAAAAAGAGGCAAAAAATGAACACAGATAGGACAAATTTATTAAAATTTATAAATTAAGAAACTGCAAGACAAAGAAAGGGACCTCAAAGAGACGAGGCAAAAAATACGAACGGTCGCTCAAATCCGTTAGCCAAAGGAACAAAAGATCTCACTGAGGTAAAAAGAAATTAGTATTGGCACCCCTCTCAAAACCTTGGTACCGATTCGAATTAAAAGGTCGTAGCAGCTTGAGTCGACTGACTAACATAACATAACAGAGGAATTATACAGCAGAAGTAATTCAGCACCGTTAATTCATTCTAGAAATTCTACAAGAGAACGTGTGTCCTAATGGAAAAGGTTCCAGCCAGGACTATGGTGCACTAAGTAAGTAATGAGGAAAAATAATAAAATCATTCAGAATTTCGACAGTAGGTATTAAAAAATAATTCCCGTCATCTTTTGGATGGCCGGCATTCTGAGCACTAAAGACAGGTAACTTCAACATTAAACCTCCCAGAAAGATCTTCCCACTGAAAATTTTATCATAACTCATATTCGTTTTCAGTGCCTTCTGCTAGTCCTGCTGTTAACAATAGCGGAAAAGCGTTGATTTTCCGTTCGCCCTGTTCAAAGTGTTTGAATAGTGTTAGAAAAATGAGATTAGAAAACCATTCTTCAACGTGAACCACCAATGTACAGTTACACGATCCTGGCAAAAAAATATAATGAAGTTTCCAAAACATATTTATCAAACAATTGAGATAAAATACAAACTTGCCAATTACAACCCACTTTAACAGAAAGAACTCTACTCAGTGTATATAAAGATCACATTCTCTGGCATGTGCTCAGTAGTGAACTGTTGCATCTATTCAAAGCAGATAGTCTAAAAAACGGTGAATACGACTGGTTTTCTTTCAATCAAGAAAGAAAAAAATATCAGAAAACAGCTGCAGATATATTTCCCCCACTCTTCTTCTGAACTGAACATTTCAACTGCCCATTCAAAGTTCAAACAACAAAAGATCTGCATACTGAGCTGACCTGCTGAAATCGATACTCTCTGAGAGCAAAGAAACTTCCAACTCGAAACAAAAAGTTGAACTTTCTTTCTCAACATTCCTTGAATGATACTCGTATGTAATACGTATGTGAGAAAAGTATGTATAATCGAATCCTCAGGAATCAATTTCAAACTAGTTCTATCATTCAAATAAAGATTATTATTCTACAGATAAATCCCGAGGTAAGTTTCAACTGTTTTCACTTACCCAGTAAAATTGCATTGCCGATTGGTAGGACCTCATTGCCGTTAGCAAATATATTTTTCATTCATGTGAAAGGTAGAAAACTAAAGTTCATAGTTCGAAGTTTCTATTAGGTTCCACAGTTTTCCACGACACAATATTCTTGGGGTTGAAGTTGAGTCTCGACATCGAAACAAGATCAGCTTAAGTATCGTTAATGTTATTCATTCCGCCCGCACACTAACTCAGAGTTTAAAACATCCACTTGCAACAAAGCAGAACACCAACATTCCCTCTAAACTCCCACGTCCTTCAAACTCTGAGCGCCCCAAAAATATTTTGGTGCATTACAAAGCTAAATCCGAGGATTACGAACAAATTTGGGAGACCTAATGAATCAAAATAAAATACTCCACACTGACGTTGATTTATCATTACAGGGTGAATGAGATAACAGGTAGGTATAACTTTCAAATTTTAAAAGAAATTCAGGACTGGGAGAACTTAAAGGGGTTGTAGAAATGAGTGGAAATATTAATTTGATCAAAGGAAAGCCAAACAGCCGATTTCTTTGTCAATCAACATTAGAAAATCCAGGCTTCGTTTGATATTTTCCCACTTTTTCACAGCTCAAACACTAAGAACAACCTCCAGCAGGGAAGTAAAAATCACCCAGTACAACTATATGATTCCACATAATCCCAGCAAGATGATCTAGGCTGGAAACTATAGATGGAATGCTGCTGAGGGTTCTTAACATCACGAGACCTAGAATTAACAAAGCTGCTAGCATACCATTACTGAGTTATTCCAAATAGGTTCTTTGTAATTAGAGGTGTTTGAGAAGGAGTCATTCATAGGAATAGAAACGCATCAGTAGAATATTTTTTAGGCTGAAACAACATAATTGTTTTGTAGTATGAAGGGGACATAATAGAATTTTAGAGCTATTCTTTCTATATGTTCAACACTGTCTCTTTAAATGGTCATGTATCAGGAGTCGTGATAAAAGCAACATTTTAAACAGTAGTACAGTACCTATATATGTCAAAAGGCTGACATACCTCAGTGAAATAACGCCTTTAACTTCTTTGTTGCTGTTGGAAATTTTAAGGACCTGGTGTCAGATTTCGTTTTTTTCACTAAATAATTATTTATTTTATAGTTTCCTCTTGATGGAGGATTTATAACTTTGTCAAAAAGAGACAAAGTTATAAATCCTTTTGCTGTTTTATACGAAGAAAAATTCTCGGTCACCTTTGAAAGGGATGGTTCTTGGAAGAACTAATGGGTTCTTAATTGTAATGGCATTGGGCAGGTTTGGATCCATTCAATTTCTGAAAAGAGTTATACCCATCACATTTAACCGGGTTTGGACCCAAACCATTAAAATTAGATTTATCTCTATTATATGAACATAGGAATGATTTAAAATTAAAGTAGTAAGGGGAAAACTTATCTTAGAGATGGTGTGAGCTACGATTAAACCAGTGTTACCAAGTCTCGTGCTCCCATGGAAAAGTCGTGAAACTTGTGAAGAACTGTGTCGGTTTTAAGCTTATTTTCCCTAAAATAACACCAACATCAAAATGAATATGAAGAGAACCTTAAATATCCTACAGCCTCCTACGCTACGGACAAGGTCAAGAGCCCAGTCCTTGAGAAAAAGAATCAGACAGAGTTTAAGAACCAACACCTACATCAGGTTCACTTGTTATGAATACTTGGGAACAAAGAGCATAAAATAAAGGACATGAGAAAGAGAGGTGAAGAGAACGTAAACAAAAATCTCGAAATGTAAACAAAGCGCAGGCATTGTAATAAAATAACAAGAAGAACCAGAGAAGGAGGAAGAGTTGAAGACCTACGAACTGAGGGTGGTAAATGTGGTAACCTGGTGGCTACAGAGCCACAAGGTCATAGGTTCGGCTCCTTCTTGTGTCTTCTTCGCCTCGAGCCAAGTTTTGATTTTGTAACCGTCGTTTTTGACGACTCTTCTTCTTCCTCTTCTTTTGTTCATTCCGATCTTGCTAGGTTCACTCAGTTCCATGAATCTTTTCATATAATAGGATCCTTAGGAAGAATTTTTGCACTGATCAACAATTTTGATTATCATGATTTTATGTATACAATCAGGACTCATTTTAGGAAGAATACGGCTGTCGCCGCTTTGCGGCCGAGCATGGCGTGAAAGCAAAAAATTTTTTCGCCAATGCAGTGTTGTAGTGGAATTCGAAAAATCCCGTCTATTGTACATCAACTAAAAAAGCACCTACCAATTTCAGCTTCTAGACTAGGTTTGGCTGTAGACAGATCATCATGTCGTCTCAGACTGACATTTTATATTAAGATATCAAAAGGACTTTTTGTCAAATGTTAATGTGGATGAATTTATCTGTTTCTATGATCATTATTTTGACTAGAGAATCGTCCCGCCAAGCAGTAGATGGAAATCACAAGTCATAATTGAGCTCTCATTTTGATTCAGAAAGGCACTACATTAGTACTAATTGAGATAACATGTTGGGATTTTATCAAAGCGCACCTCTTGACAAGTTCCCGCCTAATACGCTTGCAGTTTGTGTACTTCTCAAATTAAAGTATTACTTTTCTCCTCTAAATGTAAATTAGTCTTGTTGGTTCTGGCGTAATCGGCTTCAAGTCAGAGGTTTTGGTTTTAGTCTTGACGAAGTGAAGTTATTTGGCATCAATAAAATAACCCATTTGGCATTACTTATGCACATTGATGAAAAATTAAAATAAGAGTTTACAATTTTCTGATATATGAAATCTTACCAAGGCACAGAATTCTCAAGAACTCAAGTGTTCATGGTACATTACATAAGGAAGAAGAATCTACTATTAGTAGAGAATGAAGGATCACTCCAAGATTCTATGTTTTTCGCGCCAGCACACTTGGACAACAATGCAATATCTTTCAGAGTACTAAGAGGAAAAGTAATCAACAATACCATCCCGTAACACATGTCATCTAACGGTGTGTGTAGACATATGATCCGAAACTAGAAATAGACATAGCCTATGCACAACTCATCAACAGCTGTGAAGTAATGAGAAATGCGAGTGTCCCACTTGTCGACAGTATGCTACTGCTACTCTCAGCATATTGTTTCCGAAACAATGGAACTGTGGACCTGTGCACCAGTGACACGTATACATGTCAGGTGTACTGCATGACGGTGATAGTACACAACTCGGGTGGTAAGTATGATAACAGCATTACTGACCATATCGATAGATACTTCTACTTTCAACATGAACTAGTTACGAGACTAGAACTATTTGTTGCTTCTAAAAGAGAGTACTAAATAAAGATAAGTTTGAAGATTTTCATGGTGAGACCAATGCAAAGTTTAACAAAAGTGCCAAATTATGAAACAGGATTAAAATAAGCTAAGACAGACACACCCTCAAGTCGGAGTTTCAAACAATCAAAGTCTACTATAGCCCGAGTTATAATTCAAACTGTTTTATAATTTGGTCTTAAGTGAAAATTGATCTTATTGGAGCTGCGAAAATCGAACCTACGAGCGTTATTAATTTAAAATAATGAAAAACATCAACGTGCTGGAATGGTGGCACTCCCCGTCTTCTTCAGAAGTCCTATAAAATATAAAGTTGCTTGGATCCTCCAACAAAACCAGATAATTATAATAGCTTGCTGAGAGCATCTGAAATTTCAAATATTCAAAATCGAATACGAGATATAAGCAAATCTTTACTCATGTATTTTAAATCCGAGCCAATGTTTTTACACATGCAACACGCAGACAGAACACAAATACATATTCCAAGAGGTTGAGTCCATTGTAATGCACATCTAAAGTAATCTATACAATTGGAATATTTAATACTTTGAGGAAAAATGAAAAGTGGACTTTACTAGCGTGCAACACTTGAGTTTGGCTAATTCTATGTCTTTTGAGCTTCGAGCAAATAAGTAAACGAAACTCGCATATTTTAGTGTTGTTAGCAGCAAAAGTCACCCATCATAGCAAAGCCCCAGGTCAAATGCAAATTTGTTCTTTCTTTTGATCAGAGGGCGTAGCTCCATTTTGATTATAAGAGGGGCGTACTGTGTAGCCTGTATGACAGAGGAGCACTCAAGTCTCGAGATGTTCGGATCACCCACCACACGGATGCTCAGTGCTCACTGATCCCCTGCAGTTCCCAGGGTTCGAATCTGGCTTGAAACTTGAGAGAGGTCTACGGGCAAACCAGATCCATGGCTTGATTCCTGCACCACTGGGCAGGTTCCTCTTCGGAACTCTGATATTGGAAAGAGCCAGCGCTACTTCACAAGAACTAAACAGATGTGCTGGTGGTGGAAAGAAATGTTTGTTGATTGGAAAGAAATTGACATCAGAGGTAATTACAGTACTAAATGCCATAGTACAGACAAGGGTATGTATAACAGCATATTTCAAGAGGTCGACTTCCATACACAAATATGATTTTAATCATTACATTAAATGGAAATAATGGAATATATCGTTATTAAAAGAGAGTTTTTAAGAGGCTGTTTCAGTATGTATTGGTATTGGATGCAATTGGTTAGACTTTTTAGGGCACAAATTGAATAAACATTGAAAAAGAAAAACTACAGGAAAAACTAAATACAAGTTTGCAAAGATTATTTTCAATGGAGTGCCTTTTTTCACTTTTTAAGTATTAGTATTATGTTGACCCAGGGGAACCAAACAGGCAACACACAACAAGATCGTAATATTTTTTTTTTTTTATCAAAGAAACCGCAAACATTCTAATCACCACCATCATCTGGTTCACGAGACAGAATAATCCTCGAGCTCTGATTGGTCGAGATATTTGAAAAAATCTGTAACCGTCTTTCACACAAGAGAGATGCTGAGTTTGGCCTTCATCGTTTAGTGTGGGTAGTTGTTTAGGTCTCGGGTCCATATCCATAACTCCGTGCTTCAGTCTCTCTCCTCTCTCTTGTTGATTCTCTATTTCTCTAGAATTTCTCCAACCTATTCCCCGGTGACCAAGTCAACAAGGAGAGAGCAGGCTGCTGATTATTTTGAATTGTAACGAACTTCATGTTCGATACTGTGCGCTCGTGCACTCTTTATCTTTAGCAATGGGCAACAAAATGAGTTCAACTTGCTGATGTAGGTATTACACACTTACATTACTGCGTTGAATTTTTAAAAAATTATGGCTCTAGTGTTGTTTCTATCACCGTGTTCAGATTTGATGAGCGTCTTTTTTAATCGTCTAAAATTTAAATGAATATGATTAAGTTTTTTTTTTTTTTTTTTTTTTTTTTACAAAATAAAATTGTTTGAGGTGCCAGTCTATTTTTTAACCGGAATAAAACAAAATTTTACCAAAAAAAAAAAAAAAAAACCCCCCTGTGCGGTTACAAATAAACAAATCTGAGCTGGTCATTAGTGAGTAAAAGCTTCACGATGGTTTACCAATTTCCAAACGGGACTCAGTGGGACAGAGCACCACCACATTAATCGTATTCTTCAATGGTTTATTGCTCTTTTGTCTGTTAAAGTTCGTTTGAAAGTTATTTGCAAAGATGAGGGTATGGGTGAGTGGGTGGGGGGGTAAACTATTATCGAGGATCAACATAGGGGTGGTTTTCAGACATGGGGTAGGAGTAACATGCAAGCATGTAATGATATAATGGGACGGGAATATACATACTGGTTCAAGAAAGAAAGAAATGGGACTGAGGGTGGATACATTTTAGCAATTCATTTCAGCTGTAAAATCTAGTTCTTCAGGGCCGAACATTTGTGGAAATAATAATAATATCATCCATTCGTATTTATTTTCAACATATTACAAATAGGCTAGATCTGTCTTCAATTCCTCCATTTTTATTGCAAACAAACGTAAATTTCATAAGAAACTAGATAATAATTTCAGTTCTAATACATAATATTTTTACAGGGTAAAAGAAATCGACCGATAAACTAATTTTTTATTATTATTTATTATTTCGCAAAATGAATTGCCTTTTTTTTAAGAAACATTATCAATAATCATCTTAATTTCTGCATCAACATTTGGACATTCCAATGCGTGGAACCTATAGGCACAGGATCTGAGACATTTTAAACAAACACATTCGTTTCCTGGTTCATGAAATGCTCTTGTTTTACAGAATTTGTGGTGAAAACCGTGCATTGTCAATCTCAATAGATTGGACCTGTGTTTGAAGTCAAAATTCTTCCAGTCCTCTGTTTGAAATGCTGGACCATCTGAGTAGTCATCTGATATGCATTTGATGTACCTCTCCTCTTTATTTTGACGATATTTCTTAATTTCATCATCATTGAATGCAATACCTCGTTCAATCAAATCTTCAATCAATGTGTTAACATGTAATAACTCATAACACACTGTTGCTGAGGATGATATGTGAACGCCAAGAACTCTTTTTAAGTATCTACTTTTTACTCTGTCAATTTCAATCAAGTGAGAAGATTTCAGTTTATAGCTGAAAGCTTTTAAAGCGTATACCATTATTGATTCTATTTTGGATTGGAATAATAGTAAGGCTGATGTTATGCTTAATCGAGTAAGGTTCTTCATCTTTTGAATATTAAAAACACATTGTTGTTTTCTTCTTTCAATGTGTTTTGAAAAACACAAGGTGGGTTGTAAAGTAACTCCAAGATAAGTGAAGTTGTTGTTAACATTAGCCAACTAGGCGCCGGTACGGCTGCGAAATCTTCCTCCAATAAATATTTTAAATTTAAATAATTTCAATGTTAAAGTACGAAAGAAGTCTTTTAAAATCTCTTAATCCCAATGGACATTTTAATGCAAGTACCTCTCTACCGATAAACTAATGTGTTATTATATTTTATTAGCATAGGAAGTAATAGATAAGAGAATCTCCTGTATGTTCACAGATAGAACAGAATCAGCAAAAGATGCTCCTTTGGTTATAAAGCTGTTCAGAACACCATTGACCCGAGATGCAATGTCGACTTGCATATGAAGAAAAAATGGCCGAAGCAAGTTTTAGCTGACTCTTGAGATTAAAGACAGGAATTGTTTAACCCTTGTGATATCTCTTGTCCATATGATAATGGTCTTGAATAGATATACGAGGTAAATCTCAAGATGACAACATGAACATTGAACATAGAAGAACAAGGAATCAAAATCAAGTTAGTAGACTAGATCACTAAACATGAAAACTACGAGTATGTGTTAATGAAATTTTGTAAATGACAATTACTTCAGGAGGCTATTATTTGATATTAAGTTTTCTACAACACATATTAGCTCAGTTTTAATATGTATTAAATTATAAATTTAATAGAATTAACTCTGATAACTCTATATGTATGATTTAAATTTAAAATAAAAGTACAAGGTACATGAAAAATAAAATGACTGATTGTAGACCTCTACAAACTCTGCTGAGGGAAGAGCCGAAAGAATACTTGCCGCATTTTTCCTCTGCATTGCCAGGCTGAGACGCTGTGTTAGCTGGGTTTTTGATCCCAAATATCAACTAAACTCTAAACAAATTTGTGGCACAAACTTTCGCACAAACTCATTTGTCTCGAACCCCCGGGGCCCCATGGTTTCAAATGGTAATAGAATTTACCTAGTACATGATCACGCAATTTTACACAAAAGAGTTGTCCTACAAACAAAAGAGATCCAAACTAGCAAACTGGTCATTCCACATTTCTATCCAACACTGAACGGGTTAATCACTCGCGGTTAACATGGCGACCAGCTAGCCAGTGGATCCCGCTTCACTACTTTGATTTGTCTTTTGTTTCCATCCAATTCAAAAGAAACTTGTACATCTTCAGCTCTGCTCAGGATAACCGGATCCCAAGACTTCGTTACAGTCGAGTTTTTTACATGAGCACTTCTTGTATTATACTGAAAGTCCCAGCTGTAAACATTTCAGCAAGTAATTCCAAAGACTTGCTATGGACGTGGTTCAACTCTGGCACTAAATCACGAGGAATTTCAGACCGTGGCTGGTGTCCCGTTTGGAACTTTGAAAAATCTTCTCATATTGTCCATCTTGACAACAAAACAATACAATATTTTGATTAATATCAAAGAATAAAACCAACCAATTTACTCTAATTCAACAAGAAGATCAATGCAAAATTTCATTTTCTTCGTTATTTCATTGCCATTAAAGGAGGCTAGGCGAATTTAATGAGGTTGAAAAAAATACCTAAACCTTTCTACTTAATACGAATGAGACATTTTGTATCACGTTGATAGTTGTTACAAATGAAGTAAGTATGAAGTCTCATTTCAAGAAAATTCCTTCGATTCAATTTAATGAAAGAACCATCCCATAGAACAAATAAGATAAAACTGCACGGAAATCCTGTGAGAAACGTATGAAAAATCCAAATTTTAATCGTGATCATAAAATTGCCAGTTCAGATTTAAATAAAAACGAATGGATTGCGGATATTTACGATCAAAACTATTAAGCAATCGAATAAAAAAGAAGAATCACAACTATCGGATTTTTAAAATCACAAAAGAATAAATCATAATATAGAAAAATAAGGATAAAAGGTACTTGGAGAGGATCAAGTGAGGGCGTGGAGACAGGTATGCATCAGGTGAATAGCACAATAGCCACCACACAACCAGGTGCAGCATCCTCTCCTCGACTCTGATTCTTCAACTAATCTGTGAATTCTGTGAACATATTCTGGAGGAAACAGATGTTTAGTACGTGCCACATGATATTTCTGCAGTTCATGAGATTTCGGTTGAGATTTGAATCTCTTTCCCTCGTGTACCTCTAGAGCCAATCAGATGAGAAGAAGAGATTCCTCAAGTTCTTCGGTGGTTCTGATTGGTTGATGTGATCCTTTGGGGATTTGAATTTTGAACGTTATTCCAGAAGGAGCGGTTGGAATCTGCGCTGGTGGTGGCATATGTTTTACGAGCTTCGGGACACCTGGATCCTTTTCGGTCCATTTCATTGTGCAGACAGGGATTCGGTCTCTTCATTTTCGGAGAAATGATTCGGTACTTGACAGCTGCCGGATAAAAGCTCCGGATATTTACCACCTTTTTATCTCAGATTTAGCCAGGTGGATTAATGGAGGATTGTAACCGATCAAAATTGTCGGTTGGGATTTTAAATTCCTCTATTTCCACCAATCAGAGATGATTCTGAATTCTTGAGGAACCTTCGATTGGTAGGATTTGAATGTTCAACGGTTTTTCGAGAGTACAATATTGTAAGAATTGGAACATGTGCTTTCATATCCTGAGATACAGTAGCCACCACATTTCGCTGGTACATCAGCTGCCGGTAGAGCATTTGTTATGCTCTTCCCCAAGTAACTGTGACAGCATTTGGTATACAGCCTTTATAATCAAGAGCCAGGTGCTTGGTCAAGAATTTACTGATGGATATGAGTTGCTGGGTTGCATTTCTTTAAGTATTCAGCATTAATTTCCAAAGTGATTATAGATTAATGGAATTTTTAGGGTATTACAATTCTTTACACGTGAAAATGACAGGAAAAATAACCGATACTTCCTATGGACCCGCATCTTATGCAAACTGCTAACCGCCTGAAATTCGTCATCATTATCAACATTAGGGTTTGAAAGTTTTTCATGCGAATTCTACATCACGGAGTAGAATGAAAATGAAAGGGGGATCAGAGTTGAATACGAGCTTAATTATGAAAAGCATTGGATCTTGGATCGGGGGACAAACTGAGCTCTTGCAAGAGGGGACGACGAGCTGCTTTCACACGATTGTTTCTGAATAGTAGCTCGGGTTATGAACCCATGACCTTCTGGTTATCAGTCAGTGTTTGGCGCTCTAACAACATAACTTGGTATACAATGAAACGAACAGTAGAGCGTCTGAATTTTTTGTTGCTGGGGCTGGTGGAATCAATGTAAATTTCAGTGTGAGTGTACGCTCAAATTATTTAGAAAATCTAATTTGACTGTACTCCATCCAGATCTTTCGGGTGAAATGTAGAATATAGAAAAAAACTTTTAAAAAATTCTAGGTGTACTTTTGAGAGATTTGCCAGTAAAATATTGTGAATTCAATGTATTTACACAAAGGTTTCAAAAGAGCCATTTCTAAGAAGTGTTTAAATTTTAATGATCGAGATATGTATTTCATCACTCCAGTGCCTACAGAAATCGGCAAGTAGTGTGAAACCCATGTATTAAAAGTGGAGGGGATGCGATAACCCTAGCCTGATTCGACAGCAAATAGATAGCAGCAAGCAGCTGCATGCCAGTTCAGCATAAAGTGCAGGTCACATCTGTTCTATTAGATCTGGCGCTATTCTGCAATACGCAAGATTTGAATGGAAATGAAGTTTACAAGATACATAATCTAAATGCCCAATGTTAACAAAGGATAAAAATTGAGAGAATGAAGGAAAATTTAAACGAAGAATAGCCGAGACTTCAAGTCTTTGGGCCAACAAGTCATTATCCGTGTTTATAAACAGTACCAAAAAGTTTCTGACGTAATTATACAAAAGTTCTCGCTAGCAAATTATTGAAATTTTATGTATTGTACTAAGATAATAAATTCCTGTTTTAACCTGATCTACACAGATCACAGTACAGAAAAAGACCCAAGTTCAGTAGTCTTTTTCAGTAGTTTCGGAGCAGATCAGCTGAAGACTTAATCTATTATTTCTGGAGCTCCTGAGCTGAAATGTGCACGCGATTCATTACCACAGCGAAGATGTTTATTAGGACCCCACGAGTCCTGAGCAGGAAGCACAATATCTTGGGGAGCTCCCGTGTCCTCATAGACAAGGCTGAGGGAAGTGTATCATCACATCAGGAGACTTAATTCGTGACATAATTAGACATTTACAAGGGGGACATGAGAGACGGAGACTGGAGAGTACATTTACTACATTTAGCATTGATGTTGTTTGGCGATAACTCGACAGGCTGGGTTGTGAAACTATAAATAGGACCCGACCTTTCCTATCAGGAACTCAAAATATTTTACCAACGGGTCCAAGGTAACATTCATTGACTTGTAAGGATTGGGACAAGTTTAAATTTATTTCTGAAAGGCTGCAAAAGGCTTATATAATGGCGTAGCTATTAATTGATTACTGATTTATTTTGAAATTCTTATTGTCTATTAATATACTCTTTTATAAAAGTCATGCTTACATAATATGTAATTCAGCATGTTTCGTGCATCCGTATTTGTGTATGTTCTTCATATGTTTCGGAGAGGATTTCGGCAATGGCATAACGACTATAGTGACCAAATAGAAGACAAATTACCATTTAAAACGGAACTTCTCTAAATCTCAAAAGCACCATTGTGAGCACGTCTGATCAAAGAAAATTACTGCTTACTGCGTAAACTCTACGAAATTCCTGACTCTCTAACAATGGAGCACAAAATTGTGCTTACAAATAAAATTCTTGCAAAACCACAAAAAATTGAATGCTTCGTTTGGAAGAAGGTATTTCACATGAGGGGACAAATTCACATCATTAATAAGGACGAGCACCGGATAAAACTATCATGTGACGGACCATTCCAATGAAATGGAACCTCTTCATTAACATTCTGTTCTCACAGAACCCTAGACCGGGACATGGACCTTCATCACCGCAGGAACACAAACCAAAAAGTAGAGAAAGATAGAACAAGCAGAGGATTAGGAAAAGTAGCTGGAGAGAAAGAATGTTTGGCGCGAGTACTGAAACATTGTTACAGGTACTTTTCTCTATGGTTTCATAACACTCGTGACGAATATGACAAGGATTCTCGCTGTGAATGACCCCATCCTCCTTGGTTAACTAGCAGTTTAAGCGCGCAAGAAAAAAGAAGAATACTGGGATTAAACATGAAGCCTGCGATGTTAGTAGTGCTTTAACTGTAATCTCAAGACGAAGAATTTCAGTGCTCTGAAAGTTAAGAGCCCATGCCCCATGTACATTTTACAGTAAGGGTGGATTTTATTTGAGGCAACATTACAGCACACTGACAATTGTGACATGCAACAAGTTTAGTACTACCTAAAGCACGTCTTTAGAAGCGTGCTATAATAAGATTGATGAAAATATTACATGTTGCCGCCTTATTGGAATCCCGCTTTAGAACAGTTATTTTGCGCGCCACTTTCTTCTTACATGTCTTGCTCGTCAAAAATTTCTTCTCCTTCTCCTGCATTCCAACTTTCAGGTCATCCTTTTTCGCTCCATTTTTCAGTCTGGAATACATCTCGAAACAGCGCGCTGCGCTGGCTGGAGCACGACCATACCTAATGCAAATAAACGATGGAACCAGTTCGGTCGAGAGTTAACTGAACTCCGAATAAAGTCCAGATGCAAAGCAGGTCAATATCTTGAGAGAAAAAAAAGTTGCCTCGGGTCCCAATATTCAAATTTCGTGATCACAATGATTTGGTCTGATAATTGATGCCTTGTTCCATCAATTAATTGATTGCTCGTGGTCAATCGCGGTTTAATTCAGTCACCTCTTGACCTCCCCCTCGGGCGAGCACATGATGGGCTAGTAGCCACTAGACTTGACAGCCTGGTGTTCCTTCCTTCTTTTCAAGAGATGAAGGTAAATTCCTAGCGAAGTGGGACTGTTAGAATTAAGCTCCACAGCCTACTGTTGCCCTAGGATTTACCATATTTTTTTTTGGTTTTCTTTTTTTTTACCTCTCTATCCTAAACATGTAGATAGTTACTAACTTGGGTATCGCGGGCATTTACTCTAGCTGCACTGGAGGATTTCTGGTAGGATTCAAGGCAATGTTTTCTACCGGAACCCTGACCAAATTTAACCCGTTCGTGACACTGCATTGCTCTCTCAGTGAATCCTTGAGTAAGTATAGGAAAGTATTGAAGTGAGTGACTTTCTATGAAAACTTTAATTTTCTTTTGATCTAATTTTAAATTGCTGTACTGCTTACACATTATTATTTCGTATGAAGTGGGTTTGTTAGTACCGATGGATAATTGTGTAGAAGATTGAGTCTGTCAATTTGAACAATAACTGACCGTATGTAAGGATATGGACATTGTAACAAGCATTAGAGCTTCACACTTACATGAATGAAATAGAATCAAATTTTGTAGATAACAGGCCGTCTTAAGTGCAAATTAATCAGTAGTAAAGGGTGGTTTTCTATCGTGGAATAGGACATTCATCATAAGGGATCCAGTTGTTCCTCTTGGTCCGTTTAAACAATGAAAACTTCAACTGGAAAGTGGAAGATAACGATAATTTTCTGTATATGATCTATGCAGTATCAAAGTACGTAGTTTGTCTTAAAAATTCAGTTTTAATAATACGGATTTTTATATGAACTTTATCAATGTTTATCTCAGCATGATATTCAATTTCTACTCTTTTGTGACGACATAAAATTTTTCCGTCAAATTCGCTCTGCTGACGACTTTGAAGTACTCCAGAATGCTTTGAATGATCTTATAACTTGGTTCGATTGTAATCTTCTGGAAGTAAATTCCGCTAAATGTAATGTTATTACTTTTTCACGTACCAAGTTTCCTTACATCTGTAATTATTCACTCAAGTCATGTGTTGTTCCTCGATCTAACTGCGTTAGGGATCTTGGTGTACTTTTTGACTCAAGTTTATCTTTTAATCCTCACATAGACTCTATTTGTTCAAAAGCTTCTAAAATGTTAGGTTTCATTACACGTTCAACAAAAGATTTTCCAGATCATATGTCATTTAAAATCTTGTATTGTTCTCTAGTTCGCAGTGTCTTGGAGTTTGCATCCACTATCTGGAACCCCACTTTCGCATTACATTCAGGCCGCATTGAAAATATACAACATAGAGCCCTCCGAACTTTGCGATTTAAAATAAGAGCTCCCGAACAAACATACTCGGAAAAAAAATCTTAACCTTCTTTCCCTTTCCTCCAGGAGAGAAATGTATGATTGTATCACCTTCTTTAGTATTCTAAACTCCAAAATTGACACACCTGATCTTCTTTCTGCAATCAATATCAACATTCCTTCTTACACTACTCGAGCTCCTCTTCCCTTTAAACCACCTTTCGTTCGTACTTCTTATTTGCAAAATTCCCCCATGATCAGGTTTCAGAGAACAGCTAACCTTCATAATAGCATCGACTTTTTTTTCACTTCCATTGATTTTCTCAAAGCTTACTTCTCTGATATATATTCTCTTTCTTTCCCAATTCTTTTACTCATCAAATTCACTTCCCTCTATTATTCTTGTTGCTGGTTTTATTTGATTTTTGTACTGGTTAAGTATGCATTTTACTTGTTAGTTTTAGTGCAATTTGATAATTAGTGTAAGTTCAGTTAAGTTGATATTAATTATTATATTTTTTAATGCCTATTAGTTAGGGTAAATATTGTAATTTAGTTAGTACAGGGTCCGCCCGTTTGTGATTTAAATAAATAAATAAATACCTAATAATTTCCTCTTCACATAGATAAATATACCTATTGACAGTTTGAGTTGATCAAAAATACATTTTGTCATGAAAATGGCATCAAGAACACCAATGGGTCAAAACCTGAACAGACCAATGAACCTCGGTCGCAATGGATAATGGTTTAAATTCCAAAGCCAAGTGTTTGCTGTATTCGTGACATGTTCTAGCTATACAGGATGTTAAGGGAGGAACTCCTGGCGGAGGATTCTGATTCCTTCGAAGTTGCAGAACATTTCAAGAAAAAGAACTAATGTTTATTTCTCGCTAGAACTCTACCAGCGGTCACTGTTTGAGAAATGTTTTGACCGAACCAAAACCGCAATATTGGACTTATGATATTCATCCCATTACATATGGTATAATGATGAATTTTGATTTAAAAAAATATATTTAGATTTGAAACACACTATTATTACTAAAAGAGTTTACTGATCTATGAGTTTACTTACCTCCCGAAAGTGACAAATGGTGATGTGCCCGCTTGTTTGGGATCTGAAAAATAGAGAAGGAGCCTTGTTTTAGATGAAAAGCTTTTGGTTCTTCAAATGTCTCAAAATTCATTTTGAAAAAAAAGGACATTGACTTTTAACTATCGAATTTATATAGCTCATATAGAAATTTGAAACCTAGGTAATACCTATACGAACAAACGTTTTATGAGTTTGAGCAGGTTCAGCCTGTGTGGGTCGCAAATATTGATTTCGTTCTAAGGTGGTCCCAGTTTTGGTCGTTTCAAAAGTACTTGTATTTTAATTGCAAAATATTAAACTTCATTTACACTTTTTCCTCATTTTCCTGATGAAAAATAAATGAAAAAATCGCATGGTTTTTTGAACCCCTTTTCCACATGACAAGTTCATTGCTCTATGCTCCTCAGAAGATGTAGGACTAGTTTTAAATTAATATATGTTGCCTTGAAGTTTTCAGTATAAAAGCACAACTGGTTACACACTGAGACCGGGCTGAAGAGTGGTGCACCCCTATGTGCTTCGTAAAGAGGGGTTCTAGATCGCCCTTAGTTTTCAGCTTACTCAAACACAATGAAAGCTGTTGTTTCAACCCTTGATGAAAACCATCAACAGCTGTGCCGCTATGCTGTATTATTACACTTATTATCCAGAACATACAGGGTGGAAATAGACAAATTATGTACACATTGTACACCCAAGTGAAAATTAGTTTTATTATATTTTTATTACTTTTTTAGTCTTTGCGCTGATTTTGAACTACAGTGTTAGAAGATTTTATGCTAGCAATGGTGATTCTATAGTAAAAGAAGACACTTAACAACAATAATTACAACTGAGGAACCGTTAGAGTTCTTGTGGTGTTTACAGAAGTTTTTAGTTTTCGGTGGGTTCATAGTCAGACAAACCATCTCTCGAAAACTTTTTTTATAAGAATTGCATTTTTGAGGGTAAATCATTGCCACTTAACTTTTTTTAATCAAGTTTTCTAAATAAATATAATTAACTACAAGTTCAATTCACTTATCAATATGTAGTTTACAGGCCTTAGTGTGCTTGGACTTGTTCTCTCCTTTTTACTTTCCTTATCCAATAGAAAGCAAAGTAATGGAATCCTTAAAAATGTTGTTACAGGGCTATTTTTTGTAAATTGGGCATTCTGTTGTTCGGCATCTTTAAACAAAAAAAAAAAACATGTCAGCTCTGGGAATCGAAGCCGGAAAGTTACATGCCCCCTCCATTCTAATCTCAATGCTTTGATGAATCAATTTCACGTGCATTTAAAATTAGTATTGTGGTGTGTATGACCATAGGTGTTGACATGCACCACTATAATCAAATAAAAGATAGGATGCATAGAGAACATTAGTATTATCAGTTTACCTTTAGTTCTTCTTAAAGGTCCATACTTTCTTGACAATCTGCCTTTATACCAAGAGTGGCTTGTACTAGTAATTTTTATTATTTTAATTAGCAATTAAAATAATAAAAATTCAACTAGCAATTATATTAGTTATTTTTGGCAATGACATTATTAATAAAATTGAATGTGAGTGATTGAAGGTCTATCAGTCACACTGGAGAGTCACCCTGTATGAGCACAATACTGAGGTCCTCACACGTGCTTGGCAATATTTCTATTCTCAACTCCTGCTGAGGACAATCATTCTGTTCTATTCTAGCTCAAGTGATGGATTGAACACTTCTGAAATCCGCCAAATGGAAAATCGACCACAAAAGCGCTAAAAATATTTGATAAGTAAGAAAACTGGGACATAATATTTCCGAGTAATTATGAAAAATATACAAAATATTACTGACCGTAAATATTCTTTTTTCTTTATATACATGAAACATTCATAAAATTATGATTGTAATCAAATTTAGCCATTAAATGTATTAATGCTTAATTTTACTCAAAATAATGTCGTGTCTTTGAATTCAAAAGGCTAATACATAACAAGAGACCCTTTTTTCAACATTTACATCCAGTAAACTTAGAAGATCTCAAAATAAAGAGAAAATGACTATTGAAAATTATATAAAAGTCTATAATTGTAAATGTCTCCAAATAAATGTTTTTTCCCCTAACAAGACAAGTGTTTCACACACAGCCTTTTTTATTTCATAGCCATGAAACAGCAGCTACTGTAGACGCGTATGATCTGTGTTGTAGCTTGTCCATCCCGTAGTATGCCTCCCCTCTGATGGGTGAGAAGTGACACAATACTTCCCATTAAGGTGCTGGGTCAACACGAGCGCACCGGAAGGTATCCCGTACAAACAAATGTTATGAACAATTTTTTTGTCGGCTCTGGATATCGAACCCGTGACCTTCCGCATGGCAAGCGAATATCTTACCATTGAGCTAATCGTGCGCTCGAATTCAATCTGAGGATGCAGAAAACTACCCGCGAGTTCTTCCGGATGTCACCGGTATCTGATTACATCGACCCTGCTCAAGGTTGCTTAACAGACAGGTGATCACATTGTGCTCTTCTCATAATTAAGCAATTTACTGGGCATGATTATCATTTTAATATGTAGTATTCTCGTCCTCCTTTTGCTGCTTTTGACTAGTTTGGAATAAATAAATAGGTGGTTCATTAAACTGTTGGCATATAATAGGGCATGCTGTCTTGTGCTGAAAGTCTACTCATACTTATTACTAATACTTAGGTGTAAACTGGTAGTCAAGTGGTTAACGCGCTAGTCTGGTAATCCAGGTAGCGTAGGGATCCGTTGGTTCGAATCCCACCCAGTGCATGAATTTTTCCTCATTAATTTGAGTTTGTCACCACATAATAATAAGACTCTGAGGGTTAGGTGGTAGAAAATGCTTTGAGCATTAACCTCGCCTGGTGGTTACCTTTCACTAAAAAGTATTATTATGATTAAAATTGATGAGTGTCACTGTTGATGATGTATGTACAATTGTACATATATCAATAAAATGATCTCTAAAAAAATAGACAGCTGCTTCTCAAGTCCATCCTATAGCAATGAGTCATATGTATGCTAGATTGGTAGCTCTCCCGTGAATAGTAACTATCAGATGAACATCAAGGACATGAAACTCATCAATGAAAAATCCAGCTGGACCCCGGGAAATTGAGAGCACACATTCAGGATTGAAAGGGTTCCAAGTTCGATTCTAGGTTAGGATCCTTTTGTGGTGAAATGTTACTGATTTTGGGTGGACACTTGAACACAGATAAATTAGTAGGTGTTAATGAGTTCCCCTCGAAGTCTTGGTTGAGAACCACTGCCAGTCTCATGTGGTCAATCTCTTGACTATCGAAAAAAAGAAGGGAAATAAAATGTATCAACACCAGAGGTATCTTGTACAAATGTTCAATATGCCATGGCAAGTATTACTATATTATTATTATTTTTAATGGAGGCTAAAAAGAAAAGAAAAACTAACTGTGTAAAACAGGGTTCGTTCCTTGATCATATACATACAACTGCGTGTGGATACATTTAGACATGTCCAGGGCTCGATCACCAACCTCACGACTCAAAACCCCCTACGCTAACCACTCCGCACCTCAAGTTGAAGAAAAACTGCCAGCATGTAGTTTTCATGGTTCGATCATTCATACAAACAACAAAAGCCGTGAGTGAGAAGTCAGCAGTAGAAAAGAAAGGCAGTGGGCCCAGTAAGGAGTACTATTAGACGCTGGGATAATAATAGTAATTTTCTCTCCACGTGCCAAATGTACCAACCTTTGGAAGACGGTTAGGCTACCCCCCTACAGACAAATTCACCCCAGCTTCAACTATTTTCATTGTTAAGACGATAAACTTAAGAATATGAATTTTCTATGGGCGACTGCACAACGCTTCCTTTCAACATTCACGTTCGAATATTTTTTTGCAAATATTGTATGTGTCCATCTGCCCACAAAAATAAAACCAAGAAGAATACTACATGAAAAGGTAACATACAAATATAATGCGTGTGGGTAAAAGAAAATGGAACTACGAACAAAAAGTGGGTATAAAACAAAAAATAATGTTAACACAAAATTAATGAAAATAATGATGGATCAAATATAATATTTATATGTGAGAAACTTTTCATTCTCACACTTTTTCAATAGCTGATAAGAACTTATCAGTCTATTACTAAAATAAAATTATATTAATGCAATAAGGATTAGAAACCACTTCTCGGTTCTGGGACTGATAACAAAAATGATAAACTTTTTCTGATATAGGACCAAAGAAGACTCTACAAATTAAATTTAGTTCGTAAGCTGACGCTTAAGCCGCTTCATCATAGAAAACTTACTTGAACTGAAAGTGTAATAATAATTATTTATTAATAGTACATAAAACAAAAAAAAGTACATAAAACTACACACCTACAGTACCTCTGTATAATTTGCGAAAAATATCTCATTTCAGATAGACGAGGAAGCATCAATTGAAAATCAAGAAAAAGAGGGTTTTCTTAGCTCTCACTTTCTTATGTGTGCAAAGATTTTTCTAATAGGTTATTTAACCTTACATGCCAAGGATAGGGCAAGGACGAAGAATTTCCGTTATTTTTCGAATTTATTTTCCTTCTCAACTATTGTCAAGTTTAAGGATAACAATGGAAACGGGGGTTTTCTCCAAAGTTCCCTGTTGTCATCCTTACATCATTCGTCATGAACACTCCTAGAGCTAAAGGTAATTTATTGTAAGGAAAACATAGCGACTGAAAAGTTTTGGAAATGAGAGGGGGGTTTTCTTTTCTTGTAATTGAGATAAGACGTTAAATAATTAAATATTATTTGTGGTATGAGTTACGTTTTTATTGTAATTAGCTAGTCATTTTTCTAATTTTATAGGATTGATTTTATAGGGAAAGCATAGAACTGTTCAGACAATCTAATTCCTCGTACGTTGAAAAAAAACAAAACAAACAAAAACAAATGTTTGGTGACACATTATTGTGGTTTAAAAAATTAAAATAGTATGACAAGATTAAATTTTAGTTTTTCAGTTGATATGAAATAATTTTCTTCCATGATATTCTTTTAATTATGTTAAGTACATGCGTAGACCGGAACTTGGCCTGGTGCACTAACTAGTGATAATTGAAGCATTCATTATCTTTGCACGTTGACTAAAATTACCGATTATCTTATAATCCTAGTTGAGTTTTCGGTGGAAATAAATACTAAACCGAAAGGAACCTTTGAATCTCAGAATAGAATTTTTTATCTTTTCAAAGGAATAGAGCATTTAATTATTTCCAATAAATTATCATAATGATTATAATTCCTAATGGATTTTCGTCCGAAATGGAGTGGTTCAACGGTAAGGTTTAATGTGTCGTGAACCGAAACTCATATCCATAAAGAAATTTTTAACGATATCATAACTTAACGTTACGATGCTTCATGAAGGTTGCGCGACCTTTTTATCAAATATGTTCATCAAAGAAAATGAATACATTTCCTTACGAATTTCGTCTTGGTGTTATTATACAACTTGTACTTATACCGGATGGTATATCTCGTTTCACCTTCCATTACATAATACCATTTATTAGAGTATAGTGTAGTTTCGACCGTAATTGTCAATGTTCATTAGCTGAATCATCATTTTATATTTCAGGAGTTTTCAGTTTTTGTAGTGCGGAGTTAAGTTAAAAAATCGATAACTCAAAAACGGTATGAATGTTTCAATTTGTGGTAGCTGATTTTTGTTTTTGGCGAGATGATTTCTTTAAACTATCACTTCGCTTTATTCTAATAATTTGATAAGGTCAATAAAATAACAATGTTTTACAGTATAACAATAAAATAACAATGTTTTACTGTAGGTATAACAATAAAAAAACAATGTCAATGTTTTACTCGCGTACCACCCAAAGGAAGGGCAATGGACTCCATATCGTAGGACGTCTTCTAAATTATGTCCGAAGCAGATACGTGAACCAATGAACCACCCAGTACATGGTAATATGAATGAACTATGGTGAACATCAGTGGTAATGGGATGACCGCTTTCCTTAAGCTCAAGATTCTGAAAGGGCTAGAGTAGTGATTCTTAGCTCTAAAAGTTGACAGATTATTCAGGAAGCAGGGGGATTTTATAAGATGCGGTCGACGTTTTTTAAAATTGCGAGTGAGATTTAAATTAAAAGTAATCAGCAAAAACAGAAAAATACATATAACTTATTAGTTATCAGCTCTCTAATACATTGGACGTGATCAGCATACATTAAATTTTGCGTTACTCAGTCTTTTTTCATTTGACCCTAAAACTTCTTTTCAGGCAAAACGCGAGAAACTTTCAATATGGTATTAAATGGTACGAATTGAAAACCTTCAACAAGATAACATCAACCAAGTCCTACAACATAATATGCAAAATTGCTAATACAACAACACACAACTTGAAATAATGAGAGACAGACAGGACAGTAAGGAGCAATGGAGGGAGATAGTGAAGGAGGCGAACGCACACAGAGGGTTGTAGCGCAAATTAATGTTCATGGTTAAATCAGGTATGGTTGAATGTAACTGAGAGATAAGTACAGTAGAAATCGGTTATAACGAACTTCAAGGGACCGGAGAAAATTGTTCGTTATAGCCGATTGTCACTATAACCGATATATCGCTTATAGCGAACTTGTTCGCTATAAGCGATATTTATTGTCTATAAAGAACAATGTTTGTTATAAGAGATAATATGTACATATGTAGGTACATATGTACTTTTATCTATATAGGGTATAAAAGGTACAATATTATTACATACATACATATTATTATTGTAATAATAATATTTATTATTATTATTATTACATATTATTATTATTATTATACAAATTTTTTCTTCAATCGTAAAAGATTTTCTAATAGACATTTTTTTAAAAACAAAACTTTTACTAAATAAAACACAAATGCAATTCACGATTCAGTGTTCGAAACACTAAAATAAAACAAGAAATGAAAAAAAAATATGTAAAAGATTTTCAGGACCTAGTAAAAAGCAATCGACAAGTTTGTGCAGGATAAAACATGTTTTCTATTTTATTCTTCATAGCAAAAAAAAAAATGTTTGTTATAACCGATAGGAAGTTGGTCTGGGGACTTCAAAATTTGTTCGCTATAGCCGATTTGTTCATTATAGCCGATGTTCGTTATAATCGATACATATGTTAATTTTCCATAAGACTCCAAGGGACCAAAGATTTTGTTCGTTATAGCCGATTATTCGTTATAACCGGTGTCGTTATAACCGATTTCTACTGTATGTATGATTTTATTTGTGGTGAAGCACAAGGACTCTTCACAATTTTTGTTGGTAGCGCAGCATTACTAAGAGCCTCCTGTACTTTTCAAAATTTATGAAGTTAATTTCTTTTTACTCTGGTAATGCCGCCACTGGTCGTTACTCATACAAGTAACTTCAAATTTTTCCTCACGAGGCATGAGTGGACCCCGAACATTCAAGTACAGAGCAGAAAAATTCCTGCCCCGCTGGGAATCGAACCCAGGTCACCATGCGTGCAATGCCTAGCGCGCTAACTCACTCTGCCACGGTGACTACTCTGAGAGATAAGTATCAAGATACATAACATGAGAGTATTAAGCTTCACTGCAAGTAGTTTTTGAGTCGTCAATTACATCGAATGTTCAGGACACAATTACAATTAAGGAAACTCGTAATCAAGCATCGTAACGATTTCTAGCACCCCCCAACATATTATACGGGGTGATTCAAGACATGAGTCTGGCTGGGAGACTAATAACAGGAAGTGGAGTAATGAAATCCTGAACAACCTGGCTGGCTGGCAGATATTTGAGAGTTCACGACGTTTTCAATTAGCAGACGCAAGTCACGATCAGAATATCAGATCTCATTGCCTTCAGTATTAAGTACGCCGGCGCCGCTACCACAAGCTACCACAACTAGACAAAAGAGTAAATCTTTTTATAGGCGGCAAAAAAGAGTCCGCAAAGCTTGGATAAGTATGAAGCTCAAAAGTGGCGTAATTCTTAGACTTGATTTTTGTTTCTTCGAAGACTGCCGGATCGTCATCCGCTTCTCCTCCTAGTGTCTCATTAAAAAGCGTTCTCTAAAATTAGAATTTTAGGCGCAATTCGCCTCTGACAACACAAAGAGGCGTAAACAACATTTGCGAAATTTTACAGGAGAGGCAAAATGAGTTTTTTGAACCACCCTGTACGAAAACCATGTACCTACCCCTATATAGTTCTGGTATATCATAGCATGCTGCCGCACGTGCGTACTATCAGCAATCCAGGACGTTACGGTATAATACCCTCTCAACGTTACTTTTACTGACCGCTTCAAGTTAGTCAACCCAATCTCCCACCCGGGTTTTTCGGGGCGCCCGCCCGCGCCATATGAAAGTCATCTGCTGTCAGTTAGAGCCAAAGTTGGGGTAGAAAAACTGAAGGGCGGGAAAGTCGAAGTCGATTTGAAAAGTTGTTAAAGAAAATTCTCATACCTCGTGAGGAAAAATGAGTAGTTACTTCTATGAGTAACGAACAGTGGCGGCATTACCAGAGTAAAAAGAAATTAATGGGACTACCTGTCTTGCGCTGACAGTCTAAATAAATAATGTAATAGAATAATTCGGAATGTTAAGGAGGCTCTTAGTAAGGCTGCGCTAACCACAAAAATTGTGAAGAGGCCTTGTGCTTCACCACAAATAAAACCATACATACATACAAATTCCAAAAAAAGTTTCCAGTGTTGAATCATGATCCGAAGGAGATAATCCTAAGCTGACCGCTTGAGGACCGGTGATTACTACTTGCGTAAAGTCCGTGATGTATGGCAATGCCTCTAGTGTAGAGTAGGGTTAGGAAAATTAAATAAAAGGGCCATGCCTCCTTATACGCAACTAGTATACAATCTTGAAGACAGGCGTATATGAAAGGTTCACTAACTGCCATGGGTTTGGTTGGATCAGGTTTTTATTGCTCAAGTGTTACAAGGGATTTGAATGCGGGAAAACTGTAGACTGTCATTTCGGGATTAGGTTGCATTTGATTTTAATTGATTCACTTGACAGAGTTGTTAATACAGCTAGGATTTGTTAATACTAAGTCAGGTTACATTAATTTAGGTTAGTTCTGGCCTGTAGCCTTAGCTGATCATAACCGAACCGAACTACAGGCCATAACTAACATAGCAACCTACCCAGATCTAGTTGGTTCTATAACTAGTCCGTCAAGAAAACTTTGGCACAGTAACATAATTAATATATGATATACGACATGATTGGGTATTATTAATTCAAGTATTAACTGAAGCTGTAAATGGAGGAACACGGTTTATTAAGAGGGGTTGTAGGTTTTGGATATAAAATAAATCTGGTGCCAGAATTCAGCAGGTGTACCACCCAGGCTCAAGTGTACTCAAAGAAAACTGGTTCTGGTGATCAAATTTCGATATGATGGTCCAAGAAAAATCCGCGCACTTAGCAAAAAGAACCTGTTGAGTTTGAAAACTCACTGAGGACTTGTCGTTGACACATCCGCCGGAAGTTAAGCCCTTGTTCTCTGGAGCGGATCCATGCTTCCAGTAGTGGATGTCTTATCCATCTCACATCACAAGTTCCCCCGCACTCCAGCAGGTTTTTGTTTCTGATCGTACGCTTCTATCTAAAGTAGAATAGTGGTACCTTACACTAGTTGAACTTTAATTATGTATATTTATTATTCGAAGTGGAGGAAATGGATTTACCATGGCTTCTGTAAGCGCAGAAAAAGGTGTGTGGGTCTGTTCTGGATACACTATTAGGGGTGAAGGAACTTTCCTGGCATTCTTTCTAATTTCTATTGATTGACAACCAAGATCTCTGTAAAGACCAGTAGCAACCATGTATCATAATGTCATTGGGTGTATGTCAAAACTCATTGTAATATTGACATACACCCTTTGTATGTCAATAGTTTTGTATTGCATCTTAAAATAAATAAATAAATTAAAAATTAAATAACAAAAGTTGACAGAAAATACAAATCACACCATCGAGCTTGTTTTACGTTGCTTTCACAATGCATTGTCATATTACGAAAAAGGTTTAACCTAATATTCACCTACTAAAATTAACCTCACCCAGCCTTTAGTGGGGCCGGGAAAAGCTAGCGTCACGATGAGTTCGAAATTGAATAGTCATTCTTCCAAATCATAGCCTCGCTGGATGTTCTTTAACTTCAATGACAGAACCTAAACTGGTGGTATTTAGCGTACCATCGACGCTGGCATACACCATCGTTTTGTTGGACCTCTCTCTTATCTGGGACTATTCACTAATCAAAATCATATTATTACTATTTAGACGGTAATGTCGTCATGCAGATAGAAAAACCAAGACATAACATGTAAAAAAAAAAATCTTTTTTTCACCTTAACAAAATTGACTATCAGAAATGAGAAAGAGAATTAATTCCATAATTTAGGATACATTTTTACCCGAATCTTGCTTTGGTTTGAATGAAATAGTGATGGCCAAGGCTCTATTTAATGGTAGAAACTAGATTTTTTTTTTCATCTTTTCATCCTCATGAAAGTAATAATCATGGATTTTTATCTAACGTGATTTCCCAGGAATCTATCTACATTCAAAACTGAAGTTTACATCAAGAATTCCAACAAATGAGGATCATTTGTTCAAAATTAGGTTTGCAAGATTTGTGTTTGAAGTCTAGTTTATGGGTGCTGTTGAAAAACCCCGAGAGCTAATTCCCCGGACGGCTCCAGAAGCCCTTTGTTGTCACTTTTATTAACATGCTCTTTCATTTGAGACTTGAGTGAATCCATTCCGAGAATTATTTTCTCACAAGATAACTAGGAGTCTGAGGACCTGTTGCTTCGAATCTCTCTCGATAGGGGATAAAAAAAGGTCCCGGATATAACAACCAAGGATTTGCTACCTCCAACCAATATGTTAGCTTCAACTTTTCTTTTACTGTCCAATATCCATCCGTAAGATAACAAGCCCAACTCTAGAGAAATGAAAGTTAAAGAAGTTACTTTGAAGTTTTTTCTTGTAAAAAAACCCACGATAAACATAAAATATCACGTAGGTAATGTAGCAGTTTTAAGCTAACACCCACATAATAAAAGAGGTGTGTAGGTGCATTGTGCAATTTTGGGCAAGAGATAAAGAGAGCCAAATTTGAAATAAAGTTGGCTGGAGACCATCACTCACCCCTCCAGCTGTAGCCAAGCTGGCTACAACAACAATGGTATAATGTACCTATATGTTTAGTAAATAGTCAAATCGCAGAGTAAAAATAGAGAATCTCTGAATTTGATTGAATATTCACCTACAGGGAAAATGGAATGGGGTAGTCCTCAGAAGTACAAACAGATTTCACATGGAATCTCAGTATAGAATTCACTTGTTTCTCCTATATTCTTATTCACTTGTCCCTTCCTTTTTCCACCACACAAACATCAAATTGAGAATTCCGAAATACTTGTTAAATTTATTTTAGAGTTCTAAGAATAAAATGATTTGATGGGTTTGGGAAAGGAAAAGGTTTGTTTATTAATATTGTTCTTTTGTTAAAATCAGCTGTTTTTTGGGGAAATTTCTCTATGGGTTACATTCGGGGGTAGCCTTTTGGTTTCTATTTGTTTTTTGATTGATAACGAACTTCTTTAGAAAGGTTACTTTTTTGTGTGAACCAAAAATACACCTTAACTTGAACAATATTGGTGACAATGGTATTTTGGATTTTGATTGGTACGTGTTTATTTTATCTTTTTCTCAAGGTCTCAACTAGAGTTTATTCTTTCATGTGTGTACCTATTTCTATTCAGAGAGGTAATATAACTTGAACAATTACCAACGATACAAAAATCCAATTTCCGTCTGAAGTGAGATAATGCATAAAAAAACCCCCCCTATGTTAAACGGAACTAAGACGGCAGACATTGAAATAATGTGTAAAAAGTGTCCTTGGAAATTAGAAGATGACGGCGCGACGGTTGCCAAACTTATCAGTGCCAAAGTGCCATGCCAATCATCTTAATATATAAATGTCAAAGTCACTCACTGACCACTGACTGATCATCGCTCTACAGCCCAAACCGTAAGTCCTAGGAAGCTGAAATTTGGTAGGTAGCTTTGTCTTATAGTCTAGATGTGCAGTAAGACGGAATTTTTCGAAATTCCCACTACAACACCTGCCATTGGCGAAAAAGGATTTTTTGCTTTCACGGCCATGCCTCGGCCCGCAAAGCGGGCGACAGCCTGCTTGTCACTTATGTAGAACCTAACTAATAAGAGCGGCACCAGTCAACGTCTTGGGAAAAAGCAATATTTCCTAAGTCAGTTCTTCATTATCCTTTTCAAGCAAAGCTCAACACAGTATGTAAAAGATCAAGGTATAATAATGTATTTATTATGTAATATACTCACTAGCGGATTACCCATATAGCTGATGCCAAGGGCCCAGCGTTTAGGGCAGCTTACATAGCACTAGATAGTAAGAGTTCTCGAATGAGTTCTTCCAACAAATTTTTTAGACCAAAAGCACAGGGCCCTCCTTCTTCATTTACCCAAATAGGTACATGCAAAAAAAGTCGCCTCCGTCAAAATATAATAATAATATCGTCCTACTTATACTGCCCGATTAGGACTATTTAGTTCCATTATTCCAGCAGTAAGCCCAAGGCCCAAGACGTATTATTATGTGGTAAAAATCCCAAATGGGAGGATAACTAGTCACGTCCCGGCTGGGTTTCGAACCCGCGACCTCTGGAATCTCTGGATTTACAGAGTGTCGCCTTTACCACTGAGCTTTACTTTCCGTAAAGTAAGTAAGTAAGTACCACTGAGCTACCGGGACGGGATCCAAAATGGTATTTTGGATTGGTTTTCGATACATGCAATTTTTGTACCAATAAAAAGTTTCTCTTCTCGTTTTCATAGTGTCTTTAGTTAGATAGTCTTTATTTTGGACCTAGATATTCTGACCAAAAACCGTTTAATAAGCAGTACCATTTAATCCTGCTAACATTAAAAAGGTGGCCTTTAGCGCTCTCAAAGTGTCTTTAGAGTAATCGGTGGTCTAAATACATCTTACCCAAAGACCTTTCATTTATAAGTCGCCTGCGGCGCTTTCAAACTTCTTTTCTGGTTATTCTTTTCTGACATTTGGTTTTATTTTATGGCTCAAAATTATTACACAATAGAAGGGATTTGGTTTTTCTTTTCAATTTTTCGACATTTTAAGTAATATTTGAGAAACGCAAGATCAGGTGAGGTTTTAAAATGAAGTATGAGATTTTAAAATTAAGTTTAAACTAGTTATTTTCTTCCTAAAGTTAGGTAACGCCGTTATGGGAAAGTGTAACAACTGTAACATACAGATACTTTTAACTTGGCCAAAATTAGTCTCAAAAAGACGTCACCTTTGTCTAGCGGTTTCATTCTCGATTTGCTCCCCAGGTGACCCGGGTTCGAATCACGGTGGAGTTAAAAAAAAATTCCGCCCTGTACTTTGGAAGTCGGGGCTTACCATAGCCTCGTTAGGACAATTGGGGTAGTTGTTGAATGGGCAACTGCAGTAAACTCTTTTCACAGTGATGACATGGGAAAATTTACACCAACAATGCTACTGAGAAATTTATCACAATGTCAAATGAATCGTAACATGACCAAGTTAACCATGTTTTCTTTCTTTTAATGTAGTTTTCAACTGCATGGTCATATTACGAGGGGGGTTTTACCCACCATTCATTGAAAATTCACAAATAAGTTCCTCAAATCAACCTCTCCTAGCTTGAGTGAGGCCGGGAATAGCTAGCATTACGTGGGTTCGAATTGGAATGGTCATCCATCAAAATCCTGACTTCCCTGGACGTTGTTTAACTTTAGTGACAAAACTAGTGTATTGTAGGTGCCATCAACGCTAGCTATAATTTTAAGCCACATATAGTTCGGTACCTCTTAATATCTTAGTAGTGAAAAAAAAGGCCTAGGAGATTGAGAAATTCAATACAATAATATCACCTTATTTATACTGCTCGATTAGGACTAATGCACTAATGAGTCCCATTATTCCAGCAGTAAGCTCAAGACGTATTATTATGTGGTCATAATCCCAATTGGAAGGATAACTTGTCATGTTTCGCCTGGGTTTCGAACCCGCGACCTCTGGATTACCAGTCGGACGCCTTGACCACTGAGCTACCGACCGGGATAGAGTAGTAGAGGCAAGTTGTGAGAGGATTTTCAATAAATTGAATTTAGAATTTAAATGGAACACTATCATGTTTTATAGAGAGTTCAATTGTAACATGTACGATACTGTTAATATTTGTTTGCATCATTTTCAATACATATAACCTGTAGTTGAGCCTTTGAATTCACATCTGTTCCGTGCACCTGTTGCCAATTAAACTATGCAATGCGCCATGCACAAGCAGACTCATCACAATGGTGTGGGAACATAATAATTAGGTTCATTTATTTATTCCTTTTTTAGGCCAAACATTTTTATTTTGGTTTTGAGAACCATAAAGCTGGTTGAGCTGAAATTTGGCAAGATTACTACCACTAATAACACTGTGGACAAAGGCATTACATAGTCCATTCAAAATGAACTTTCTCACAAGAAATTCTCTTTATCCAATTATTGTATATTATTTAATGGAAATAGTTGGTTAGAAAATGATTTTTTTTTTATTTTTAAAACCACAGAGTTAAATGCATTAGTATTGTATCATAAACCCTGGCACAATTTTTTTATATTGACTAGACTTTTGTGCCAGCTTAGATAAATTGGGGAGGGTAAAAAGGAATCAGCTGCAAATCCTATTGAGAGGCTTTGGAATAGACTATATCTGGCAAAGAATTTGGACTGAATATAAGGACATGATTATGATCTCCTAACCACGAATGTTGCATGATGGGGTTCCAAGTCAAAGGACAGACTGTTATGAAGGTCAATTGTGGAGGCTAATGCCCACACAGGGTTGTAGTGCCATTTGGTAAGATAAGTAAGTTATTGTATCACAGCTAAAGATTTTGAAATTAAAATGAGTTATTTTAAAACTGTTTAATGTATAAAAACTTGAGTACCTATTTTCATATAAGAGGACATTCTGTTGGCCAGAAACTTTGGTTTTGTGTACTCTGTTCATCCATTATTCCTTGCAATAAAAAATAAATACCTTCTATATTTTAAAAAGATTTTGGAAATATGTAGGGAACATTAAAAGGTCTCATTTCAAATTGATCAAATATTAACTTGAAAGGTAAAATATAATAGGCCAGATAATAATAATAAAGTAAAATATATTTACTAACTGACATTGGTCTTCCTGATCAAGTGAGATTAATTATACTGTATATTTAACATAAATCAAGATAAAAATATAAAAATGATCAAGTACTCACCTTTATTCCTTTTTGTGGGAGTTGCATTGAGATTTTCTATACTATGTAAAACATTTGGTGACTGCAACTTGGTATGGCCAAAATCTTTTGAAAGAGTTGTCATTGGTGAGTTCTGCACTTGGTCCTTCCTGCTGAATGAACTCATGATTGAAATTTGTGTTGATTATACAGTTTGCATTCAATCAGGTATCTGAAAAAGAAGTAAAAATTCAAACTTGACCATTATTGAAGTGATTTTGGAGCTGGGCATATTTGGAAAACTTGCAGCAAAATTGTAGAGATACATCTAAGATATCATCTGAGCATGAATGTATAACATATCATTGACATTTTAGTTTACATTAACATAACAACTATTCTATTGGTTGATTCCACATAGAAATATGTGGTTCAATACAAGCTAACTTTGAAATAAAGTTGCCTGGTGACCATCATTCCCCCTCCAGCTATGGCCAAGGTAGCTACAACAACAACAGTAGGTTGCAGTATTAACTGTACAGTGTTTTACCTGAAATAACAAATCTTGAAAATTTGTAGAATGGTTAGAACTTAACCATGAGTTTCATTAACCCAGATGGGGCTGACTTCCTTCCAGAAGGACGTCAGCCACATCTGATGAAAGGTACTAGATTGTGGATTTTTCTAATTAATTCAGCTTGTTGAGGTTAGTTGGCGACACTTCAAGCTCTTTGTTTTGAGTCCGAGTGATAAGTTGACAGCACTTATTTTGATTCAGGGCTCAATATATCACTCCAAAAAAATAAAACAAAAAAAATTCACCGTGTTATCTGGGTTAAACATTTTAATCCAACTTAGATGTTGTGTATCATATTATAAATTATAATTATGATTATTATTTGGAATTAATTAATTAAAAGATAGGTCAACATTTCAAAGAAATACTAGTTATCCCAGGAAGTATTATAATCAGTCACTTTTTGAATTGAGCCCATAACATTCCTGGAAAAGTTCTTAGTCTATCCCTGATTCATGTAGTTTATTTTTTAGAATAGATTCTGTTTAAATTTAATAATAGCATGTTTGGACAGAAAAAAACTCTGGGAAATCATGCTAGATACATTTTCAAGACCAGCTTCAGATGAAAAATTATTACTCAAAAGTCCATTTTCCAGGTTGTTTCAAGTACCTAACTCAGAACCTTGTTTTTAATTAATCTTGTAAATCAGGTCCACCTGCAAATTCTAACATGACCATTTATGATTTTTTACAATTTGTGCACCTGAATCAGTCTCCTAAACACATTAGATGAAATATTCCTTATCTTGGCCAAAAATCACTGTGATATTAAGCTTGTCCTTAAAACTAGACATTTACACCTATCTACCTAAGTGTCTAATGTGGTGTTGGATCAAATCACTGACAAATGATGAAATGAATGATTATTAACTATTCAGATTCACAATAGTACTTACCTATGGAATACTTGGAGTATACATTTTTCAACTCAAATTGATGAAGAATCCAAGGGTTTTCAAATAAAATTGCATGTTGATCAAAAACCTGCTGAACGATGTGGCTGGTAAGAAAGAGCTACAGACATTTTACTTCACTGCAAGTTAAGATCTAAATGAATAAGTTAAAATTGAGGTATTAAAACATCCAGAAATCTTGGTCAGCACTGTAGAAAGCTCAAATCTCAAAAACAGTAAGCACACCTTACAAGTCTATCATCTAAACAGTAAACAGTCTAAAACTTGACTCTGAGTCACTTGACAAGGCCATCATCAAGATTCAGATCCACTCTTATCACTACACTGGCATGCACTAGTCCGAATCATTCTTATCAACTCTCCACTTTTCCTTTTCCTAACCCAAATTCCATTCTACCGACCACTCACAACACAATCCATGCAGCAACCGACATTTTTCAATTTCAACCACAGATAGATCCGGGACAACAGATTTCTAGAAATATGAAATTTGGCGAAAATATTCAAATAAATTAAAAAACTAACCTCTCTTATCAGTTGAGAACTTGAGATATGAAAACTATGAATTAAATTATTAGCTAATGTATCTTGAAGAGAAACCACAGAAGGAAATAAATTTTAATGTTGATTAGAACACCCCAAGAAACTACCGAAGTCTGCCCTGCTCAACAACTTGCATCTCTAACCTGGATTTATATTTTGGTGAGTTGTATCTTACTCTTGACGTAATGTATCTGTAAGATATAGACAAGTAAGGACTACCTAGTCCTCATTCCAGAAAGCATTCTCAGTACCCCAATGTCCTTTTACCAATTGAATTTTGTTCAAACCATGCCCAGCCCAACCAAGGCTGGTGGTTAATGTGGGAAGCTGGTACAATTCCCAGCAAATGGTGGGTGAAACCCTCATCTTAACACATTGCGTACGGGAGCAGTTTTTGTCGATTTACGCTTGGGCCGGCTGAGATTTGCATGGAACACTCTGGTCACTCTCTAGCAATGCACGCCGGCCCTCTGGAAACTACTGTGTTGAAAAATTGGTTCCCCTGGGCCAATATTCAAGTCTTATACTTCAAGATATTCAAGTCCTGTAAATACTGAATGTTCAGGAGAGCCTGCTCTTTCAAATGACATAGGAAAACACATAGTAGTGTGCATTGTGAGACACTGACAGTGAATTTACGATAAACTTTCTGTCACACTCTAGAGATGCACGCCGGCCCCAGGGAAATGTTGCCGTGCAGCTCTAGAGATGCACACCGGACGCAATGTGCTAGACAACTTAAATTAGGATTTATCTCTTATGCTAGAAAGGAACACCGTATTCATTCTGTCAATTATTAATTTAGTGGGCTAAGATAATAATTTGAATTTTCTTGTTTCCACAACTCAAATTACTTATATCTAGAAATCTTTTTTTTTTTAAATCAATACCACCTACCTACCTATCCATATTTTTATTTTAACCTTGAAAATTTTAACCCAATCCATACAGGTTTAATGACGAGCATTTGACCCTAGAACCCAATTGTTATTGCAGTCTCACAGATCCTAATACTAAGATGGCGTTGGTACCGAAGCTTCTACAGTGCAGTAAGTACAAATACATTACTTTAAATATCTGTTTCAAAGTTTACAACCAAAAAAATCAAATTTATGTTCCTATGCTCTCCTCTGATTTTACAAGTAATACAGGATTTTTGAAAAGAATATACTGCCTCATGTTTAACAAAACATTTTTTTTATATGGGTAAGAATCAACTATATCAAAAAGTTTGCTGAGTGACTTATTGTGATTGTTTAATGAAGATACAGCACATTGGTTTGGTTTCACTTTTTATTTCTGATGGTCACTTCCCAGCTACAGCATCATCTGTGAAATTTGTTTTATCAATAGTTGTGCAATACTCATTGCCAGGTCGAGACTCAACTGCTGGGTCCCAGCTCATAAAGATTTACGTAATTAATAGACATTTTTGTAATACCTCTGTGGCGCTAAGTCACAGATTGCATACTGTGTAAGATAAGGAAAACTGACACTTAGCAATGACTTGTGACATAGAACTTCTCTATTAATTTTGCCCTTAGTGTCACTTGATCACTTTCCACCTATCACAGAGCTCCAAATTGATCATGTGATGCTAAATCTACATGAGCTGGGACAAAGCAGTCGAGTCAACCCAGCCATAAATGTTCTACAAGTGACTTTCACTTTTTTCCAGATTTTCTAAAACTTCCAGTTTGTCAGATAATTTGCTCAGCTGGCTTGAAAAACATCAAAAAGCCCCCCAACTATGACCGTAAGTAATTTAATATTATTTCAATTTTAAAGAAGTTTCATAACGTCTGCTCTGCTATACTAAGCAAAATCTCTACATCTCAATGTTGTTACCTTAACATTAGTCAATGATTTTCTCTTAGTTCTGTAATAATTTTCTAAGCCATGTTTAGAGTAAATGCAAAATACTTTCAGAGGAAGGTAACTTTAAATTTTGTAAATGACTGACAGATCATCAAAATTATGAGGCACTTCCCAACTACCGAGAAAGATGAAATTTTGCATGGTGGTAGAGGGTTTATTGTAAAAGTACAGATAAAAATCTGAAAACCGGAACTTTTGCACTTATCATGGTGTTAATTTAACAGTATGATAAGTTTTTAACGGTGTTGTTTTAGGGAGGAAGTATATAAATGATTATGGATCTAAATTATGAGGTACTTCCCTACAACCTAAAAAGCTGAAAATTTTCGTGGTGGTAGGGTTTATTGTAAAAGTACAGGGAAAAATCTGAAAACGGGAACTTTTACACTTATCATGCTTTTAAACTGTGTAATTTTAGGGAGAATATTAAAGTGTAAAATCCTGATTTTTTTAATAAAAAATAATGCATGTGCTGAAGTGTGCATACTTATGACACGAACCATTTACAAAAGTAATGATATTCCACAAAAGAACTACCGTTGAAAAAAGGGCGAATTTCCAGAACTCCAATCCAAAAAGTTTTAGGCAATGAATGCAGATATCTTGTTTGCGGCCAAGTTATCTTGGTACTAAACCATTTCTTTATATAAAAACCCGTTTTCTGAGTTCCTCATTTTGTATTTTTTTAACTGCAAACTATCCTCTAACTTGACCAGTTTTGCACCTTTTGGTGGTTATATTGCCATTTTGTATACATATTGCCTTAAAAAACCATACATCTGATGGTATAAAACTGGCCAAGTTAGAGGTTTGCAGTTAAAAACATAAAATATGAGGAACTCAGAAAACGGGTTTTAATAAAAAGAAATGGCTTAGTACCAAGATAACTTGGCCGCAAACAAGATATCACTGCATTCATTGGCTAAAACCTTTTGGATTGGAGTTCTAGAACTTGGCCCTTTTTTCAACATTAGTTTTTTTGTGGGATATTTTTCTTTCACCAGCACGGCTATGCTTTGGCGAACGCACTGCACCGCAGGCCTAGTCGCAGTGCAGCTAGTGGGAATCTAAATATAAGATTAATTTGGAAATGTATATTTTCTTTCTGCAGATATTGTATTGCCAGAGAGGACACGATTGCCATACGTTGACAAGGTTCCTGTATTCATTGGAAATCAAAAAACTCCTAGAACTGGGAAACATCTGGAATTACTCAGGGGTCCCGAAACAGTTCAAAATTATTTAATTCACAATCAATATGGCATGGTTGTAAGTACACGTCTACACATACATAGGTTCCTAGTCAGCACACGATATTATAAATTAAACTGAAGGAGAGTAAGGAAAGGTTAGGACTTGGTGGGTGACCACTCAATCTGGGTCTCTTATTATCCTGACTGATATTGGGCCAACCCAGGCTAGGTGAGGTCAATCTAGATACCTGTAAGATTGCAATTCTCAATGAACTAAGTAGTTTTTTTTTTTTTTTTAAGTGGGGTTTAACGTCGCTTTCAACTGCCATGGTCATATCACGACGGGGGTTTTACCCTCCATTCGCAGGAAACTCACAAACCTGCTACTCACATTGACCTCACCCAGCCTGAGTGGGGCCGGGAAAAGCCAGCGTCACGAGAATTAGAATTTGAATGGTCACCCATCCAAGTCTTAACCTCGCTGGATGTCTCTTAACTTCGGTGTTCTGAAGGGAACCGGTGTATTCAACATGCCATCGACGCTGGCTACTAAGTAGTTTATATGTTTAGATTTTCAACAACAAAAATAGCATAATAACAATTTTCTTCTCAACATGTTTCTACAGGCCACAGCTGGAGGTAGAATGAACTACCGCCACTTTGAAATGATTCGTCATTCCATCATGAAGAAAATGGACTCAAAGAAAATGTTTGCTGTGTGGAGAGTGGATGATCCCTGGTTACCTGTCACTAAAAAGGTTAATTCAAGACACTTTTTGAAATAAATTTTTCAAAGATATTTTCATTCCCTCATCCTCTATGAACAAGCAGCTAAATAACAGCATTAGAAGATGATGGTATTTGTAGTGCTGTGATCTATTATGTATATCATATATAAATATACATTGTACGCAAGTATGGCACTCTGTAGAAAATAATTGCAACTTTACTATTACTGTGTTAGTACAAATAAGTTTAATCTAGCTTTTTTGGGGAGTGGCTCCTGTTTTTGACCTATCCACTAGCAAGTACAACAAAGCTGACGAAGCAAAGGAATTTATTCCCATTTTTTCGAGACGTTCTATCTGCTTTAAACTGTTGAAGCAAAAGGACTATTTACATAATTAAGGACTACTTCCAGATTCAAGTTGAGCCTTTATATTGCACAAAAAGTTCTAACATTCCGGTCTCATTTCAGGGATTGGGCCAGCGGATGGGAGGAGGTAAGGGTTCTATTGATCACTATGTCACACCCGTAAAGAAAGGACGCATCATATTTGAAATCGGGGGCAAAGGATCTTACGAGGAAGTTTTTCCCTACCTGCGCAGTTTAGCGTCGAGGATGCCATTCAATTGTATTCCTTGCAATGTGGAAATTCTTGAGGAGATGAAACGAAAAGAAGAAAGAGAGAGGACGGAGAACATCAACCCATACACTTTTGAATATTTGATAAAGAACAATATCGGAAACTGTCGAAGGAATGTTAGTTCCCTGATGGACTACAAGTATTTTGGAAAATACTTGTAAGGCGAACTGCACTATCGTTTGTATGAAAGTACATAGTTTTTAAAGGGACATTCAATAGCTCATGTTTTATTAGCCAAGCATGGGCGTAGCCAGCATCCGCTCTAGGGGGGGGCAACAAAGATATCCGTGTCGAAAGTGGGGGGGGGGGGGTCCTTTGGGTGCGGAAAAAGGCAGTGGAAGCGATTTGTTTTGTTGTTCTTGAAATCCAAAGGTCCCACTAGAAACTGAATATATATTTGTAATTTGTACCTACACATACAACGAATACAAACAGCTTTTCTTCTCTCTCAATAATATTTTAGAACAGGCTTTTTATTTATTGAATGGAATACAGGTAACAATGTTATTGAAACTTATTTGATGCAAAGTTAATTTCTAAAAAAAAAAAATTAAAATCGAAAGCGCATTACTTTTGAGGTTTTTTGAGTATAAATCTCGATTCGTCGCGAGGACATAATTATACTTTATTATACATATTTAGAACCGCAATTTTATTGCAAATCTAAAACTGTGCCGATCGTAACGTTTTGGGTAGTACTTTTTGAGCGAGGAGCCTTTTTGTACGGTCGAAACGTTGAAAATTGCCGTAACGAAAAATCTTTATTGACCTATATTGACCCTACCTTGACTGATTTAAGAAAAAAAAAGTTACTACTAATTGTCACTTTTAGAGACAAAGCTTTTAATATGCAACACATTAGGTCAAAATTAAAAAAAAAAAAGTTGACCTATTTTTCATTTTTTTCAATCTTTCACTATTTTGACCTATTTGCCCTTTTAAAAAAATCTGAAATTTTAATGGCAAAAAAGTCATTTGTGTGGTTTTACAAAAAAAATTATCTTGTTACTATAAAGTTAACGCCCCCAAATAAGCCGGCAAAAACAGGTCTGACGCAACAAATTTGACCTAAATTTGCCTTAAAAGTTTTTTGGCCTTAACTCGAGATTAGTCACTTTGACCTACATCGTTTATGGCATTTTTGAATTTTCCAGGTCAATGCGCATCGAATGATATATAAGAGGTCTAGTTTTGATAAAATTTTACAGTCACTTTGGTCAAATTAAAATTTTCCGAAAATTTTAATCAATGAACCGGCCCCGCCCACATGGACTGGGTTATATATGAAGCTTTTCTTTTAGAAAATTCTTGTAGCTGACAATTTTTCGGTTCGATCAATATGCAATATGCCCTGTTAATGTTTATAATAGCCCCGGAAAACGGCCCGGAAAAATCACTAAAAAATTTTAATTTTTCAAATAATTAAAAAAAATTCAAATGAATTAAAAACATGGTTAACGATTAAAATTTTCAATTTTTTTTTGGCAAAAATGTAGGCAATCACATGGAGAATCACTGTTTCTGCCTAACCCTCTACCCCCTTTTTTTCAAAAAGCCGAAAAAAACGTCTCCTTCTGCCTTAAAACGGCGTTTGAAAAAACCGTTTTAATCGTCGCCTTGAAATTAATCGATTTTAAGGCTTAAGGCGGTAATGTTATACCTTTTTGGATTTGCGTCGTCAAGGCAAATCGAACGATATGTAACACCATGTGCTTGCGACACTTTATCGGTGCATAATCACCGATTGAAAAAAAAGCAGCCATTTTTTGACATATCATTAATTTTAACTTTAAGCTGTTTTTATGACATATTCTTGTAGCCCTCGTCTGTACGAACCTAACGCAACAAATCAGCCTTTCGTCATTAACGCAGCCAGAGTTATGGCGAAAAAACGCAAAAAATTCAAGCGCCTCTGCGCCGCTGGCGCCACCAGATGAAGCGTGAATTTCCTTACAAAAAATGTTCATCTTGTATGGGAGAAGATATTTAGATGACCAAATGGCGTCCAGAGGCTACCAAAGAGGCAGGGCAAAACTGGCACGAAAAAATCTCTGTTCTGCGTATAACTCGTGAACGGTACCACGAAAAGGTGCGCCTACACATTCTACACATTTCATATTCTATACATGTTTGCTTCATCTGCAACACAGAAGGAGTTAGAGCGGCATATATTATATGGTTTTCCAAAAAGGCCCTAATTCGGCCCTAGTAGGTGACGAAAGGCCCTAACACTAACCCTAGATAGCGGCCATTTATACCTGTCGGTGGAACCCAGTTTGAACCTGATCGGCACCAAAAGGCCATTTGCTCGCCCCGATTTTCCATTGGAGCGCCTCACTAATTATACAAGCCAGGGAGAGCTTTGATATTTTTTTTAGGGTCTACTTGATATTTTTACCCTTTTAAAAATCCTTTGATTTTTGATTTTAAGGTTTTTCAATGTTTTTTTTTTTCTCGAAAAATATTTTTCAAAAAATATCATATGTAAATTTAAGTTGCCCCTTCCATGTTGCATACTATTGAGGTTTCTCTAGGGGGGGGCAGCTGCCCCCCCCTGCCCCCCCCTGGCTACGCCCATGTAGCCAAGTCATCTGTATGCAATTGATAGGAAAGAGGATAGAAGGTGGCTGGCAATTTGGGAATACAATTTGCGATGAGAAATAGTTGTCAATCTTATCTAAGAAATATTTTTCCTTCGTGATTTGTAGGTGTATGAACGATACTCTCTTCACCAAAGATTTCATGAGTTCAATTAATTAATGCTTTGTATATTCCAAATTGCAATCGTTAAAGGGAAAAATCCCACTGGTGAAACAAAATAAAACTTCAATATTTTTTTTTTTTTTAATGAACATTTATTTAAAGAATGGTCCTTTAAAAAAGATTTAATGACCAATCTCACTTAATATTTATCCATGACTATGTTGAAATCATTCATATTTTGATAACCCTTTTAATACTTGGTAATGTTCGATTTACCATGATTTGAAGACCAAGTATACTTATGTGTTTGTCTTCAGAAATATGAGAAAAAATAGCCAAAAAAATCAACACTTTATCTCAAAATTATATTTGCTTTATAAAAGATATTTACCATATGAAAGTTTTCATTTGCAAAATTATAATCTGGATTTAGCTAGTTCGACATTAAGTACTCAACTATAAACTACATATTTACAATTACCAATATTTTGTGTACCTACCTCATGGGTAAACTTAAACTTGGGTAAATACCATTGCTTTGTATAAAAAAATAAAATAAAAAACGCCTCATTGACAAACAATTGTGATTATTATTGTTTGATCATTTATATTTTTTCTGGTTCACTTCCTACTACTGGTCTATATACTTTTAAAGTTCTATATCAGTTGTCAGTATGATAAATCCAAGTGACCTTCATATTATTCCAGAGAAAGCACTACGCGATCCACTGTGTGCTGTTCATCACAGTTGACCACTTGAATAACCGTGTACTCATGAGTTGAATACTTCCTCATTGTTTCTTCATAAGAAAGCTCTGTGGTCTCGAAATCTGCAATGAAAAAAGTTCCCATGATTTTGTAAACGAATAATGAAAATCCCATTTTTGATCTTATAATTTCATTGCTAAGAGACTAAAATAAAACATAACCTCATTTCCCGGCCCCACTCAGGCTGGGTGAGGTCAATGTGAGTAGCAGGTTTGTGAGTTTCTTGCGAATGGAGGGTAAAACCCCCGTCGTGATATGACCATGGCAGTTGAAAGCGACGTTAAACCCCACTTTAAAAAAATAAAATAATAACCTCTCTAAAAATACGAGGCACGTCCAGAAAGAAAGTGTACTTGATTTGTGTAGGCCTCAAAAAAAAGAAAATAACCTAGTTGCATGTGTATATGTGTAAATTATTTTTGAACGTATTCGTCATCCCTCTCGATATATAGGTGGTGAGGCATGGGATCAATGTTTGTCTGCCTTCGTCGAAAAATTTCCCGCCAGCTCTTTTGCCCACTTCTCCATCTCATGTTTCATGTCCTTGTCGGTTGAAAACTTTTTTTCCACCCATGTGTATCTTCAGGGCAGTGAGCAAGAGATATTGTGAAGGTCCTAGGCCAGGAGAATAAGATGGGTGGTTCAAAACATTCCATCTTAATGAGTCCAAAAGTTGCTTCGTAGCGTTCGCCGAGTGAGGTCATTGTCCTGCAGTTGACAGATTCCCTGTGTCAGCAAGCCCCGCTTTTTATTCTGAATAGCTTTTTTCAATTTTCTTAGGCCCCCCAGTATCTTTTTGTGATGATAGTCTCCCTCTGAGCCAGATATTCAATAACAATTATGCTTTCATGATCCTAAAACACAAATTCCATGTTTTTTTTTTTTTTTTTTTTGCTGAAATTGGGGTTCTGATTTTTTGGAAATTTTCTTGGTCGCTATGAAACTCAAGAAACCACTTAAACACATTGGTACCATTCATAACTTTATCACCATGAAGAGATTTAACCTTATTTGACACCTCAACTGGAATTCTCCCTCCATAAAAAAAATAGCGGCTGACAGTGGTGATTTTACACTCGGCGGAAGATTGAATTGACGTGTTTTTCTAAAATTACTTTTTTACGTACTGACCTCAGTAGCTTGATCGATAAGGCGACGGACTAGTAACCTGGAGGTTGGTGGTTCAAGTCCCGGTTTCAGCGTAGCTTTAGTAAAGCGAGTTTGAGTAGTTGTGACATCACGAAAGTGATTCACATAAATATGATAACTTTTCAACTGCTGACCTCAAATTGGTCTTATTTTAACACTTAGACGACCGACATGGTTTTTCGTGAATTCTCTTGTGGGACCGGCGATAATACGGCTATCCGTTTCCGTACGAACGTGCGTGTACCACCGGTGGTACACCCGGTCGTCTACGTGTTAAAGAGGAGAACTGAGAAACCAAATCCTACACTTCCACCTCGAGCACTCACCAGGAATGTGAGCGATGAATGCCAAGCTATGATACTGCGTGAACACGGCGTGGCAGGGACGGATGTCGGATATAGGCAGATGAGCATGAACCCCGTAGTCCACGAGAAATAGAAAGCAGTGTCCATGAACATCAGACGACTTCTCGCAATGAGCCCGCGTCCAGATCTTGAGATCTGTAAGGAATATTATTACACTTTCAATCAAAGTTTATTTAAAATAACAGCAATACAATAAAATACAAAATATTAATATGTATGCTCTGTATTCTACACCAATACATGAGACTGTGAGAGTAAAGGGACTCTTTAGTCTCAGTTTTCAAGGATAAACAGAGTATTGTATTGTATAATGCACTCCACCCTTAAATAAATTCCGTTTACGTCAGAGAGGGAGGGATACACTTACACATGTATCTCACGTTGTGTTGTGAAGAAACAAAAATCCAATCGCTAGGTTTCCATAAAATCCAATGATTCGATTTTAGGTTTCAACATCCTGATGGGACTTTGGGACGGGAAATTGTACGCATTTCTTGCTACAAAATTATTGAAACAGCCTTAATGATAATTCCATGACTTCCATGAGACAAACAATTGCCAAATTTTATTGTTATTGAATTAACAATTAAAACTGATCTTGGAATTGCAAAAAAATAATATTATTTTTGTTCATTTATTCATATTGGTGTTAATCACTTTCGTGGTATCACAACTATTCAAAATCGCTTTACTAAATCTACGCTGAAACCGGGACTTGAACCACCGACTTCCAGGTTACAAATCCGCCGCCTTATCGATCAAGCTACTAAGATGGGCTACAAATATTTATGTACTTTTGTTCATTATTCAACAGGAAGAAGCTTGATGGTCTTCTACCAGTTAATAGTCCCCCAACAGTCTGGCTGGGGGCCTATAAACAGGGAGTAGACCATCATTGGCTTGGTTCTAGGGGGCCTTGTCAATTATAAGCCTCCTTGTAAAGACAGTGGTAGAAGTGTTGAGTCATTACTCCACTGTCTGGCTACAATCGTTGGCGTCACGATGACGCCACCCTATATGAATTCTTGAATTTTGAGTTTCGTCAGACACCATTTGAACATATTGGTAATGGTAATGGTGCTCAAAGGCACTTTTATTAACGGAAAGAATCCAATATAAACATTTAACAAAAAGTTAAAACATTTCGGTATAGTAAACTAACCTCTGCAATAAGCAAGACAGTAGCCATCTGAACATTTCGGTATAGTAAACTAACCTCTGCAATAAGCAAGACAGTAGCCATCTGAACATTTCGGTATAGTAAACTAACCTCTGCAATAAGCAAGACAGTAGCCATCTGAACATTTCGGTATAGTAAACTAACCTCTGCAATAAGCAAGACAGTAGCCATCTGAACATTTCGGTATAGTAAACTAACCTCTGCAATAAGCAAGACAGTAGCCATTTGAACATTTCGGTATAGTAAACTAACCTCTGCAATAAGCAAGACAGTAGCCACCACTGGGCGGGTTGTACTTGTCCATGGTGAGCTGAGCAACGTACTCCTCCATGCATGGGGTCAGCTCCGCCTGAACGTACTGATGATCCTCCTTGCTTAGAACCAGCATGGAGGCGAAGGTCTGGTCGAAATAGTTGAGCATTCGAAGTGGAATTCGGTGACCCCGGGACACAGGGTACACAGGAATCTTGAGCTGAGCCAGAGACAAGACTGCTTCAGCTGAAATCAGGAGATAGTGTTGTGTTATTTTCTTCGTCGGCAAATACAGGGTGCGCCAGAATAACCTGACGAGTTTAAAAGTGATGCTACATATGTACACAAACAATTTTTGAGGTAGATAACGAATTTTTGTTTTTTTTTTTTTTATGAAAGACAGAAATGCGTATTTATTTTGATGTTATACAAGTGTCTAAGAGAAAATTCAGATAACCCAATAGCTTGAGAGTGTCATCCTCACAATGGCGAGGACTCTGTTGTATTGTGTTGGACTGATTTTTCGTGTATTCTAAAAGTTCTTTTTCTGACTAAAGGCACTTTTACAATGCAGAACCAGTCTCTCTGAAATCCTGGAACCATTGCAGGATAGTATGTACTTGGAAAAATCCTACACGTGAGTTTATGCACTAGTAAGCACGAATGTTTTTGAGTTAAAGCCACAAAATCCCCACGTTTGAAAAATATCTCTAATTAAATGCATAATGCTCAGGGGTTCGACACTCGATTTTAAAAAGATCCGCTTCTGCTGGGGGACAATATGACACTAAAATAAAAATTGTACGATTATTTTTGACAAGGTAGTGCAAACATTTTTAACTCCTCAGGTTATTCTGGTTTTAGCCCCCACCAAAATAGTATTATTCGATCGGCAAAAAGAAAAAGAACGTTATTGCGCACTCTGTAGGTATATGGAGAGTTTACACACTCTCAATTACTAAAGTTTTAAGGTGAAAATAACTTGCCTTGGAGTGGAGTGGTACAAACGATTGTTTGTTATTTGGGGTGAATTCAAATCTCATACGATACAAGAAATTAGACATTCACAAACAAAAAAAATCTGGTGTAAACATCACACGACTTTCCTTATCATAATTATAAGGAATTGGAACAGGACCAAAAGCCACTGGTGACTCAAAGGTAACATTTAGCTAAAAATCAATATCAAATTCGTAATCAGCACCTCAAAATCATTGGATTTGATATGTCACAACCCCCATCTACGATAAATAATAAAAAAGTTAATCAAAGCGGGTCCCCCCCAAAATACCGGTAAATTGGGGCCGAGGTCCGAAAAGTTCAAGATATCAAAAAAATGATCAGAAGAGACCCCTATTATTTTTTTAATCTAAGACATAATTGTTCTATAATATTTTTTTGTATCTTTAACCAATTCAAAGAAGCGGCACTTGCGGCCAATATTTGCGGTCCTGCGGCCGCAGTCTGCGGCCGATTGCAACCAAAAGTTTCGTGGTTCGTCTGGTGTATAATTATAATTAGCATACCAAATTTCAAGTCTCTAGCTCTTACCGTTCTCGAGATATCCTGTTTACACACAGACAGACAGACAGACAGACAGACGGACAGACAGACAGACAGACAGACAGACAGACAGACAGACGCACGGACCAATGGCTGAAAACAACTTTTTTGGTATCCTGAGGCTATAGTTCGTCCAGAAATATGAAAAACTGGGTAGGTCAAATTTTCGACGAATACAATACTTTCCTTATTATAGGATAAGGAAAGTAAAAAAACTGCGAAATACAAGGGATCTATTTTATCCTTACCAGTACGACTGATCATCTTCTCATTTGGTCTTGTTCCTCTATATTGTGCAAAGTATACTTAGTGTGCGAACACAACGGAGGCCTATACCCTGAACCCTGGGGTAGAGCCAGTACCTCGTAAAATAATCTAACCATGCTATTGAATGTAAGCGGCCACAATGGAGTGCCGAAAATTGTCTGTATCAAGCTGTAGGCACCAGGATTTGGGGTCGAGGGTGTAAGGCCTCGGTCGGCAATTAGCGGACCGCGGTCCGAATCCGGATCGCAAAGCTCATTTGTCCGGCCCGCGAACAAAATTGTATTCCCCAAAAATAATATTTTTTTCTCTTTCTTAAAAAATAATGATTTGCAAGAAGAAGTAGTCCTAAAAATGTGCAAAGAGACAGTATCGATCGAACAGTTTTGGTGTAAGAAAGTTCCAAAAGACTGATGGTTCTTATTAATCCGAATCCGGAGATATAATTCCGGACCCTAACAGGATTTAATTGCCGACCCCTGGTGTAGGGTATAAGCCAGGGTCCTCGTTGTGGCCGCCTACTTACTCTTAGTAGGATCAGGCAGCACTCCATCTTGTGATGTGTGCCAAGGCAAGGCAGTAAGCAGTTCCACTTGTCTGCTGACACTGTTGCCCTTCTCGTCCCTCAGGTCTGCTGTGATGAACTCTATGTAGTCCTGTCCAACAAAATAAGTATTATTATTATTATAATAATAATAATAAATAAAAGTGTTTCTTTGTGTTATTATATCACAATTCTAGTGGGTAGCGCAGAATTATAGGACTTTTCCATATCTTTTAACTAGCGGGCTGCACCCGCTTCGCCAAGCCATCAACACAACCACCAACATCACACACCACACCACAACACATCACACACCACACACACCTCACACCCACACACACACACACACACACACACACACACAACACACACACACATTTACATACATCGACACACACACCCATCCACACACATCACACACACACCACCCAAACACACCCACACACATCACACACACACACTCCACACACACACCCATCACTCACCCACCACACAACCACCCACCACACACACACACACACACACACACACACACACACACGCACACACACACACACACGCACACACACACACAACACAACACAACACACCACACACAAACCACACACACACACACATCCACACACACACATCACCACACACACACACACACAACCATCATCGCTGTAATTTTCAAAATCCCGAGCCAAGTCTATCAAAGCGGATATTGATAATGTAGCAAACTTGCCTATACAGGGTGTCCCACCAAACTTGGACACCTCAAATTACTCGGCCCCTGAAAGAGTTTTTGAAAAATAAAAAATCTAGGGTACATGTGCTAATTATGCGGTTTCAGTTATGAAATTTTTTTATACAGGGTGGTTCAAAAGTCAGAAATTGAGGTGTCAACTTTCGATTTTTAAATAGATCGACCTGAATTTTATTTGATAATTTTACTTCTAAATGATTTCTGAGTACTTTTTTAAACAAAAATATTACATACAGGGTGGTTTTTTTTCGACCAATTTTTTTTCTAAATCTTGAATAACTCAAGTTCGGTTAATTTTTTCAATAACAAGAAGAGAATGTGTTTGTGTAATGAATACACGCACTTTCAATTGGCATCAAAAATTTTTATACAGGGTGGTTCACAAGTGAAATAATGACTTGATTTTTTTTAAAACCGAGTTTTTTAAAAAAATTATTTAGGATTAATAATTCTCGTCTAATTTTACACATTTTTCGTTGGTCATATCGAAAAACAAAACTAAAGTGTGGTACAGGGTGAGACATAATTTTTTTGTAACACCCTGTATATGGGCAGTCAAAGAGACGCAAAATTAAATATAAAGACTAAATATGCAAGAAAAACTTTGATTTTTAATTAAACTAAAAAGTTATGGTGTTTTAACTAATATTGTCGCATGGACCACCCTGTAGATATTTTCTTAAACTATCATGTAAGTACTCTAAGTTGTATAAAATTCAACGAACACTTCGAATCATGTGGGAAAAACAAGTAAAAAACACGAATTTGAAGCCATTTTCAATTTGGTGTCCACACCTTCACACTGAATGATTTTAAAACTTGAAATAAAAAGTAGGTAGGTGTAGACACAAAATTGAGCATGGCTTTTTGAATTCATTTTCTTTCTTTCAGATTTGGACTCCTCGTTGAATTTTAGACAGTTTCGACTACCCATATGATGGTTTAAGAAAATATCTACAGGGTGGTCCATGCGACAATATTAGTTAAAACACCATAACTTTTTAGTTTAATTAAAAATCAAAGTTTTTCTTGCATATTTAGTCTTTATACTTAATTTTGCGTCTCTTTGACTGCCCATATACAGGGTGTTACAAAAAAAAATTGTCTCACCCTGTACAACACTTTAGTTTTGTTTTTCGATATGACCAACGAAAAATGTGTAAAATTAGACGAGAATTATTAATCCTAAATATTTTTTTTAAAAAACTCGGTTTTAAAAAAAATCAAGTCATTATTTCACTTGTGAACCACCCTGTATAAAAATTTTTGATGCCAATTGAAAGTGCGTGTATTCATTACACAAACACATTCTCTTCTTGTTATCGAAAAAATTAACCGAACTTGAGTTATTCAAGATTTAGAAAAAAAATTGGTCGAAAAAAAACCACCCTGTATGTAATATTTTTGTTTAAAAAAGTACTCAGAAATCATTTAAAAGTAAAATTATCAAATAAAATTCAGGTCGATCCATTTAAAAATCGAAAGTTGACACCTCAATTTCTGACTTTTGAACCACCCTGTATAAAAACATTTCATAACTGAAACCGCATAATTAGCACATGTACCCTAGATTTTTTTATTTTTCAAAAACTCTTTCAGGGGCCGAGTAATTTGAGGTGTCCAAGTTTGGTGGGACACCCTGTATTTCGAGAACGGTTTGTCAGAATATGGCAACAAAGGGCTCAAATAAAATCATGTGATGTTCTCAGACAGTTTTTATAATAAAAATATAGGTCCTCGCGATAAATTTTATGTTCCGTGCTGGAATCTGTAAAAAAACGTGAAAAGTCTGAAAAATGGTCGAAATTTCGAACATTCTGGCTTCTATCTCGAGAACGGTACGTCAGAATGTGGCCTAATATGAATTAAATGAAAGCTAATTTTGTCTTATATGTTATTAAATAATAAAAAATATAGGTCCTCGCGACAAATTTTAAGTTCCGCCCTGGAATCTGCTAAAAAACGTGAAAAGTCTGAAAAAAAGGTCAAAATTTTGAACATTCTGGCTTATATCTCCAGAACGGTACGTCAGAATGTAGCCTAAAATGAATTCAATGAAAGTTAATTTTGTCTAATGTGTTATTAAATAATAAAAAATATAGGTCCTCGCGATAGATTTCAAGTTCCAGGGCAAAGACTGTCTTAAAATCGGACCCTTCCTCAGGGAAATACTTGAGGAAGGTCATAACTCAAGGACGGTTTGGAATTTCGGACTTTTGATAGTTTTCCTGGTGTCGTACGGCAATTTTACTTGGGGTCATCTCTCATCATTTTTTTGCTATCTCTTACCGTTTCGCCTAAACAATTCGGACACACAAAGATATTACAAAGCCCGTCCATATTTCTCATTTATATATAGAGATATCCAAATATCTTATTTTTGCCTATAACTCCGCCACTGGTCGCTGCTCACATTAAAGCAGCTACTCATTTTTCCTCACGAGGTATGAGTGGACCCCGAACACCCAAGAACAGAGCAGAAAAAATCCTCCCCCGCTGAGGATCGAACCCAGGTCACCGTGCGTGCAATACCTAGCGCGCTAACTCACTCGGCCACGGTAACTTCTTTAAATAAGTATTATTATTATATGTCCAGATTTGACGCTTTTATTTTCAAATTAGTATAGTTAAAAATATTAGCAGAAAGATGTAAAAAATTGAACAATTTTATAAAGAAATATGGTATATCTGATAGATTATAACTATTAAAAAAAAACAGTAATCAGTATATAATTAGCAGTTCTAGCAGGTCGCATGGGCCCATAAGCTACAGAAAACAGCCTTTTTCCATTTATCTGTGCTACTTACTTCTGTCCAATTATAACATGTAGGTCGGTGGTTCGAGTCCCGGTTTCAGCATAGATTTAGTAAAGCGAGTTAGAGTAATTGTGATATCACGAAAGTGATTAACACAAATATGACAACTATTTTACTTCTGTCCAATTTTCATTTTCAGTTTAATTCAGCTCTTCCATATTCGGTCTATCTTAGTTTCTCCAGTATGTTAAATGTGTTTGGGCTTCTGTGATCAGTGTGGTTAGTGTAATTTTCTTTCTTTGTGTAACAATAAATGCAATTTTTGTTAAATACATAGGCGTGTCAACATTGTTCGAAAAAATAATAGCTCTACTTTCTAGGAACTTCAGGTTCTTCCTGAAACACTTGGGAAAAACTAGAAGTAACATATCTACATACAGGGTGTCCCACCAAACTTGGACACCTCAAATTACTCGGCCCCTGAAAGAGTTTTTGAAAAATAAAAAAATCTAGGGTACATGTGCTAATTATGCGGTTTCAGTTATGAATTTTTTTTTATACAGGGTGGTTCAAAAGTCAGAAATTGAGGTGTCAACTTTCGATTTTTAAATGGATCGACCTGAATTTTATTTGATAATTTTACTTCTAAATGATTCCTGAGTACTTTTTTAAACAAAAATATTACATACAGGGTGGTTTTTTTTCGACCAATTTTTTTTCTAAATCTTGAATAACTCAAGTTCGGTTAATTTTTTCGATAACAAGAATAGAATGTGTTTGTGTAATGAATACACGCACTTTCAATTGGCATCAAAAAAATTTATACAGGGTGGTTCACAAGTGAAATAATGACTTGATTTTTTTTAAAACTGAGTTTTTTTAATTTTTTATTTGGGATTAATAATTCTCGTCTAATTTTACACATTTTTCGTCAGTCATATCGAAAAACAAAACTAAAGTGTTGTACAGGGTGAGACATAATTTTTTTGTAACACCCTGTATATGGGCAGTCAAAGAGACGCAAAATTAAATATAAAGACTAAATATGCAAGAAAAACTTTGATTTTTAATTAAACTAAAAAGTTATGGTGTTTTAACTAATATTGTCGCATGGACCACCCTGTAGATATTTTCTTAAACCATCATATGGGTAGTCGAAACTGTCTAAAATTCAACGAGGAGTCCAAATCTGAAAGAAAAAAAATGAATTTCAAAAGCCATGTTCAATTTTGTGTCAACGCCTACCTACTTTTTATTTCAAGTTTTAAAATCATTCAGTGTGGACACCAAATTGAAAATGGCTTCAAATTAGTATTTTTTACTTGTTTTTCCCACATGATTCGAAGTGTTCGTTGAATTCTATACAACTTAGAGTACCTACATGATAGTTTAAGAAAATATCTACAGGGTGGTCCATGCGACAATATTAGTTAAAACACCATAACTTTTTAGTTTAATTAAAAATCAAAGTTTTTCTTGCATATTTAGTCTTTATATTTAATTTTGCGTCTCTTTGACTGCCCATATACAGGGTGTTACAAAAAAATTATGTCTCACCCTGTACAACACTTTAGTTTTGTTTTTCGATATGACTGACGGAAAATGTGTAAAATTAGACGAGAATTAATAATCCTAAATAAAAAATTAAAAAAACTAGGTTTTAAAAAAAATCAAGTCATTATTTCACTTGTGAACCACCCTGTATAAATTTTTTTGATTCCAATTGAAAGTGCGTGTATTCATTACACAAACACATTCTATTCTTGTTATCGAAAAAATTAACCGAACTTGAGTTATTCAAGATTTAGAAAAAAAAATTGGTCGAAAAAAAACCACCCTGTATGTAATATTTTTGTTTAAAAAAGTACTCAGGAATCATTTAGAAGTAAAATTATCAAATAAAATTCAGGTCGATCCATTTAAAAATCGAAAGTTGACACCTCAATTTCTGACTTTTGAACCACCCTGTATAAAAAAAAATTCATAACTGAAACCGCATAATTAGCACATGTACCCTAGATTTTTTTATTTTTCAAAAACTCTTTCAGGGGCCGAGTAATTTGAGGTGTCCAAGTTTGGTGGGACACCCTGTATATAAATAATAATATACAACGGCGAAGACTCGAAGAACTATGTCTAACAGTTATGAAAGATACCCTTCATATCATACAAAAACATTTATATCCAAACGAAAGTTGAACTCGAAAGAAGCTTACCAGAAAGAATGAACCGCACCAGAAAGAAAAAGAAAAAAAAATCTATGAATACAATGTCCTTGATTGATTTTAATGCTGTGTCCGAAAGGCAACTACAGCAGCCGGTTAAAATAATAAATTTTAATTGTTTCTCTCTAACTTACCACAAAGAGGGGAGTTTTATTGTGGACAAGCAAATTCAAATAGAGGAAGCACTCGGGATTGAGGCGCACGTTGGAATTTTTCAAGCTGATTTTCGTACAGTAACAGGGATCCTGTCAAAATGAAATACAATAAATATATCATAGTATCGCTACTGAACAAATTTCACTATGAAAGTAATTGATATTTTACAAGCCAAGCGAAAACCTAGGTATCCATGAGCATATTAAATTATAGTAGACAATGCCGCGACTCCTGGTTTAGTGATGAACTAACTGGGACTTCATAATTCCACATAAAAAAGTTCACGGTAAATCAATAAGTTTATTGGGTGAGGCTCAGAGAGCTCTCACTTTAGTTTTCTGAAGAAAAAAAAAAGCATTTGTATGTCGAATCGCCTAGGACCGAACCTTTTATTCCACACATCCAGGTATTCCAGTTTGGCCTTCCAGGGGTCGGGACTGGGATTTCAGTTCCACATAGCGAAGAATTCCACCTATGCAAGTTCCAAATATTTAAGTTAGACATTATAATTAAAATGAAGTACAAGGTGACTCACCCGTTTGAGATGATGGGGTAGTTCCAACAGATCCTCACTCGACGCTTTCACATTAATTCCACTGTCTATCAAACTCACTAGATAGTATTTCTTTTCCGTAAGAATTTTCGCACTGATCGACTCATCAATTGAATCACTTTTCAGAGTAACTTTGACAGACTTCTTAGGTACAACTGTACCAATGACTTGCCCTCTTCTATATTCCCCGGTTAGTTGCCTGACACCGACCACTTGATTCTTCTTTGGTGTCCAGTCCAAATTTGATTCTTGGTGGTTTTTAGTACACCAATTATGAATTTGAGACGCTAGTACTGTACATCTGAAAGTAAAAAGTTATAAACTATAAAAATAATTATTTAAGGAAGCTTTCATAAAAAAAATATATTTTACCAAAAAATGAACGTTCAGTTATCTACAGGTACATTTGGGTTAATGTAGATTGCCATTTCTCTTGTAGAAATATTATCTTTATTTTTTCAAATACAAATTATTTCTGGTCCAGAATATTACAGTTCCTTTTATTAATATCAAGCATATCAATAAGAAAAAGTAGAAAAAATACATAGCTATTGTAAGCCATTATTGTAAACAAGACCAAAGAGAAAAACAATACTTTCTATACATCATAGGTAATAGAAAGTAAAAATTTGGTATAGAAAACAACATTATGAAACGACTGCGTAAAGCTACGAAATGTTTTAAGGGTAAAAAACACACAACGAGACGTTTGCCTCTCGTTGTCACAAGTCATACCTCGGATTTTATTTTTGAAAACTTCATTACCTGGTTTGAGTTTCCGCATCCAGCGGTTGAATGTACAGAGCTTGCGCGGAATGGCACGCTGTCAGTTTCACTTTGGTATTTTTCTCGATATTGACACAAGGAAGAGGCACGATCTCTGGTGACGGTAGATAAGGGCTGAGTTCTATCGTGCAGGAGCTGTAGTCCGAATCGAAAGCTCGAAACTGGTTCGAATTTTTCAATCTTGTGTACAGGAGTTCTCTCTTCTGGAAAGTGTAGAAAATAGTCATCTTCAGTAAGTCATACATTCGTCTTGGACTAAGATTTTAATAAATTCTTATCATGATTTCATTTCATCCATTGCAATTTACAAATTCTCAAAAAAGAAATAAATGCTTCAGGTAGACCAGATATTGTTAGTGATATGAACTTTCTAAATCAAGGTTTACAAAAATAAACTGGTGTGACATGACACGACTTTCGTGATAACCCGAAAATAAGTCCAATTCTGCTATTATTGACTTAACGGTAACAGTTAAAATTGAATGTCAAATTCGTAATTAGAACCTCAAAATCAATGGATTTGATATGTCACAACCCCCCTCTAAGATGAATGATAATAAAGTTAATCCATGAGACCCCTCCAAAATACAAGTAAATTAAGGCCGGGTTCCAAAAAGGTAATGTTTCATTACTTTTTCAACTTACTTTTAAGGGTAAAAACACATTACTATTACATTACTGTTTCAACTATTACATTGCTGTTTACTTTTACATTACTGTTTCAACTTACTTTCATATCAAAGTTAAGATCTCGACTGACTATAGTGCCCTGGACATTGCGCACACCCTGGCGATATTTATCCAGGGGCGGAATCAGTTTCACAGAGGGGGACAGGACAAAGCTGAAGTGGTCCAACACTTGGACTCCTATAAGACCGCGCCTGGTTTTGCATGCAACAATTCCGCGTACGTATATTTCGAACTCCTCTTGGAAAACGCCCACAAGTTGACCTGTAGAGGAGAAGATTTTGATAGAATGACAACTGGGGATTATACATATTTGAGCGCACGATTAGCTCACTGGTACTTCCTTACCATGCGGCAGGTCCCAGCTTCAAATCCCAAAGCCGACAGAAAAGATTTAAAAAATTGGTTTAATTTGTTTGTAAGGGATATCTTCCGGTATGCTCATGTTGACCAAGCACCTAAATGGGAAGTATTGCGTCACTTCTCGTCCATCAGAGGGGAGGCATACTACGGGATTGGCAAGCTACAGCAGAGACCACAAGCGTCTACAGTAGCTGCTGTTTCATGGCTACAATATAAAAAAGGCTGTGAAACACTCATTTTTTAAAATAGTATTAAATTCAAGAAGTTTGACATCCAATATATAACAAATTATATATTCATATATCAGCCTATAAATGTCAAACTTGGTGAATTTAATATTCCATACTCATAGTATTAAGTAAACTTGTCAGAACATAAATAGGGGAGTGAGGATTTTTTCTTTTTTTTTCATTATTCGTTAGTATCTATGCACATAGCAAGTGATATATTATGTTCAAAAATTAAAGTTGAGCCATTTTCGAGACACGTTTAACATCACTTAAATGAGTATGGAAGTCTAACCTACAGAATACAACTCCGAGTGGAACCCATCATGGTATGGACAAAAAGTAATTTGAATGCACTTTAAAACCTTAAATCATATCTAGACTGGTTTTCTTTGCTGGTTTACCACCTACTCTGTAGGTTACTGAGTAAACCCTGAACCCAAATTAACCTGAATGCCTGGGTATTTACTTTACCAATTCGAACATCCTGGTCTGTAGCATCCGGTAAGTTCGCAATGTTTCTATCCATGTTGTAAAGATCTTCGTAGAGAATTTCGTTTATTACAGTCACCAGCCCAGAGTTCGAATCACTCCATAGCCCATAGATAATGTTCACCCCGTTATTATTGAGTAGCTTGTCATCCAGCACTGTACCACCAATTGAGTACACATCTCTGTAATAAAATCAAATGACAATCTTACTTCAAATGGAAAAATCAGCTTCCAAATTTGTAAAGGAGTGTGTGAATATTTTAACTTTTAACACATATTCTGAAGTTTAGTGCATCATTCAATTTTTTGCACTATTCCTTGGAAAATAATAATAGTACATTTAATGAAGGCACAAAATAAGACGAAGTTAGATAACAAACCATAAATTAATTGAAATAACATTTTATAGTCCTTTTAAAACAAAATCAATCGTATTTCCTTCAATATCTATCTAATAAATGAATAACCAATCTCAGTAGCTCAATCGTTAAGGCGGCGGACTCGTAACCTGGAGGTCGTTGGTTCGAGGCCCAAGAATGGAAAATATTAGCAAGGTGAATTTGAGTAACTGTGACATTATAACTTTTACTTTGGTTGTCTAGCTCTAGTGTACTTACTTAAAGCCCTGCACAACTTTGTCGAAATCATCTTCTTCATTGTTATTTCTAGTAACATTTTCATCAACATCTCTCTTTGCTAGTTCATTACTGTGGAAAATCAAACAATGAATACATGGATCAAGCTAAAAAATATAAGAATAAACATGTTTTTTCTCCTTTCAGAAAAACTTTTAATTTTTATAAATATACAACGAAATTTCTTTTGACTTCAACAAAGGCTGAAATATTCGAATGTCCAAACATACAAACATAAATAGGTATTAAAGGCATGAGACTTGTAATTTTTTTAAACTGATAACTCAATTCACCTCAGTAGCTTGATCGATAAGGTGGCGGAATCGTTATCGGAAGTCGGTGGTTCATGTCCCAAGTTAAGCAAATATTCAGTAAAAGCTAGTTTGAGGAGTTGTGGCATCACGAAAGTGATAACATAAATATGATAACTTATAACTCAAACCTTAAATGAATCACAGCTCTCTGACAAATATTACATCTACCTATTAATAGTCCCTCGACCAGGTAACATGTAGATAATAAACTCGGAAAAACACCTGAGAAAATAATACAATATAAGGTAAAAAGAACTAATTGATCCAATCAGTTCGATTAGACAAAAATTACGACTTTTATCGCGTTACATAGATAGGTACCAATGTCGCTCGAGTTAAAGGTTACACTTCATTCAGTTACACTTCATTCGCAATTACTTACTGGATTGATTTAGGGGAACATACAAGTTTATGCTGAGGCCAGTGCTTATGCTGACATAGGATATCATCATACATGACGCCACATTGACACAAATGAGGAGAACTTGTGAACCCTCTACGATGACAATAAGCACAGGAATGAGTGGGCCTGGAATCCTGGGGAGTGCAATTGGAATTTTTATTAAAATTAAATAAATATTCCAGCATGTTTTTCATTATTAGAGCTGCACAAGTTATGAGTGCACAACTCGTGAGCTCATGTTCATACAAGTTTAGTGTAGATATTTCATATTGGAACAGCAATCTACAATTCGATAATTTACTAGACTTCGGGCGGAATTAATAGACGTTTTTATAATACCTCTGTGGCGCTAAGTCCCGGATTGCGTACTGTGTAAGATAGGCAAAACCGACACTTACCAACGACTTAAGTTATTGATGTTGTCTATTAATTCCGCCCTTAGTAAATATTATTCAATTTCTTACTTAATGGATCTTATCTAAATGGATCCATATCTTAATGGAATGAGGCACAGATTATTACGATAAAGACAAACTTACCCCTGAACAGAAGTTTTGTACAATTATTTTAAAATGCTATTTTTAAAATATGAAGAAATGGATGGGTTACCTGTACACCAATTTTTTTGATAGACTGATCTCTTGTTACTGAAGTTTTCTTGTTACTGACTGTTGACAATGAGAACTCCGAGCTCAAGTCTTGGCTAAAACACGGAACAAGAAAATAAAGAAATAAATAGATTCAATAAACAGGAATTTTTTAACTACAGAAAAGTTCTGTCGTATTTAGGGCGAAATTAATAGACGTTTTTGTAATACCTCTGTGGCGCTAAGTCACGAATTGCGTACTGTATAAGTATAGGTCACTGCTACTACCAGGTGTATATTCCACCTGGTAGTAGCAGTGACCTATACTTAAAATATTCATATATTGTTGATGAATTGATCAGTCGATACCCTACATCTACTGTTCTTCTAACAGGTGATTACAACTTACCTAATGTAACATGGGATCCTTCATCATGCTCACCAATTATTACGAGGAATAACGCAGGTGCTGATATAATCATATCAAGCTCCCAATTCCACAGACTTTTTCAACTTAACCATATCCAAAATAATAATAATGCCATCCTTGATTTAGTTTTCTCGAATGACTCGCAGAACATCAGAGTAGTCACAAGTGATGAGGAGCTCATCCAACCTGATCCACACCATCCGCCACTGATTATTGAAATTTTAAGAAAGAATAAAGTTGGAACTTCTCATAAAAGTAATATTAATAATGCAAATAATAATAAGCAAGTAATTCGTAACTACAAATCAGGTGACTACTCTGAACTATCCACTTACCTCACTGATAGTTACAATCGAAAATTTAATGATCTAGCTGACTCAGACTTGGACACTTTGGTTGAAAGCTTCTATGATGTATTATCTACAGCATTGAACTATATATTCCACAAAAAGTTATTATACCACCGAAGTTTCCAGTTTGGTTCAGTAGTGAACTAAAAAATCTAGTATTGGAAAAGAAGAAGGTCCACTCTAAATATAAGGCTCTGGGTTGTCGTCGACTATATGCTGAATTTTCACTTTTAAGGACCAATGTAAAAAAATCTCATCTCGGGATTACAGCGCTTTCATTCAGAATGTAGAAAATGAACTCTCTTCTAACCCTAAAAAATTATGGAGTTTTATATCAAACAAGAAAAAAGACTCTGGAAATCCTCCATTATGCATCTCGATAATATGAAATCTGATGACTCCAAAACAATTGCAAACCTATTTGCAAAAAACTTTTTTCAAAATTACTCTTCAGATTCTTGTCCTAAAATAGATTTAGACTATAATACCCACATCAATATAAATAACATAGAGATAAGAGAATCAGATGTATTTCAACTTCTTCATAAATTACCGAAACACGCGTGTAAAGGCCCAGATGAGATTTCTCCCTTACTGTTTAACACCCGTATTTATGAACAGAGAATTTTGTCTGAGCACTGTCTCAAGCAAGGTATTGGCCAATAATATTAAAGGAAATCATGCTTCAGACCATGCTCAAACGGCGTTTTCTGTTCATAAATACGGCTGTAAGTCTTGTGCTCGGGCACTCGCTGCTCCTCTGACCCTCATTTTTCAACGATCTATTGATTCCGGGATTTTCCTGATCGCTGGAAGACATCCTACATAACACCAATATTTAAATCAGTGATAAATGCAATATAAAAAATTATCGACCAGTCAGTATATCATCAATAATACCAAAGTTATTTGAAAATCTAGTGTCACGCCAGCTCTATCCTATTCTTTCGAAAATAATAGTCGATATTCAACATGGTTTCATGAAACGTAAATCTACTACTACAAACCTTACTTCTTTTTCCGAGTATGTTTCATGTGCCATTGAAGAAGGCTACCAAGTAGACTGTGCGTATCAAACACCTCGGCCGAGGTGTGAAGAACGCCTATACAAAGAAAGAGACAGCCCGGCAGAGTGTAAGGTTACGGAAAACATAGTTCCCATGCATTTCATGTACTTTCAGCCAGCGAAAAGTGCAACATGAATTTCAAAAATCGCGATTTTTATTGCAGAAATGGACTCTACGTTGAAAAATAAATTGATTTGACTTTTTGTTTAACTTCCTAAGCCAACGGGAACCCTATTTTCGAGACCCCCCAACAATCGTGAAAGACATGAAAAGATTCATAATTTTTTTTTCTGTTTTTTTTTCATACGGATCCTTTGAGACCCGACTTCGTGTCTTTAACTTGGCACTGAAGATTAAGTGAGGTGTCTAAAGTGATCAAGATATAATGGAGGTGAGCCCGGACCAAAAAAAAATTCTAAATTATAAGCGGGCGGCCCATTTGGGCGGCCTCGGGTTTTGGGAGCCCAAATCGGGAATTGAAGGATAATATTAATCTTAAGTGGTATCAAATGAAAGATCTTGATGAGCAGATACCAAATTTATTGATTTTATTCCTTCATCCGGTCCACTGGGTGGCATCTGGTGGCCTTTTCATTTTCTTTGGGGGGTAGGTACTTTCGAATCCTTATTAGTGGTCAGATCTTGGCCAGTATGTATTTTTCGAGATGACCTCGCTCTCTCACTGCAAAATTTTAATGTTTAAGCATAGCGTGTAGATTAATAAGTGTGGAAACGAGCCCCAGTTTCGTGGACACGCCACATAGCGCGACACCATCGCCGCAGACGGAATATTTCTCGCGGGCTGTCTCGATAGCTTCATAACGTGTTATTAATTCATTACAATCTGATGATACGATGGCTCTGTGGTTAAGGCGACACTCTCAAGATCTCAGAGTGGGCGATGTAGATGTGACATGTGCAGAATTTTTATATTACGTTTGGACTTATTGTTTGAATAATGGGACATGATAGTCCTAATCGAGCACTATAATCACGACAGTTTTACTTTTTTTTTTTTTTTTTAAGATGGGAATATCGTTTCCCTTATTTAGGTAAATTAGAAAGTTCAAAACTCTGTTAACCTGAAGTATAAATTTAATCGGGAATTTATAAGATTTTCATAAAAACTCTGTGCTAATATTCTCAATGTGAAATAAGCAAAAACATACCAGACTTAAGTTAATTAATGTTGTCATAATCGTAGTAATATTATACTCAATTTCTTATTGAATGGATCAACAAATGGATCAAAATCTTATGGACATGACGACAGATTATTCTCGAATAAAAAACTTACCCAATGAACAATGTTTGTACAATTATCTTTAAAATGCTTCCTATTTACAAAATATAAAAATGGATGTTACCTTACCAAGTATTTTTTGATGTGTCTCTTGTTACTTGAAGTTTTTTGTTTGATGTTACATGGATCCGAGCTCAAGCGACAAAACACCAACAAAATAAAGAATTGTTCATAAACAGAGATTTCTAACTTCTTGAAATCTGTCGTATTTAGGGGAAATAATTAGATTTTGTAATATCGTGGCTGTAGATTGCGTACGTAAAGTATAGGCATGCTACACAGTGATATTCCACGTATAGCAGTGCCCTAATAAAATTTCTACTTATTTGATTGAATTGTCATGGTACCACATCATTCTCTAAGGTGATTACAATATATAATTAATGGGATTATACATGTGACATCACCATTTATTATGGAATAACGCAGTGTGATTTTAAATATAACTTGTCACAGTCTTTTTCAACTTACCATTCAAAATAATAATAACACATCCTTGATTTAGTTTTTCTACTAAATTGTACTCGAGAGAATCAAGTAGCACATAGTGATGGGGCCACCAACCTATCAACCATCAAGTTATAAATTTATAAGTAAAGAATAAATTGTTTCATAAACGTAAATTTAATGCAAATAAAATAAGAATAATTTAATACAAATCAGTTTATACTCAAATCCACTTACTATGATAGTTTACATAAATTTATGATTGCTGATCAACATTAATTAGTAAAGTTTATGAATTAGTATCTACCATATAACATATATTCCACAAAAGTTCATGAACCACCGAATTTATTTTGTTTGTGTATAAAAAATTAGATTAAAGGAAAATACCACCTAAATATAAGGACTGTTTTGACTTACGAACACTTTAGGAACCAATGTAAAAAAATCTCATTGGAAAAGCTTCACAAATTTTAGAAAAAAATTCTTAATAAAAAATTATGGATGTTTATACAAATAATAAAAAAATTGGAAATCCTCCCATTAGCATCTCGATAATATGGAAATCTAGACTCGGAAACAATTGAAAGTCCTATTGCAACTTTTTTCACAAATTATCTTCCAATTCCTTGTCCTAAAGTTTAAGACTTAAAACGACAATAATAATAACATGACATAATGAGAAAGATATCAACTTTCATAAATTAGAAACCGTGTAAACCCAGTGGATTTTCTAGTACGAAAACACCCGTATTTATGAAAGAAATGTCTCACTGTCCACCAAGTATTTGCATTATTAGTAGGAAATCATGTCAGACTGTCAACCTTTTCTGTCATAATACGGCGTAAGTCTGCTCGCACTCGCTGCTCACCTGACCCTCATTTTCAACGCATCAGCCGGGTTTGCACCTGAAGACTCCACATAAGCCTAATATGTTAAATCAGTTGCCTAAATTGCTATAAAAAATTTACCAGTAGTATATCATCAGAATCCAAAGTTATTTGAAAATTAGTCTCACGCCACTCTATCTATTCATTCGGAATAATCCTTCATTTCAACATGTTTCATGAATCACAGTGTCACATTCAAACCTTCTTCTTTCTCAGATTTCATTCCATTCCCAGTGATGTGCTTCCTCGCCATGTGAATACCTGACAAAGAAAGACAGCCCGCAGAGTGTAAGGTTAGAACATAGTCCAGCTTCTTATTTCAGCCAGGAAGTCAACATATTTCCCCTTTTTATTGCAAAATACTTACGTAAATAATTGTTTGACTTTTTGGTTTAATTCCTAACCAACTGATCCTCTATTTCGACCCCCCACAATTCGGAGCTTTCCCCATAATTTTTTTCTTCTTTTTTCATACGGTCCTTTGCAGACCCGACTTCGTACCTTTAAACTTGCACTGATCGTTAAGGAGTTCTAAAGTATCAGATATAATGAGTGACCACAAAAAAATAATACTAAATTATAAGAAACGGATTTGCCTGTTTGAGCCCAAATCGAATTGAAGGATAATATTAATTTAATGTATCAAATGAAAATCTCGATCAGAAAAAATTGTATTGTTTTATGTTTCATCGGTCCACTGTGTGCCGGTGGCTTTTCATTTTCTTTGGGCGGGTAGGTATTTCGATCCCTTATTAGGTGTCTAGTGCTGGGACCAGTAATGATTTTCGGAGGGCCACCTTCTTACTGCACAATTTATGGTTTAAGTTTCCAATTATTAATTTAGTTGGTTCATTTCCCGTCCGATTCTTTAGAAGACAACTTTTTCTATTGGTAGTATGCTCGACCTGCCACCCAGTCAGCATGGGTTCGAATCCTGGCGGGGACGAAATTTTTTAGCTCTACATTTTCAATTTGGGCTTAACGTTGTTTTGTTTTTCTGATCTTTATATTTGATCTTCATGACGACCCCATTACCCTCGCGAGGAAAATTTTAGTAGTTGCAGAATTGGCCAATGACCTATGGCGGCATTACGAGATTGATTTTGGACCATCATGGTTGGATGGAGATAAAATATGATGAATTAGCTCTCATAATGTCGATACTACTCACTAAAAATTGTGACAAAGTAGTGACTCTGGCCAAGTGGGTAGCATACTAGGCTTGCACGCACGATGACTTGGGTTCGATCCGCTTCAAGGAAGTTTTTTACTCACTTTGTGGACTCAGGGGGCCAAATCTGTGATCCAAATACATGTTGACCTTAGAAAAATTAAATACCTACTGCTAAACTATATTAAAAAAAAGACAACTTGGTACATTCACATTTTCCCAGCTTATTTAATTTTGTTATTCATAATGTTTCAGTAGTGTTCATACACTACTGAAACATTATGAACATTAAATATAGGTTCATACCTATATTTTCGTACAAAAAGAACTGATATTGTCGCGGCCTACGATCCGCTTTTGCAAACGGCCAGCACTTTGTGAAGAATGTACGAGTATAAATACCAGTTCTTCTCGAAGTTCCAGATCAGTTCAAATTTAGACCTTCCACAAGTACCGTCAAATTGTTCTCAATAAATCCAGTTCAAATTTAGACCTTCCACAAGTACCGTCAAATTGTTCACAATAAATCCAATTCACATTTAGATCTTCCACAAGTACCATCAAAATTGTTCTCAATAAATTCATTACAAAGTTTATTTCTTACACATAGAAATTAATCTTTTCATTTTCAATAAACAAGCAAGTTACAGTTAAGTACGTAGAATAACTGACTCCATCAAGGAGCCGGTCCATTCATTTTTGGTCCTTCGAGCCACGGATCATTCAATTTTGGTCCTTCATAATTCAATTTTTGCACCTTCAAGACACGATCAAGTGCCTTCAAGATAAGTTTCAATCAACATGACGGAAGTAAAGTTGAAGTTGCTGACTGCAAAAGCGGAGAACATATTCGGTAATGTACAAAGTACCTATGATTTTCTAGCAGTAGTAGCAGTTGACAAAACAAAGAAGTCTGCGCTTTTAAGTAAAGTAGCTCTTCTAGACTCTTATCATCAGGAATATAAGGCTATTATTAATGATATTCAGGAGCTCAAACTATCTGATAATAATGATTATGTACCAGACTACAGCCAACTTAATGCATTTGAAGAGTTAGTAGGTATTATCAAATACAATGCAAGCATTTGCAGTAAATCTAACTCTAGCTCAGAAAAGATAGTGCCAGAGCTTCCCAGACTGCCGCCATTAGATCTGCCCTATTTCGATGGCAATATTCAACTGTGGTCAGTTTTCTCTGAGACGTTTACATCTCTCATTCATTCTAACAAGAGCTTATCCAACGATCAGAAAATTCATTATCTAATATCTCGATTAAAAGGTTCTGCTCTTAGTGTTTGCTCAGGTATTCCCGCCGTCGGATCCAATTACGAAACAATATGGCAAGCACTGAAGGACAGGTACGAGGACAAGAGAACGATGGCAGGGAGCTACATGGATTCAATTCTCGATTTCAAGAATATCAAGTACGAGGCAATCGAGATGTATCAGAAGTTCATTGATGAGGTCGGTATGTCAGTTTTGGCTCTTAAAGCTCTAAAGTTGCCAGATCTAGCAGAGTACATTCTGTACGCACTCTCAGTCAAAAAGTTAGACCCTGAGTTATGTAGAAAGTTTGAATCTAAAGCTTTCAATAGCCAAGACATGCCAAAGTTCACAGACTTATTAGCATTTGTTAAAGAACAAGTGCGCATTTTGGAGCGTATGCAAGGGAGTTTGAGTCAGGTTAAAGAACCACTCAAAAGAGTCCCCCATACAACCACTCCACCTCTAAGTAAGCACAGAAGTCAATACAAGGCTATCACATTAGTCTCTTCTGAAGATAAGAAAGTATGTCCAGCGTGCAAGAACGCAGGCCACTCCTTATTTCACTGCTCTTCATTTATCGCGCTCGACCCAGCAGCCAGAGCCGATTTTGTGAAAATTAATAAATTATGTTTCAATTGTTTAAGCAGCAAACATCAAGTCGCAGCTTGCAGCAGCACGAGCGGGTGTCGGAAATGCGGCTACAAACACAACACAATGCTTCATCGTCAATCATATGAAAGTGAGAGCACACCAGCACCGCCAGTTCCCGTCACATCGCAGCCACAGCCACAGCCGTCCAGTAAGAAAGATACGTCCGCCGCCGTCATATGTGCATCTAGTCAACATACAATACCTATGGCGAGTACTACAGTCCTGCTCTCTACCGTTCAGGTGTATGTAAGAGGCGTTCTGGTACGTATGCTTCTGGATAGTGCAAGCATGAGTAATTTCATCACACAAGAGTGTTGTAAGAAAATAGAAATAAAATATTCTCCTCTGTCAACGGATGTTGGTGGTATAGGAGGTATGAGTAGCCAAGCTAAAGGATTCGCGTCCTTCATTATCACATCAAAATTAGACGCAAGAAAGAGTTTTAAAATAGATGCACTAGTCGTTGATAAGATAACCGACCAATTACCTGTTTGTCCAGTTGACACTTCAAAACTATTGCATATCAAACAATGCATCCTGAGTGATGATAAGTATCACTTACCAGGGAACATTGATGGACTGATAGGGGTTGAGTTATTTTCTCGTATCATTGGCAAGAAAAAGTTTGATAAAGGTCAACCTATTATCATGGAATCAGAGTTGGGTGATATAATAATGGGAAAAGTACATACACTCACAAATTCACAACAGAATATTTGCGCCTTCACAGAAACTCCTCTTTCATCTATTCTACAAAGGTTCTGGAACATCGAAGAAGTTTCGCCTCCAACACAAATGCTGTCTTATGAAGATAAGATATGCGAGGATAAGTTTGTATCTTCTCATCAAAGGCTAGACAATGGTAGGTACAGTGTGTCACTACCATTCAAAGCTGACCCTAATCTCCTTGGTGATTCCTATGAAATAGCAAAAAAGCGTTTCTACAACTTAGAACGTAAGTTTTCACGTAATAAAGATTACAAAGAAAGTTATACTGCAGCCATCTCTGAGTACATGACTCAAAGTCATGCAGTGCTAAAAGATGATCATAAGAAAGATACTATCTCATTTTACATGCCTCATTCTAGCGTCACAAAGCTAGACAGTTTAAGTACAAAGACAAGAATTGTTTTTGATTTAAGTTGTGCAACAACGAGTGGTTTATCATTGAATGACATCTTATACACCGGACCCACCCTGTATAAAGATTTGTTCAAATTACTCACTTCATTTCGTATGTTTCCTATTGCATGTACTGGGGATATCAAGAAAATGTTTCTTCAAGTATACGTCCATGAAGAAGACCGCAAGTTCCAGCGATTCCTGTGGCGGAGTTCACCTGAAGAGGAGCTACAATGCGACGAGATGGAACGCGTGGTATTCGGCAACAAAGCTAGTCCTTTCCTAGCTCAGCGTGTGCTGGCGCAGCTAGCCACTGATAACAGCTCTCAGCATCCACTAGGCGCTCAGGAGACACAGCAGTTCTTCTACATGGATGATTATCTCTCCAGCTTCTTAGAAGAAGATCTAGCGTCAAGAACACTGATTGATCTCACTACAATGCTCGAGAAGGGTGGTTTCGAACTCACAAAGATCGCTACAAACAACAAGGTAGTATTAGAAAATATTCCTTCTTCTCGTCAGCTCATGAGTAATGTTCAGTGGGATCCAGACACCTACTTGAAATTATTAGGTATTCAGTGGAATCCTAATGATGATTATTTTTCATTCACAGTCAATGTAAGTGAAGTGAAATGCACAAAGAGAAATATTTTAAGTACAGTGGCAAGAATATTTGATATTCTGGGATTCGTAAGTCCAGTTATTATCACTCTAAAGTTATTTATCAAAGAGCTTTGGAATTTAAAATTAGACTGGGACGATAATCCACCTTTATCCTTCCAAGAAAGATGGTTTAATATTGTCACTGAGCTACCTGTACTAAATACATTAAAAATACCAAGACATCTATCTATTGTAATCGACTCAAAAGTCTCACTTGTAGGTTTCAGCGACAGCAGTGAACGTGCTATGGGCTCATGCGTATTCGCTCACGTATTACATCCTGATAATTCTACTCATGTTCATCTTGTTTGCGCAAAATCAAAAGTTGCGCCTATGAAGTACGTCACAATACCTCGTCTCGAACTTTGCGCGGCACTCATGCTAGCTAAGCTTATTTCAGTTGTGGCAGAAACATTTCAAGCAAGATATAATATTCAAAATATTTTATGTTTCACAGATAGTACTGTAGCACTAAGCTGGATAATTTCAGAACCATACAAGTGGAATACATTCATCGCTAACAGAGTGGCAAAGATTCAAGATACTATTCATCAGGACAACTGGTATCATGTATCCGGAGTAGAGAATCCAGCGGATGTTCTATCTCGTGGTACCACCCCTACAGAGCTCATAAGTAACACTCTATACTGGAATGGTCCAGATTGGTTGTCAAAACCTATTGACCAATGGGAACTATCTAGGTATGTGCCTAACTCTGACATAATATTAGAAGAAAGAAAAAAGTCCACTCTACATACAGTTGTTAGTAAGGAGACACCTCAAACGATTTTACTTGACTTAGCAAGTAGAATTTCGTCATGGAAAAAATTATTGCGATCAGTAGCAATGGTTTTAAAATTTTGTCGTCTTCTCCCTGCTGGCCCATGTACCCTGAGTGATTTAGAATACTCTGAAATTAGAATTTTGAAAGAACTTCAAAATGTTTCATTCAAATCAGACATAGAAAATATTCATAAAGGCAAACCATGTTCTCATGAACTCTTAAAGCTTAAGCCTTTCCTAGAAGATGGTTTATTAAGGTGTGGTGGTAGACTAGAAAATTCTAAATTATCATATGAACATGTACACCCTATTGTGCTACCCAAATCACATCACATTATAAATCTACTGATTGAATATATTCACAACAAAAATTTCCATACTGGACCTCATTTGGTTATCTCTATCTTACGTAAGAAATATTGGATTTTAGGCTGTCGAGACGTTGTTCGTAAGCGCATTCAAAAATGCAACATCTGCTTCAAAACTAACCCTAAACCAATATTTCCGATTATGTCTAATCTACCTAGTCCGAGAGTAAAAGAAAGTTCAGCATTCTACAACACAGGCGTAGATTATGCTGGTCCGTTTCAGGTGACTATGACTCGTAGAAGAGGAGTGAAGTCACAGAAAGCTTATTTATGTTTATTCGTTTGTTTAGCTACAAAAGCTGTTCACCTGGAATTGGCGTCCGACTTATCGACAGCAACATTCTTGGCTGCTCTCAAGCGGTTTATAGCTCGCAGAGGCACTGTGAAAAATATTTATAGTGATCAAGGCAGTAATTTCATAGGTGCTGCCAATGCATTAAATGATATGTATAAATTATTATCTTCACAGGTGTTTATTGACAGCTACACCCGAGAGCTCCTGAACAGTGAAATTCAATTTCACTTCAATCCCCCGGCTGCGCCGCATTTCGGCGGACTATGGGAGTCTAATGTCCGCGCAGTAAAGACTCATCTCTACCGTACCATTGGAACACAGATCCTCACGTACGAAGAACTGAATACTGTGTTGGTTGGTATTGAGAGTATACTAAACAGCCGCCCGCTATGTCCATTGAGTTCAGAGCCAGGTGACCCTCTAGTTCTCACCCCGGCTCACTTTCTCATGCAGAATCCTCCTAATCACCTCCCTCATGTAGATCAAGATGTCAGTGTTAGATTGGGAGATCGCTATAAGTTTATTCATCAGCTGTTATCTGACTTCTGGAAGCGTTGGGTTAATGAATATTTAAGCTCTTTACAGGAACTTTCAAAGTGGCTTAAAAATAACTCCACCAAGCTAGAAGTTGGCATGCTGGTAATGGTGAAGTCAGAAAATACTCCTGTACTGTCATGGCCTTTAGCTCGCGTATTAGAGTTGTACCCCGGAGCTGACGGTGTTGTGCGAGTTGCATTAGTCAAGACGACAGGAGGAGTTTTCAAGAGACCTGCTGTGAAGTTATGTCCACTTCCTTGTCAGTGAAGGTGGATATTCATATGTTATGAAACCTGTTGTTTCATGGTGGGGAGTATGTCGCGGCCTACGATCCGCTTTTGCAAACGGCCAGCACTTTGTGAAGAATGTACGAGTATAAATACCAGTTCTTCTCGAAGTTCCAGATCAGTTCAAATTTAGACCTTCCACAAGTACCGTCAAATTGTTCTCAATAAATCCAGTTCAAATTTAGACCTTCCACAAGTACCGTCAAATTGTTCTCAATAAATCCAATTCACATTTAGATCTTCCACAAGTACCATCAAAATTGTTCTCAATAAATTCATTACAAAGTTTATTTCTTACACATAGAAATTAATCTTTTCATTTTCAATAAACAAGCAAGTTACAGTTAAGTACGTAGAATAACTGACTCCATCAAGGAGCCGGTCCATTCAGATATCCCCCCAAAAACACCACTACGTGGTTAAAAAAAGAAGAACGCCTCACTCAAAAGAATGATTATAATTAGCTAAAAATAAATGATATCAAATTGAGAACACCTTACCGCCTCTCTTTCTATATCTCTGCACTCCTCTCTGAATTTATTCCTCTTATGTTTATTTTTCTTTATCCTTTCTAGGGGTCATCCCAAATTTGATTTCTCTTTAAATTTACTTGTTGCACGGCAATAAAATATGGCGGTCGCGGTGTAATTTTCTCGATTCAAATTAAATAAGTTCAGAAAAATCATACTCCGACCGCCATATTTTATTGCCGTGCAACAAGTAAATTTAAAGAGAAATCAAATTTGGGATGACCCCTAGAAAGGATAAAGAAAAATAAACATAAGAGGAATAAATTCAGAGAGGAGTGCAGAGATATAGAAAGAGAGGCGGTAAGGTGTTCTCAATTTGATATCATTTATTTTTAGCTAATTATAATCATTCTTTTGAGTGAGGCGTTCTTCTTTTTTTAACCACGTAGTGGTGTTTTTGGGGGGATACTGATTTCTCAAAGTGTTTCGACAAAATATGTCATAATCTATTACTATCTAAACTCAAAGCTATAGGTATAAATGGTTGCTTATTAAACTGGCTGGAAAGTTTTCATGTAAATCGTAAACAAATCGTGAAACTTAACGCTGATGGTTGTCCCCCTGTTGTTAGCCAGTCCACCAGTTCGAATCCCAGTACTGATAAAAACTCGAGTAGTACATCTACACACGTATACTCAGATGTAATAGATGTGACTTCTGGCTGCATACAGGGTGGACATCTATCCGGCGTTCTTTTTCTATGTTTTGTGAACGATATTGTAAATGTTTTGTCACCTAATACTAAAGGATGGCTCTTCGCTGACGACTTCAAGATCGCAGTGAGGGTTGGAGGTCCAGCGGATGTCCTTCACTTACAGGAAGTACTTCATGCTCTGCATCGCTGGTGTATTGATAACCTGATGGTTCTAAATGCCGACAAGTGTAAGGTGATGAGTTACTACACCAAAAAAAATCCAGTTTTATTTCAATACTCTATTGATAATGTTACACTAGAGAGAGTTGACTCTATCAAAGATTTGGGGGTGACAATGGAGCATAACCTGAAATTCAACATCCATTACTCTAATATTATTAACAAAGCGTATAGGATGCTGGGGTTCCTCTACAGACAAACTCAAGATTTTAAAAATACTAATGTACTTAAGATCCTGTACTATTCTTATGTGAGATCCCATCTTGAGTACTGTTCTGTAGTTTGGTCGCCCCAGTATCAAGTTCACATAAATTCTCTTGAATCCATACAGAGAAAATTCTTACGTCTTCTTGCCAGTAAAGAAAATAAACAAATTTTGGAGCATGACTATAAACCTATCATGTCCTCTCACAACATTGTCAGTCTTCAAGATAGGAGAAATAAGCAAGATTTAACTTTTCTTGGTAAACTTTTACATAATTCTATTGATTCTCCTGAGCTCCTTGCAAAACTAAATCTTAGAGTCAACTGTAAAAATACACGCTCTCACCTTATTTTTAAACTAAAATCAAACCGTTGTAATATAGGAGAATTTTCACCTATGCAAAGGCTACAAACTATAGGCAATAGAGCCAGCGATGCAGGAATTGATATTTTCAATATATCTCCTGTTGAAATAGATAGGTTTATTTTTAGTTAAGTGATAATTTAGTTTATAGTTTAAGTAGGTCCGCGTGTTATAAAAATGGATTCGCATTCCGTAAATTCGAAAAAAAAAAAAAAAAAAAAAATTAACTTATATTTTTATAGTATACTAGCGGGTTACACCCGCCGCTTCGCCAGCCCATCAAACACACACAACGCAACGCACACACACACACACACACACACACACACACACCACACACACCACACACCACACACACCACACCACACACACCCACCACACACCACACACCCACAACACACCACACACACCACACACACACACAACACACACACACACACACACACACACACACACACCACACACACACACACACACACACACACACACCACACACACACACACACACACACACCACACACACACACACACACACACACCACACACACACACACACACACACACACACACACCACACACACACCACACACCACACACACACCACACCACACACACACCACACCACACCACACACACACACACACACACACACCCCAAAATGTCATTTAGGTTTGAAAAAAAACCTGAATATTTTTTGTCGCCCATCTATTTTCTGGTCTTCCCCGGCGTAGCTCAAGAATGGCTCATCAGAATTTCGCGATCAATATGTCAAATGAAAGCCTAAACCCTTGCCTAAAACTTTCTCGCTCTGAGTTGATAGGTCGTCACTTCAAATTTCGAGAAAAAATGTCATTTAGGTCAAAAAACGTGAATATTTTACATGTTACCCATCCATTTTTTTACCTTACCCGGCGTAGCTCAAGAACGGCTCATCAGAAATTCGCGATCGATATGTCAATTGAAAGCTCGAACCCTTGGCTAAAACTTTCTCGCTTTGAGTTGATAGGTCGTCGCGACAAATTTCGAGAAAAAATGTCATTTATGTCAAAAAACGTGAATTTTTTTTTGCGTCACCCATCCATTTTTATCCTTACTCATTGTAGCTTAACCTCAGGGAGATATAATCTAGCCTAGAAGAATTTCCTGATCCAAAGGGACCTATGTGCAAAATTTCAGGTTTCTCGGTCAAACGGTGTGGATTTGTATAAAGAACATACATACACACATACATACACACATACACACATACAGACAGCTTTCTTTTATAGATATAGATATTTTCATATTATAGAACTGTCAGCGCAAGACAGGTAGTCTTGCGCTGACAGTCTAAATAGAGAACTACTTATACTTATACAGAAGGGCGAAATTAATAGACAAAATCGAGTTCTTAGGTCATGACTTAGCCTTGGTTTTCCGCATCTAAGACAGTACGCAAATGGAGACTTAGCACCCCAGAGATATAACAAAAACGTCTATTAATTCCGCCCTTAGTGTGCTCAAGAAAAAGGGTACCTTACAAATACTTACATGATATCACCTGCATCCATTGTAGGAATGTAATGTTTGAGAGCAATCCTATGGCTGACATCTTCACTGATAACTTCACTGTCACTTGATTCCTCCCATACAAGATAGGGTTCATATATTTCCTCACTTTGTGCCCGACCTTTGTACATGTGATATGGGGCTAGGGTGTCTACAGAGGAAGGAAGGCAACTCAAGTCAATGTTATCCAGGGGAAGTCCTGGACTGTAGGAGATCTCTTCTTTGATGCTATAGTCACCTTCCTCACTTTGGTTCAAGTCCAAACTTGAAATCCTGTGTAGGAGAGCAAGACTATTAACTATCATGTATGAAAGGCTATAAATAAAATATGAAGCATGTGGAAGTTCCCGAACTTGAATCCAAGAGTCGATCAAAATTTTGTATTCAAAATTTGGTTACAGTAGTTTGTAAAAAAATTAAATGGAATGACCCCTGTTCTGTGTTCTTTTATTGAAAGACTAGCGGGTTACACCCGCCGCTTCGCCAGCCCATCAAACACACACAACGCACACACACACCCACCCACACACACACATCCACACACACACATCCACACACACAACCACACACACGCACCACACCACCACACACACACACACACACACACACACACACACACACACACCACACACACACACACACACACACACACACACACCACACACACACACCACACACACACCACAACACACAACCACACACACACACCACACACACACACCACACACACAACACCACACACACACACCACACACACCACACCACACACACACACACACACACACACACACCACACACACACACCACACACACACACACACACACACACACACACCCCACACACACACACACACACACCAACACACACACACCACACACACCCACACACACACACACACCACACCACACACCCCACACACACACCACACACACCACAAAATGTCATTTAGGTTTGAAAAAAAACCTGAATATTTTTTGTCGCCCATCTATTTTCTGGCCTTCCCCGGCGTAGCTCAAGAATGGCTCATCAGAATTTCGCGATCAATATGTCAAATGAAAGCCTAAACCATTGCCTAAAACTTTCTTGCTCTGAGTTGATAGGTCGTCACTTCAAATTTCGAGAAAAAATGTCATTTAGGTCAAAAAACGTGAATATTTTACATGTTACCCATCCATTTTTTTTACCTTACCCGGCGTAGCTCAAGAATGGCTCATCAGAAATTCGCGATCGATATGTCAATTGAAAGCTCAAACCCTTGCCTAAAACTTTCTCGCTTTGAGTTGATAGGTCGTCGCGACAAATTTCGAGAAAAAATGTCATTTATATCAAAAAACGTGCATTTTTTTTGCGTCACCCATCCATTTTTATCCTTACTCACTGTAGCTTAACCTCAGGGAGATATAATCTAGCCTAGAAGAATTTCCTGATCCAAGCGGACCTATGTGCAAAATTTCAGGTTTCTAGGTCAAACGGTGTGGATTTGTATAAAGAACATACATACATACATACATGTTTATGAGCCTGCATCGTTTCCGATGATGCTCCTCTCCAAAAGTCGTCTGCATTGTTGGTTGTTTCGCATGTGGATCTTCAGGCCGGCTCTCGACTTGCAGGTCCTCCTGCAAGCTGGACACGATCGATCGTCTGGGACTGGAAGGTTTGGTTGGCTGGACTGACTCTGCATGTTGGGTGACGGGGGTGGTTCGTTCTGCGGTGTACTTGTTGTTGTTAATCCGGGGTCAGGGTTGTTCATTATTTTGATGGGCCTTCTTGAGGTATCTCCACGATCTTGGTGTGTGATTCTCAGATGACAGGATAGACCGCTCTTATTTTTACATTTCAGGTTACATATCCTACAGGACAGCGGATCTTGTGTTGTTTCAGGGGATGGATCTCTTGGATGTTTCTGAGAGATATGTGATAAGACATACTGTCTTGCTCTTACACCCTGCCTTTTGAATGAGCATAAAGGACACTGCCATTGTAGGTTTTCTTCCGATATTTGTTTTTCAGTTCTGGAAGCTGTTGCTTTTTCAAGCTTTCTCTGGTGAAATTCTGTGCAGATGGATTTGACCTTGGCTCTCCAAGTAGCTCTATCTGATGCAAGTTCTCTCCAGGTGTTGTGGTTGATATTGAGCACTTTTAGATCTGACTTCAAAGTATCTGTCCATCTCTGCTTGGGTTTATGGCGTCCTCGGTGTCCTTCTTTCAGCTCGGCAAAAGCGATTCTGTGGGCTATACGGTCTTCAGGCATTCTACTTAGATGCCCAGCCCATCGTAGTCTTCTTTGACGGATGATATCTTCTATTGTCATCATTTCTGCCTTTCGGAGAACTTCTTCGTTTGGAACATAGTCTCTCCATGTAATCTTCAAAATGCTCTTAAGACAGCGAATGTGGAAACCATTAAGTTTCCGCAGATGATGTTTTAGCGTTGTCCAGCACTCGGAGGAATATAAAAGAGTGCTGAGAACAATTGTTTCATAAATGGAGAGTTTTGTTTTCAGTGGAAGATGGTGTGGCTTCCAAACACGATGATAGAAACGTCCAAATGCCGAGCTTGCAGCGCTGATTCTATTTTCTATCTCCTTGTCAAGGCTGCCATTATTACTGATGTAGCTTCCTAAATACTTGAAACTGTCTACTTCTTTCAGGACTTCTTGGCCAATTGTAATGTTTTGTGATGGACTATTGATGAACATGATTTCGGTTTTTTGGATATTAACTTTGAGTCCGAACTTTTTTGCGGCCATTACAAATGCGTTCAACAGGTTTTGCAAATCTTCTGGATTTTGGGCAGTTAAGGCACAATCATCAGCAAACATTAGGTCTTGTATTTTGCTTGTTTTAACTTTTGTTTTGGCTTTCAAGTTCCTCTTATTGAAAAGATTTGAGTCACTGCGATGACAGATATGGACACCAACATTGGTGTCTGACATGGTGTTGAAAATAATGCAGTGGATGTAGAGAAGGAATAATAGGGGCGCCAGAATACAGCCTTGGCGGACTCCCGTTGTGACGTGGAATGGTTCAGAAAAGTCTCCGTCCACTCGAACTCTGGCATTAGTGCTTTCATGTAAGCTTCTCAGTAGGGACAGTATAGTCACTGGACAGGACATTTTTTCCAGCACGTCGAAGAGAATGTCTCGGTTAACGGAGTCGAAAGCCTTGGAAATGTCGATAAATGCTAGACATAATGTTGAATTCTGTTCCAAGGACTTCTCCACAAGTTGTCGTGTTGAAAAGATCATATCAACTGTCGATCTTTCCCTTCGAAAACCACACTGTCCCTCTCTAAGATATGCATCAGCCATCGGGAGTAATCGACCATATATGATTCTCGAAAGAACCTTGCCAGGCACCGAGAGGAGCGATATTCCTCTATAATTAGAGCAGTTGGTCTTGTCGCCCTTTTTATGAATAGGTACCACCATTGAATCCCTCCATTCTTGAGGTACAATCTTCTCGCTCCAAATCTTATTCAAAAGTGAGTGTAGCATTTGCACAGATTTATCACCTCCGGCTTTGATCATTTCGGCAACAATTTTGTCTTCACCTGCACTTTTGTGGTTTTTTAATGCATTTATAGCTCTTGATATTTCTATAGTACTCGGTGGATCATCACAAATGGGTTCTCCAAGGATGTTGCCGAACTCTGGAATATTAGTTTCTACAGGATTTTCTTGGTTCAGAACTTCGTTAAAATGTTCTTTCCAACGTTGAAGTTGGTCCGGCTTCTCTTTTAACATTACTCCTTCTTTGGATTTCACCAAGTTGAGAGATCTCTTTGTAGGGCCTACAAACTCCTTTATACCTTGATATAATCCTCTTGTATCGTTTTCATCTCTCAGCCTCTGTAGTTCTTTTATTTTATCTTCCCACCACTTTTGCTTTATTCTTCTTATTTCTCTCTGAACACCCTCCTGGCTTGTTGGTATGCTTTTCGTGTTTCTTGGTTTTCATTCTCTATATATCGTTGATGAGCTTCTTGCTTCTTTTGCAATGCAGCATTAACTTCCTCATCTGATTCATCGAACCAATCTCTTTGTTTATTCTTTCGCTTCCGTAGTGTTTGTTCAGCAGCACGTATGTATGCGTTTTTCAGTTTGGTCCACAACATATCAACTGAATCATTTTCATTTTCATCTATATTATAGGATAACTTCTCTCGGTATACTTTTTGGATATCTTCAGATTTCAGATCCACAATATTAAAATTCTTGTCCTGTTTTTTCGTATTATACTTTTGTTTCAGTTTTGTTCTAATGCACGCTTTGACCATGATGTGATCGGTTTCACATTGTGCACCGCGCATGCTCCTGCATCTCAGAACATCCTTCACTCTGCTTGAACTTACGAGAATGTAGTCAAGTAGGTGCCACTGTGACGATCGAGGGTGTTTCCATGTAACTTTGTGGATCATTCTTTGCTGAAATCTGGTGTTAGAAATAGAAAGATTGTTTTGTGTGCAGTATTCTAGTAGAAGTCGTCCATTTTCATTCCTATTCCCAAACCCATGACCTCCAATTATACTTTTCCAGTGATCTTCACCTTTTCCTACTCTGGCATTCATGTCTCCAGTCACTATGATGTTATTTGTTTTGGGAACAAGTCTGGTTACTCTATATAGATCTTCATAGAATTTTTGTTTAGCGTCATTGGTAGCACATTCAGTTGGGGCGTAGCAGCAAATGAACGTGGTTATAGAATTATTGTTCTCTGATATGTCTACACTCATTAGTCTGTTGTTGTGACACGTAGGTTGGGATACATAACCTTTCCTAATCAGTTCATTGCGTACTGCTATTGCTACTCCTCCGATATTCGCCTCTCCTTCCTTGCAGCCCGACCACATGTAAGTATATCCTCCTTTTCTTTCGGTCAATTGTCCGCAGTTTTTTAGATGAGTTTCTTGAAGTCCCACAATATCAAGTTTATATTTCTTTAGCTCCTTAGCTATGATTGCTGTACGTCTTGGAATGGCTGTTGCGTCGGTAAGATCAGAATCTTGTAAAGTTTTCACGTTCCACGTTCCAATGTTAAGATAATTTGTATTATTATTTCTTCTGTGTTTTCCACCACTGCTTGAGGTTCCTTATGACCGTGGTCAGCCATACAGGAAAGTGTTTTGGGTGGGCTTTGTTTAGGTCACCTTTTCTAGACCCCTCCCCGGCGGGGGTTAGCAGTGCTCTCCCTAAATAGGGCTGCTAAGTCACCATGGCAGGACCGAACTCATCATCCACCCAGATATGATAAGAGAACGACCGTCTAACCAAGGCCGCTCCTGTGCAGATTGCCAACTATGTTCCAGACCAACCCAAGTCTTTTCCACGTCACCGACAAATCCATCGCCAGAAGACTTTTGGAGAGTTTTTTTGCAGGAAGTTGTTTTGAGTGATACGAGGTTGCGGTCTCATCGCACTGTCATCTTACTTCATTGTGTTCAGACTCGGCAAAATAGTTCGACAGAGTCTACAATGAAGGGACCGATTTTACATCAGAGTATCTTCTCCTAGCCTTTGGGAAGCCAATCCCTCACTGCAAGGCGGCAGTTTGGTCAGTAACAGGAATCATCTGCTTGAGACTTTCCACCTGTACTTCTCCTGTAACCCTAGGCAGGGATCCTACAGAGTGCTATCATCTGGACGGGATGAACTCTGGTTTTTTTTTTAACGAGGTTGTTACTCCTCCCCCTCCTCCTTTCTCATCCTGGGTTGGGACAGGCCATGCCGGAGTTACATACATACATACACACATACATACACACATACAGACAGCTTTCTTTTATAGATATAGATATAGATAATGATTATTTTAAAATATATGAGATTTTTATTGAAAACCAAATAGGTATCTCCTTTATCTTAAAAGAAAATAAAAAGGATACCGATCATAATTTCGTCTGGCCCTCACAGTTCTAAGCATTTGAACTAGAAAGCTGAAAATTGCATTGAGTCCTACCATAAACTAATGCATTTTCAGCAAGAAAATTAACAGGTACCTCTACCTAAACTTGAAAATCTCAAGGGAAATGGCCCTTTTCAATATTAAATTGTAATATTATATTTTCATTAATATTATTCTATATTAAAGTATTTTAATAAAGGGTTGGGTGGAAGAGATTGCCGCAGGCAATAACCTCGCCCTTTAGGTAGGACATTAGCTTTTTTTTCTTTCTTTTTTCTTGTTTCTTTGTCGATCTATTTTTTTTTCCTTCATAATTTCACTGTATTTTACTGTATATATTTTTGTCTTACCTAATAAGAAAGCATACTATAATAATAATAATAAAAAATCCTTTATATTTTCAAATAATATTTTTAAGTTAGGTTGCACTTTTGCCCCATTGAGCACCACACCTACATTTTAGGTATTCCCGAGAATGCATTAGTTTAAAATAGCAAGATCAATATTTAAAAAAAATCCATTTTCTATTGTTTAGTGGTTTACACTGTAAGGATTGACTAAATGAATACTTTGATTGATGGACATTTTGTTTTGAATGCAGATAAATTTATTACATTTTCACTAAAGGGTAGGGTTATTCCCATAGGCAATTGCCCTGCTGCCCTTTAGTTTAGAACGTCTGTATATATATATATATTTTTTTTTTTTGTGTTGTGTTGTTTTGTTTTTGTGTTGTTTGTTTTTTTTCTTTGTTTGTTAATTATGTTGTTTAACCTTTTCTTCTTTATATTGTTTTCAATTTTGAATTTTAATTTTTATCATTATTTGTTTGTACATAATTATGTCCTGTTAATAAAGAATTTAATAATTATAATTCTGAAATGATGATCCTTCAATAAAATTCTATTTAAGATTTTTAAACCATACCCACATTTTGCATTAGTACATGATAGAGCTGAACGCAAATTTTAAGTTCTCTATCTTTAAGGGTTAAAAAATTACAAGGGGAGCCTTGGACTTCATGAAAACACTGTATATTACGAGTAGGTATGTGCATCAAACAAGATTGCTTTTCCAGCCCTTCAAACCATAATATTAAATGAATTATTGACCATTGATAGAAGAAGAAAAATACTAACAAATAAAAAAAAAACCTATGAGAAAAATAGTATTAGTAGTGAACTCTTTATTGAAATTTATTTACATAAATCAAAAAGGGCAGGCTGCCATCCCATGATCTTGCACCACTTAGAAAAACCCAAATACAAAGGGAAGAAATAGATAAATAAAATATGACATAAAACTAAATTTTACATCACTGGGTTTAAGAACTTACCTATCAATATTTAATGCAACATTTTCAATGAAGTTCTTTGCATCCTTTTCTTCCTGAGGGCACTCAAACTCCACACGTAGAAAAAATGGGGGAACATTGTTAATGCTTTGGATGGCAGAGTTTGCTTCACTGGAATGTTATAAATATTTTAATTCCTTAATAACCAAGACCAAAAGCTGAAGTCTCAATAATACAAGAGTTTAAGTAGAACTGAATATGTAAATGAAATAACTGTAAGTTTCTTTGAATTAAACTGGATTGGTTTCATTCACAGCCTTAAAATTCAGAGTTCACAAATAGATTGAGGGCTTGGAATCAAACCCTCAACTTTTCAGTTATAAAAGCTGAAAATAAAACTAATCGATTTGTTGGTCAAAAATAGATTTCTAATATTAAAAAATAATTGTGTTTATTTTTGTACATAAAAAAAAAACCATTTATTATAAAGTAATCTCTTTTCAATTTTTTTTTTTTCAATTATTTCTGGGACTGTTTTCATATCTTGTTAACTGTAAGTCATAGTCTCTTTAAAATAGGGCTGATATTTGTAAGATCAAGTTGCCACTTGTTCTTTAGTTTTTATGACTTTTGAGGTTGCAAAAACCATGTTTTCGTGTATTCCTATGGGACATATTAAAGGTAGACACCCTGTGTATTTGTATAATCATAACACTTTAACACTTACAATAAATATGGTCACAGCAGATCTAATAGAGGTCGTTGTCTAATCTAATAGACCTCATAGACAGCAGATCAAATAGACCAGTTTATAATAACACTTACAATATACTGGAGAAGGAAACATATCCAAAATGTGAAGATGGATGCTTATCTTTCTTTCCTTTAATAATTTGAACATAGAGAACTTTGCCATAGCGAGAAAATATGTTCCGTAAGCCACACTAAAAACAAAAGAAGAATACATGTTTCAAAAATTAAAAACATACTCACCAGCAGAATTAACCAGACACTTGATGTTTTTCCATTTGACTAAATGTTAAATTTGTAGTTGAAATTTTCAAGCTATTATTGCTTTGATAGAAAATGAACAGTACGGAACTTAATACTGGACAGAAGATACATGTTCCACTTTTCAGGTACTTAAGTTTTATTAAATTAATTTAAAAAAAATAATATATGCTTTGTTTTATATCAAGAAAAAAAAATAAATGACCGAATTAGTTAAAAATGTTTTTTCTGTTTACTATTAATCTCCATACTGTGACTTTTCTATCAAAAGGAAAATACCTAGAAAATTTTAATCACAAAAAAAGTTATGTCAAATTTAGTCTATCAGCAAAAACAACAAGTGTCCAGTTAATTCTGCCGGTGAGAGTAGTTGAAAATTGTTTTGACATTTTCATGTCTTTGCTCTGGCACATAACCAAAATTATGTAACGAACTTATGTAACGATATTGTGTAACGATATTATGTAACGATATTATGTAACGAAATATCGAATTGTAAAGGGAGAGAAGTCTTCTAATATCGGATATCGATATTATGGTTTCGATATTATCGATATACCTAATATCGATATTTTCGTTTCGATATTGCAACCCTAAGAGAAGAGGGAAAGTGTGTGTCATGCGCACAATACGAAATTTGGTCAGTTGGGTTTTGGACCTTGAATAGTAAAGATGAAAATGTCGACATGGTTGCAGACTCGTATGCAAGCGTTCTTTTAAACAAAAATTTAACATCGCTTTCAACTGCATGATCATACCAGTAGTCACCGTGGCAGAGTGAGTTAGCGCGCTAGGCATTGTACGCATGATGACCTGGGTTCGATTCCCAGCGGGGCAGGAATTTTTTTAATTTCTTTTTACCTCTACATCTTATCCTAAAAATACAAATTGTCTTAGAGCAATTCTACTTCAGGACATCTAGAACATCTGGAATGTAAATTTTAGCCTATTATTAAAACCATTAGATAATGGTATCTATTTGAACCATTAGATACCTAGTCATTCAGACATGTTTCTGAAATTTGTTGGGTAGCTTTGATGTATATTGTAGTGCTTTATTCAGACTGTCAGCTGGAGACATAGAGTCCTATTACACTAATAGTTTAGCATTATGGAGAGAATTGATCTTAATCAAAGTGGCTCGTTATGATTGGCAGTCTTTTGGATTTCCCACAATTTAATTTCAATATCAGTGTCTACAAATAATATTGAACTTACCTCAGTAACATGGGTAGGAATCTTTGCCACAAAAAGTTTAACCTCTGTATCCTGCCGCAAATTTCTGAAATATATTTGAAAAGACAACATCCATCAGTAAATATTTCTTTCATATTTCAGCATATTTTTTAAAAAAAGTATTTTGTAAAATTAGAAGTAAAATTAGATCTGGGATTTGAAATTTGGTTGATTTCATTTTAAGGTATCACAACAGTGGCAAAGCCAGGATTTCATTTTGGGGGAGGGGGGAGCAAAAATTTCATTGAGAGAAATGTTCAGAAAACTGATCAAAATTTTAAAAAATGCAAAAATATATTATATTGAAAGTGCCATTTTTCTTTTATATTATAGTGGTTTATGTACTTAAATGCCTAAATAGTGCCTCAAAGATTTTTTTCAAATATCACAGGAAAACCCTATTGAAATTGAGGAAATGTCCTCAAATCATGCAGCAGGTGGCTATTTTTAAGGTTGTAGGTAATATTACAAGTAGGATCTAAAACCATTAGATACCTAGTCATTCAGACAACTTTTTATAAAAATCCCAGTGATAAAAATCAAGGAAGACTATCCAAATCAATATTCTTGGATAACACCATAGGCAAAATTTCAGGGAGTGATCATGTCAAAGTCCAAGGATTAACAATTAAAAATTAAATTACCAGTCAGATTCCATGAAAGCAACACAGGCAGCTTTTTTTAAAAAGGACACATAAGTGAACAGAAAATGCACATCAAAATCATGCTTAGGGCAGAAAATGTCCATAAAATTGATAAAGAGAGGTACTTGTGGTGAAGTTGGCTTGCTCTGAACCACATATTATTTCTATGTGTGATCAACCATCTTGAGAATTTGGGCTTTTTCTTTGTAAACCATTAAATTATACCCTTGGGAACTGGAAGCTTGCCTGGCTTATTAGGATTGTCTAGTGATCTAGTCCATTCTCTGTTTATAGTCCTGTAGTGGGACACTGGTCTTCTCCCTGTTAAACATCTCCCAGCCAGTGGTGTGTTGATATGCTACTAAATGCATTGGTTTTTTTGAGAACTGATCTAATATCCACACAATACTATTAATATGTTTTGTTTTTTTTTCACTTTAATTAAAGAGGCAGTATTCTCCTGATGGAGCTCTTCCATCCAACCACTATATAATTAATTAATATTCATTTCCAGATTTTAGGTATTTCATCAGGGATGCCTTGAAAGAGACCAAATCAGGTGAGTCCCTAATGTCCCTATGAAGAGAATTCCACACCCTAGCTACAGACACATGGTAAGAGTAACCAAATGTCTGCGTTCTATGGCATGGAATTTCCAGGAGACTCAGGAACAGAAATCTTCTTGTTTGAAGATAACTCCAAGTTTCCCAGAAATATTGCATCACAAAACTTTAACAGAGAATGTGACTAAAAATACTTACTGCTTACTGTAGGACATCAGTCTTTTGGGTAATGTGCTACCAACAGAGCCAATCATATAAGAATTTTCCACTGGATTCTCAAAGTGCTCTCTCATTGGATCAAACTTTTGCCACAAGGCCTCTTCATCTTCCTCCGCCATCTCTAATGGATAACTTGAGAGTTCTCTTTAATGATGGTAGAAATCTATTTGAGATAGATAGTTTCTACTCATCAGAACCTTGCTTGAAGCTTCTGAAACAAAGAGATTGATAGGAATTTTTGTCCATGTAGGCACCATTTTTAATTCATTCCATGTAATTATTGAAGTTGTAAGTATGAGGGAAATGGAAATTATTTTTTGGAAAACAAATGTAGGTATGTAGTTTGTTTGTTTTATTAGGGTTTAAAGTCGTAAACATTCGCAGGAAACTGATAAATTCGCTTCCCACTACCCACATTAACCTCACATAGCCTGGGCTGGGCCGTTTTCAGTTTTCCTTACCTCGGGATGCGGGATAAACACTGTATGTTATATGATCTCAGTGGGATTAGTCTGTAGAACCTGGAAAAGTTCAAGATGTGATAAGAATTCAAAAAATTCGCGGTTACCTCCCCTACTTTAAACCACTTAAAATAAAATACGCTTATCTGGGATATACAGGGTGCAATAAAATGTGCCAATATTTATTATAGCTTTCAAAATGTCCATTTAAATTTTTACTCGAGAAAATACCAGTTTCCGCAGAGAACTCGTTTTCTTATGACATTACATAGAAAAATCTGAGTTGCTCTTGGAAAGATGAGAAATATCATTGTTCATAATAAATTTATTATCTAAAAGACATCTTATTATTCACATAAAATGCCGTAAAATCCTATGAAGAGAGACTGGAATGGAAAATCACAAGTTCTTTAGTTCTTTTCTAATTTCCTACTTATAGAAATAAAAAACGAAAACTAATTGTAGCAACGAATTTGATTATTCAACAGGGTTGAAAATAAACCATAAGCAACATTTATCTACTTAAAAAATCCCACGAATAAATTATTTTTTATTCTAATTTAACTATCCATTTTTCTATTTTACTTTAATAGTCTATTTTTTTACCTAAAAATAGGTTCTTTATCTGAGACATTATTATCTGCCAACATACCGGTACGGATAAGCAATTAAGCATTAAAGACGTAGCATTAAAGACGTCCGTATGATAATTATTTTAAATTTAAATTACTATTTGAAATTTGTACATACTCTGATTCAATAGAGCTCCTTCATCCGAAGAGCTCCTTCATCCGAAGAGCTCATTAAGAGTCCTTCATCCGAAGGGCTCCTTCATCCGAGGAGCTCCTTCATCCGAAGAGCTCCTTCATCCAAAGAGCTCCTTCATCCGAAGAGCTCCTTCATCCGAAGAGCTCCTTCATCCGAAGAGCTCATTAAGAGTCCTTCATCCGAAGAGCTCATTAAGAGTCCTTCATCCGAAGAGCTCCTTCATCCGAAGAGCTCCTTCATCTGAAGAGCTCCTTCATCTGAAGAGCTCCTTCATCCGAAGAGCTCCTTCATCTGAAGAGCTCCTGCATCCAAAGAACTCCTTCATCCAAAGAACTCCTTCATCCAAAGAACTCCTTTAAAGTACTCTTATCCAAAGAGCTCCTTCATCCGAAGAGCTCCTTCATCCAAGAACTCATTATCATAGAACTCATTCATCCGAAGGCTCCTTCATCCTAAGAATCATTTTCAAAATTCTGAAAACTCACAACACAAAAAATCTTCTCTTACAGAATCTATTCATCCACATTTCAATAAAGTGGAGATGAAATTCAAGAGGCATAAGAATTATAGACAAAGCATACTTAATCGAGAGTTAAGAAGTGTCGATGCTCCTTCATGAAGCTACGACAATCCTGACTTAGCCAACAGAAGCTTTACAAAAACCCTCTAATAATCTCCCAAAGTTTCCTATGAACAGTTTAAGATTTAATGACTATTTCCAGCCCCTCCACGCAGGTGCAATCTTTTAAAAGTCCTGTAAAACAAAAAAATAGACCAAGAATTATATACAAAATAGATGAAATTAGGAATTATAGGACAACATATATAGGTTTAAGTATTTCTATTTAAAGTACGCAATGTGATTACCACAGGTTACAAAACTTATAATTCTATTCGTAAGTATGATAGATTATGTTTCCAAGGTGGCATTTGTAAACAAAGAATAAAAAATATAAAGACAAAAGTCTGCCAAGAATATAGTAGAACTAGAAAGACATAAGACACACAGCAACACAGAGCAAGCCAGAGTCAAACAGACAGAGAAAGATAGAGACATAGAGCTACAGACTTGCAGACACATAGTCTGAGAGAGACATAGAGCAACAGAGAGACATAGAGACACAGACAAGCAGACACCGAGACAAATAGACAGAGAAACATAGAGACATAGAGCTACAGACTTGCAGACGCATAGTCTGAGAGAGACATAGAGCAACAGAGAGACATAGAGACACAGACAAGCAGACACCGAGACAAATAGACAGAGAAACATAGAGACATAGAGCTACAGACTTGCAGACACATAGTCTGAAAGAGACATAGAGCAAGAGAGAGACAGATACATTGAGAGACATATTGACAAAGACAAGCAGACACAGAGACATAAAGCTACAGAGACAAAAAGACAGAGAAACAAAGAGACATAGAGCTACAGACTTGCAGACACATAGTTTGAAAGAGACATAGAACAAGAGAGAGACAGATACATTGAGAGACATATAGACACAGACAAGCAGACACAGAGACATAAAGCCAAAAAGACAGAAAAACAAAGAGACATAGAGCTACAGACTTGCATACACATAGTCTGAGAGAGACAAAGAGCAACAGAGAGACATAGAAACACAGACAAGCAGACAACGAGACATAAAGCCTCAGAGACAAATAGACAGAGAAACATAGAGCTACGGATGTGCAGACACATAGTTTGAGAGAGACAAAGAGCAACAGAGAGACATAGAGACACAGACAAGCAGACACCGAGACAAATAGACAGAGAATCATAGAGACATCGAGCTACAGACTTGCAGACACATAATCTGAGAGAGACATAGAGGCACAGAAAGACATAGAGACACAGACAAGCAGACACCGAGACATAAAGCCACAGAGACAAATAGACAGAGAAACATAGAGACATAGAGCTACAGACTTTCAGACACATAGTCTGAGAAAGACAAAGAGCAACAGAGAGACAGAGACACAGACATGCCGACACAGAGACATAAAGCCTCAGAGAAAAATAGACACATATAGACAGAGAAACACAGAGACATAGAGACACAGACAAGCAGACACCGAGACATAAAGCCACAGAGACAAATGGACAGAGAAACATAGAGACAGAGAGCTACAGACTTGCAGACACATAGTCTGAGAGAGACAAAGAACAAGAGAGAGGCATAGAGACACAGACAAGCAGACACCGAGACATAAAGCCATAGAGACATATAGACAGAGTGACATAGGGACAGAGAGCTACAGACTTGCAGACACATAGTCTGAGAGAGACAAAGAGCAACAGAGAGACATAGAGACACAGACAAGCAGATACAGATATATAAATCCACAGAGACAATAAGACACACATTTTACAGAGAGACATAGAGCCACAGACATGCAGACACATAGTCTGAGAGAGACATAGAGCAACAGAGAGACTTAAAGACACGGACAAGCAGACACAGAGACAAAGCCACAGAGACAAATAGACAGAGAAACATAGAGAAATAGAGCTACAGACTTGCAGACACATAGTCTGAGAGACACAAAGAGTTACAGAGAGACATTGAGACACAGACAAGCAGACACCGAGACAAATAGACAGAGAAACATAGAGACATAGAGCTACAGACTTGCAGATACATAGTCTGAGAGAGACATAGAGACACAGACAAGCAGACACCGAGACATAAAGCCACAGAATTTTTGAATTTGAATTTGAATATTTTCTTTATTTGCATGAATCATATTTTATACATTATTATAATCACCTCCTAAGATAAGTCTACCTTATTTGGAGGTGGGCTCTCCTCTAAATTTAAAAGAATAATATAATAATTTTACAATTGTGCAAATTTTTTCTAAGCAAGGTATAGGTACATAGTATTTGAAATAATATTGTACTAGACAAATAGACAGAGAAACATAGAGCTACGGATGTGCAGACAGACTTTCAGACACAGTCTGAGAGAGACATAGAGACACAGACAAGCAGACACCGAGACAAAGCCACAGAGACATATAGACAGAGTGATATAGGGACAGAGCTACAGACTTGCAGACACATAGTCTGAGAGAGACAAAGAGCAACAGAGAGACATAGAGACACAGACAAGTAGATACAGATACATAAATCCACAGAGACAAAAAGACACACATTTTACAGAGAAACATAGAGCCACAGACATGCAGACACATAGTCTGAGAGAGACATAGAGCAACAGAGAGATTAAGAGACACGGACAAGCAGACACAGAGACATACAGCCACAGAGACAAATAGACAGAGAAACAAAGAGACATAGAGCTACAGACTTAAAGACACATAGTCTGAAAGAGACATAGAGCAACACAGAGACATAGAGACACAGACAAGCAGACACCGAGACAAATAGACAGAGAAACATAGAGACATAGAGCTACAGACTTGCAGATACATAGTCTGAGAGAGACATAGAGCAACAGAGAGACATAGAGACACAGACAAGCAGACACCGAGACATAAAGCCACAGAATTTTTGAATTTGAATTTTTAACTTTATTTACAATAATTTAGTATTACAAAATATTTACCTCTTAAGCTAATTCTAACTTATTTAGAGGTAAGCTCAAATAGACAGAGGTAAGAGACAAATAGACAGAGAAACAAAGAGACATAGAGCTACAGACTTGCAGACACATAGTCTGAGAGAGACATAGAGCAAGAGAGAGACAGATACATTGAGAGACATATAGACACAGACAAGCAGACACAGAGACATTAAGCAACAGAGACAAAAAGACACATATATAGACAGAAAGACATTGAGCCAAAGACATGCAGACACATAGTCTGAGAGAGACATAGAGCAACAGAGAGACAAAGAGCCACAGACTTGCAGACACATAGTCTAAGAGAAACATAGAGCAACAGAGAGACAGATACAAAGAGAGACATAGAGACACAGACAAGCAGATACAGATACATAAATCTGTGACAAATAGACAGAGAAACATAGACACATAGAGCTACAGACTTGCAGATACATAGTCTGAGAGAGACATAGAGACAAAGACAATCAGACACCGAGACATAAAGCCACAGAGACAAATAGACAGAGAAACATAGAGCTACGGATGTGCAGACACATAGTTTGAGAGAGACAAAGAGCAGCATAGAGACATAGAGACACAGACAAGCAGACACCGAGACATAAAGCCACAGAGACAAATAGACAGATAAACATAGAGACAGAGCTACAGCCTTGCAGACACATAGTCTGAAAGAGACAAAGAGCAACAGAGAGACATAGAGACACAGACAAGCAGACACCGAGACATAAAGCCACAGAGACATGTAGACAGAGTGACACTGAGACATAGAGCTACAGACTTGCAGACACATAGTCTGAGAGAGACAAAGAGCAACAGAGAGACATAGAGACACAGACAAGCAGACACCGAGACATAAAACCACAGTGACAAATAGACAGAGAAACAAAGAGACATAGAGTTACAGACTTTCAGACACAGTTTGAGAGAGACATAGAGACACAGACAAGCAGACACCGATACATAAAGCCACAGAGACAAATAGACAGAGAAACATAGAGACATAGAGCTACAGACTTTCCGACACATAGTCTGAGAAAGACAAAGAGCAATAGAGAGACATAGAGACACAGACATGCCGACACAGAGACATAAAGCCTCAGAGAAAAATAGACACATATAGACAAAGAAACACAGAGACATAGAGACACAGACAAGCAGACACCGAGACATAAAGCCACAGAGACAAATGGACAGAGAAACATAGAGACAGAGAGCTACAGACTTGCAGACACATAGTCTGAGAGAGACAAAGAACAACAGAGAGACATAGAGACACAGACAAGCAGACACCGAGACATAAAGCCACAGAGACATATAGACAGAGTGACATAGGGACAGAGCTACAGACTTGCAGACACATAGTCTGAGAGAGACAAAGAGCAACAGAGAGACATAGAGACACAGACAAGCAGATACAGATATATAAATCCACAGAGACAAAAAGACACACATTTTACAGAGAGACATAGAGCCACAGACATGCAGACACATAGTCTGAGAGAGACATAGAGCAACAGAGAGATTAAGAGACACGGACAAGCAGACACAGAGACATACAGCCACAGAGACAAATAGACAGAGAAACAAAGAGACATAGAGCTACAGACTTAAAGACACATAGTCTGAAAGAGACATAGAGCAACACAGAGACATAGAGACACAGACAAGCAGACACCGAGACAAATAGACAGAGAAACATAGAGACATAGAGCTACAGACTTGCAGATACATAGTCTGAGAGAGACATAGAGCAACAGAGAGACATAGAGACACAGACAAGCAGACACCGAGACATAAAGCCACAGAATTTTTGAATTTGAATTTTTAACTTTATTTACAATAATTTAGTATTACAAAATATTTACCTCTTAAGCTAATTCTAACTTATTTAGAGGTAAGCTCAAATAGACAGAGGTAAGAGACAAATAGACAGAGAAACAAAGAGACATAGAGCTACAGACTTGCAGACACATAGTCTGAGAGAGACATAGAGCAAGAGAGAGACAGATACATTGAGAGACATATAGACACAGACAAGCAGACACAGAGACATTAAGCAACAGAGACAAAAAGACACATATATAGACAGAAAGACATTGAGCCAAAGACATGCAGACACATAGTCTGAGAGAGACATAGAGCAACAGAGAGACAAAGAGCCACAGACTTGCAGACACATAGTCTAAGAGAAACATAGAGCAACAGAGAGACAGATACAAAGAGAGACATAGAGACACAGACAAGCAGTACAGATACATAAATCTGTGACAAATAGACAGAGAAACATAGACACATAGAGCTACAGACTTGCAGATACATAGTCTGAGAGGACAATAGAGACAAAGACAATCAGACACCGAGACATAAGCCACAGAGACAAATAGACAGAGAAACATAGAGCTACGGATGTGCAGACACATAGTTTGAGAGAGACAAAGAGCAGCATAGAGAGACATAGAGACACAGACAAGCAGACACGAGACATAAAGCCACAGGACAAATAGACAGATAAACATAGAGACAGAGCTACAGCCTTGCAGACATAGTCTGAAAGAGACAAAGAGCACAGAGAGACATAGAGACACAGACAAGCAGACACCGAGACATAAAGCCACAGAGACATATAGACAGAGTGACATAGGGACAGAGCTACAGACTTGCAGACACATAGTCTGAGAGAGACAAAGAGCAACAAGAGACATAGAGACACAGACAAGCAGTACAGAATATAAATCCACAGAGACAAAAAGACACACATTTTACAGAGAGACATAGAGCACAGACATGCAGACACATAGTCTGAGAGGAGACATAAGAGCAACACAGAGAGACTTTAGAGACACGGAAACAGCAGACACAGAGACATAAAGCACAGAGACAAAAAGACAAGAGAAAACAAGAGACTTAGAGCCACAGAAGACAAATAGACAGAGAAAACTTAGACCTACGATTTGCAAACACATAGTTGAGAGAGACAAAGAGAACAAGACTAGCAGACACGAACATAAAGCACAGAGACAAAGGACAGAGAAACATAGAGACATAGAGCTACAGACTTGCAGACACATAGTCTGAGAGAGACAAAGAGCAACAGAGAGACATAGAGAACACAGACAAGCAGACACCGAGACATAAAACCACAGTGACAAATAGACAGAGAAACAAAGAGACATAGAGTTACAGACTTTCAGACACAGTCTGAGAGGGACATAGAGACACAGACAAGCAGACACCGATACATAAAGCCACAGAGACAAATAGACAGAGAAACATAGAGACATAGAGCTACAGACTTTCCGACACATAGTCTGAGAAAGACAAAGAGCAATAGAGAGACATAGAGACACAGACATGCAGACACAGAGACATAAAGCCTCAGAGAAAAATAGGACAACATATAGACAAAGAAAACACAGAGACATAGAGACACAGACAAGCAGACACCGAGACATAAAGCCACAGAGACAAATGGACAGAGAAAACATAGAGACAGTAGAGCTACAGACTTGCAGACACAAGTTGAAGAGACAAAGAACAACAGAGAGACATAGAGCAGACAGCAGAGCAGAGACACCGAGACATAAAGCCACAGAGACATATAGACAGAGTGACATAGGGACAGAGCTACAGACTTGCAGACACATAGTCTGAGAGAGACAAAGAGCAACAGAGAGACATAGAGACACAGACAAGCAGATACAGATATATAAATCCACAGAGACAAAAAGACACACATTTTACAGAGAGACATAGAGCCACAGACATGCAGACACATAGTCTGAGAGAGACATAGAGCAACAGAGAGACTTAGAGACACGGACAAGCAGACACAGAGACATAAAGCCACAGAGACAAATAGACAGAGAAACATAGAGACTTAGAGCCACAGAGACAAATAGACAGAGAAACTTAGACCTACGGACTTGCAAACACATAGTTTGAGAGAGACAAAGAGACACAGACTAGCAGACACCGAGACATAAAGCCACAGAGACAAATGGACAGAGAAACATAGAGACATAGAGCTACAGACTTGCAGACACATAGTCTGAGAGAGACAAAGAGCAACAGAGAGACATAGAGACACAGACAAGCAGACACCGAGACAAATAGACAGAGAAACAAAGAGACATAGAGCTACAGACTTGCAGACACATAGTCTGAGAGAGACAAAGAGCAACAGAGAGACAAAGAGACACAGACAAGCAGACACCAAGACATAAAACCACAGAGACAAATAGACAGAGAAACATAGAGACATAGAGCTACAGACTTGCAGACACATAGTCTGAGAGAGACATAGAGCAAGAGAGAGACATATAGACACAGACAAGCAGACACAGAGACATAAAGCAACAGAGACAAAAAGACACATATATAGACAGAAAGACATTGAGCCAAAGACATGCAGACACATAGTCTGAGAGAGACATAGAGCAACAGAGAGACAAAGAGCCACAGACTTGCAGACACATAGTCTAAGAGAAACATAGAGCAACAGAGAGACAGATACAAAGAGAGACATAGAGACACAGACAAGCAGATACAGATACATAAATCTGTGACAAATAGACAGAGAAACATAGACACATAGACCTACAGACTTGCAGATACATAGTCTGAGAGAGACATAGAGACAAAGACAAGCAGACACCGAGACATAAAGCCACAGAGACAAATAGACAGAGAAACATAGAGCTACGGATGTGCAGACACATACACTGAGGCAAAAATTTAGCGGAACGGGTAGGTATTTTCTCATATAATGTGTGTATTTCTTGTTGGACAAAAGCATTTTTCATATTTTTTCTAATTGAGGAAATCACACAAAAATTGGTACAGAAATAGCAAAAACATGAAGACCAATTTTCATAATTGAATGAAGTGCTTGTCATTGTCGACCTTTCCCATACAGGGTGTACAAAAAAACAGTTTCTCAATGATTTTTTCAAAATTCATTATTTTGGATTAAGAGTAATATTGTCTTGCTTTATGTATTGATCCTCATTCTTTCTTGGCTCAAAAATGTTGAGCCTTGATGGACACGTCACTATTCCTCTGAATCCAAAATAATGAATTTTAAAAAAAATCATTGAAAAACAGTTTTTTTCTACACCCTGTATGGGAAAGACCGACAGTGACAAGTACTTTATTCAATTTTGAAAATTGGCTTTCATGTCTTTGCTATCTCTGTACCAATTTTTGTGTGATTTCCGCAATCAGAAAAAATATCAAAAATGTTTTTGTCCAACAAGAAATACACAAGTTATACGAGAAAAAAACTACCCGTTCCGCTAATTTTGTGCCTCAGTGTAGTTTGAGAGAGACAAAGAGCAACATAGAGACATAGAGACACAGACAAGCAGACACCGAGACATAAAGCCACAGAGACAAATAGACAGATAAACATAGAGACATAGAGCTACAGCCTTGCAGACACATAGTCTGAAAGAGACAAAGAGCAACAGAGAGACATAGAGACACAGACATGACGACACAGAGACATAAAGCCACAGAGACATGTAGACAGAGTGACACTGAGACATAGAGCTACAGACTTGCAGACACATAGTCTGAGAGAGACATAGAGTAAGAGAGAGACAAAGGGACACAGACAAGCAGACACAGAGACATAAAGCCTCAGAGACAAATAAACACACATATAGACAGAGAAACATAGAGACATTGAGCCAAAGACATGCAGACACATAGTCTGAGAGAGACATAGAGCAACAGAGAGACAAATAGCCACAGACTTGCAGACACATAGTCTAAGAGAAACATAGAGCAACAGAGAGACAGATGCAAAGAGAGACATAGAGACACAGACAAGCAGATACAGATACAAAAAGCCACAGAGACAAAATGACACACATTTTACAGAGAGACATGCAGACACAAGTCTGAGAGAGACATAGAGCAACAGATAGAGACACATACAAGCAGACACAGAGACATAAAGCTACAGAGACAAAAGACAGAGAAACAAAGAGACATAGAGCTACAGACTTGCATACACATAGTCTGAGAGAGACAAAGAGCAACAGAGAGACATAGAGACACAGACAAGCAGACACAGAGACATAAAGCCACAGAATTTTTTTGAATTGAATAAAATGCTTGTTTATTTTTAATAATTAAATTACAATAAAAAATCTCCTAAGCTAATTCTAACTTATAATGGAGATTTGCTCCTCTCTTGTTAATGACTAACTAACTTAAACTAATTTGTACTTAAAATTGCTATGATTAAAGTTGTTTTGAATACATACATAGTTTCATATCAATAGAAAATATGTTTTGGATGGAGTATTTTGCCGCAGTAGATATAAGTAATGCCACAAAGTAAAGTAGATTAAAGCCAAAATCGACATTTCATAATAAAGGTAAGATATGAACATAATTAATAGGTAGGTATGTAAAATATAAGAGATATAAAGTATAAGCTAATAAAGAGATAATAAGAGACAAATAGACAGAGAAACCTAGAGCTACGGATGTGCAGACACATAGTTTGAGAGAGACAAAGAGCAACAGAGAGACATAGAGACACAGACAAGCAGACACCGAGACATAAAGCCACAGAGACAAATAGACAGAGAAACATAGAGACATAGAGCTACAGACTTGCAGACACATAGTCTGAGAGAGACATAGAGCAACAGAGAGACATAGAGACACAGACAAGCAGACAACGAGACAAAGCCTCAGAGAAAAATAGACACATATAGACAGAGAAACACAGAGACAAAGAGCCACAGACTTGCAGACACATAGTCTGAGAGAAACATAGAGCAACAGAGAGATAGATACAAAGAGAGACATAGAGACACAGACAAGCAGATACAGATACATAAACAAAAAGACACACATTTTACACAGAGACAAAAAGACACACATTTTACAGAGAGACATAGAGCCACAGACATGCAGACACAATCTGAGAGAGACATAGAGCAACAGATAGAGACACATACAAGCAGACACAAAGACATAAAGCCACAGAGACAAATAGACAGAGAAACATTGAGACATAGAGCTACAGACTTGCAGACACATGGTCTGAGAGAGACATAGAGCAACAGAGAGACAAAGAGACACAGACAAGCAGACACCGAGACATAAAGCCACAGAGACAAATAGACAGAGAAACAAAGAGACATAGAGCTACAGACTTGCAGACACATAGTCTGAGAGAGACATAGAGCAAGAGAGAGACAGATACATTGAGAGACATATAGACACAGACAAGCAGACACAGAGACATAAAGCAACAGAGACAAAAAGACACATATACAGACAGAGTGACATTGAGCCAAAGACATGCAGACACATAGTCTGAGAGAGACATAGAGCAATAGAGAGACATAGGGACACAGACAAGCAGACACAGAGACATAAAGCCACAGAGACAAATAAACACACATATAGACAGAGAAACATAGAGACATTGAGCCAAATACATGCAGACACATAATCTGAGAGAGACATAGAGCAACAGAGAGACATAGAGACACAGACAAGCAGACACAGAGACATAAAGCCACACAGACAAATAGACAGAGAAACATAGAGACATAGAGCTACAGACTTGCAGACACATTGTCTGAGAGAGACATAGAGCAACAGAGAGACATAGAGACACAGACAAGCAGACACAGAGACATAAAGGCACAGAAACAAATAGACACACATATATAGACAGAGAGACACAGAGACATAGAGCTACAGACACGGTCTGAGAGAGACATAGGGGAACAGAGAGACAGATACAATGAGAGACATAGAGACAAAGACAAGCAAACACAGAGACATCAAGCCACAGAGACAAATAGACACACATATAGACAGAGAGACACAGATACATAGAGCCACAAGCAAAATAAAAAAGGCTGTGAAACACTCATCTCTAGCCACAAGCTGAAAAGAAAAGACACACATTAGGTCAGTGGTTACCTACTCGCTTGCCATAAAGAAGGCCCAGGGTTCGATCCTCGGAGCTGACAAAAAACTTGTATTTTAAAATCGTTTGTATGAGAAACTCTCTGGTTCGCTCTTGTTGACCCACCACTAGAATGATAAATATTGTGTCACATCTCGCCCATCAGAGGAGAGGCATACTACGGAATGGGCAAGCTACAATACAGACCACAAGCAAAATAAAAAAGGCTGTGAAACACTCATATCTAGCCACAAGCTGAAAAAATTAACACTGAGATGACACATGACCCTATTCTGAAACAAGTAGAAAAGTCAAATAATAATCTTGAGAAGAAAAGACACACGATGTTGCAGAAAGAACTGTATGTGAAAGTGGCAGAAAACATTAACCTAATGCTAAAAGGGAAAGTAACAACACTTGGTGTCGGAAGACCTTGTTGAGAAATTTGAAACTCGCATAAAACATAAACCTGATTTTTGTAAAAGAAAATAAACAGCAAGATGACGGAAGAACTTGATGAGAGACAGATAAAATACTTAAAAGACAAGATGGAAAGAAAAGATGCTCGAAGTTGCATGAAGATCTGCTTGGCTGGAGGAAGCATAAAACGAAAACCAAAAAGTAATGGTTACATTAAGATGCCGGAAGATCTGCTTGTGAAACTGAAAGAAAACACATAAGGAGCTGAAATAGAAAATTAGAACCAAGATGAGAGAAGAACTTGATGTGAAACTGGTCTCAAACACAAACTCAAACATGAACATAAAGGAAACACTAAACTATCGGTAGAACTTGGTATGACACAGGTAAAACACGAAGTCTATTCTGAAAAGGAAGAGAGCCACAAGCTGAAAAGAAAAGACACACATTGGGTCAGTGGTTACCTACTCGCTTTCCATAAGGAAGGCCCAGGGTTCGATCCTCGGAGCCGACAAAAAATTTGTATTCTAAAGTTGTTTACAATCTTTTGTAAAAAATGTACAATCATTTTTTTTTATATATATTTTTATTCTATTTTAATTTTTTTATATATTCCTTTTTTTATATTTTATAAATACTGTTTTTTTCTCTTATCATGACGTTGTGAACATACTCTTTGTATAAATTGCACAATAAAACAATTACATTACATTACATTACATTACAAACTCTCTGGTGCGCTCTTGTTGACCCACCACTAGAATGATAAATACTGTGTCACATCTCGCCCATCAGAGGAGAGGCATACTACGGAATGGGCAAGCTACAATACAGACCACAAGCAAAATAAAAAAGGCTGTGAAACACTCATATCTAGCCACAAGCTGAAAAAATTAACACTGAGATGACACATGACCCTGTTCTGAAACAAGTAGAAAAGTCAAATAATAATCTTGAGAAGAAAAGACACACGATGTTGCAGAAAGAACTGTATGTGAAAGTGGCAGAAAACATTAACCTAATGCTAAAAAGGAAAGTAAACAACACTTGGTGTCGGAAGACCTTGTTGAGAAATTTGAAACTCGCATAAAACATAAACCTGATTTTTGTAAAAGAAAATAAACAGCAAGATGACGGAAGAACTTGATGAGAGACAGATAGAATACTCAAAAGACAAGATGGAAAGAAAAGATGCTCGAAGTTGCATGAAGATCTGCTTGGCTGGAGGAAGCATAAAACGAAAACCAAAAAGTAATGGTTACATTAAGATGCCGGAAGATCTGCTTGTGAAACTGAAAGAAAACACATAAGGAGCTGAAATAGAAAATTAGAACCGAGATGAGAGAAGAACTTGATGTGAAACTGGTCTCAAACACAAACTCAAACATGAACATAAAGGAAACACTAAACTATCGGTAGAACTTGGTATGACACAGGTAAAACACGAACTCTATTCTGAAAAGGAAGAGAGCTACAAGCTGAAAAGAAAAGACACACATTGGGTCAGTGGTTACCTACTCGCTTTCCATAAGGAAGGCCCAGGGTTCGATCCTCGGAGCCGACAAAAAATTTGTATTCTAAAGTTGTTTACAATCTTTTGTAAGAGAAACTCTCTGGTGCGCTCTTGTTGACCCACCACTAGAATGATAAATATTGTGTCACATCTCGCCCATCAGAGGAGAGGCATACTACGGAATGGGCAAGCTACAACACAGACCACAAGCAAAAAAAAGGCTGTGAAACACTCATCTCTAGCCACAAGCTGAATAGAAAAGACACAAATTAGGTCAGTGGTTACCTACTCGCTTGCCATAAAGAAGGCTCAGGGTTCAATGCTCGGAGCTGACAAAAAATTTGTAATTTAAAATTGTTTACAATCGTTTGTAAAAGAAACTCTCTGGTTCGCTCTTGTTGACCCACTACTTGAATAGAAAATATTGTGTCACATCTCGTCCATCAGAGGAGAGGCATACTACGGAATGGGCAAGCTACAACACAGACCACAAGCAAAATAAAAAAAGGCTGTGAAACACTCATCTCTAGCCACAAGCTGAAAAGAAAAGACACAAATTAGGTCGGTGGTTACCTACTCGCTTGCCATAAAGAAGGCCCAGGGTTCGATCCTCGGAGCTGACAAAAAATTTGTAATTTAAAATTGTTTACAATCGTTTGTAAAAGAAAGTCTCTGGTTCGCTCTTGTTGACCCACTACTTGAATAGAAAATATTGTGTCACATCTCGTCCATCAGAGGAGAGGCACACTACGGAATGGGCAAGCTACAACACAGACCACAAGCAAAATAAAAAAAGGCTGTGAAACACTCATCTCTAGCCACAAGCTGAAAAGAAAAGACACACATTAGGTTAGTGGTTACCTACTCGCTTGCCATAAGGAAGGCCCAGGGGTCGATCCTCGGCGCCGACAAAAAAATTGTATTCTAAAATTGGCTGAAAGTACATGAAATGCATGGGAACTATGTTTTCCGTAACCTTACACTCTGCCGGGCTGTCTCTTTCTTTGTATAGGCGTTCTTCACACCTCGGCCGAGGTGTTTGATAAAAAAAGCCAGCGTCAATGGCGTGTTTAATGGACCGGTTCTCGTAGGATCACCAAAGTTAGGCAACGTCCAGCGAGTGGAAGACTTCGTGATGTTGGCATTCCGGCCCAACCCAGGCTGGGTGAGGTTAATGTAAGCAGCAGGTTTGTGAGTTTCCTGTAAACGAAGGGTAATAGCCCCGTTGTGATATGACCATTCAATTAAAAGCGAAATTAAACCCAATTAAAAAAAAAAAAACTTACCTTAATATTCTCCAGAAACTCCAGCTGACTGAGGATGCAGTAGGGCTTGTCAAATCGTTCGTACTTGCTGATCTTCTGAATTACAGTGGCGCGGCGTACGAGAACAACTGGAAAGCAAAACCAAAACATAAATATAATATGTAGGGTTGTATGTAGGCAGACGAAAAAGAAAAGCAAGAATTTCTCTAGTCCTACCTCGTATACAATGAAAATCATCACACATTTTTAGAATAATTAATTCATAAAAGTTATGATTGGTATTGTAAACAAAATCAAACTCTTTCGACACGGAATGAGCTACACAGTAAATCGCATTTTGTCCGGATAATGTAGCAGCATCCCTAAAATATTTTTTCCACCGGCCGCGCCTGCACCCTACAGGTAAGTTACATGCAACAATGTATTTTCAACCCCTTTAATATGACAGTACTCATCACCCGGCCTCAGTGACTCATCACCCTGCCTCAGTGACTACTAAGCGCCGCATTACAATAAAGATAAGCCAGTACAGTCACTAAAGTTTAGGAACGTCCAGTGAGGCCAGGACCTGGTGACCACTAAAATCCAGAATATTTGTGATTTTCCAGAGAATAAGAGTTAAAAAAACCGTCTCAAATGTTCTATGTGTTATTTTTTTACTCCGTTTTGAACTGCATGGTCATATTATCATGGGGGTTTTACCCTCTATTCACTAGAAATTCCCAAACCAGCTACTCAGGTTAACTCACCCAGCCTGAGTGGGGAAGGAAATAGCCAGCATCACGAGAGTTCAAATTTTAATGGTCACCCATCCAAGTCCTAAAGTCGCTGAACGATGCTTAACTTCAATGACAAAAAGAGAACTGGTATATCCAACGTGCCATTCATGCTGGCTTTAAAAAGAATATTTATCATAGGTCATCACAAATAGTGCTTTATTTAAGTGCCAGCTTTAAGTGCCACCTTATGAAACAGGGTTAAAGTTAAGCTAAGACACGCCTCCAAGTCGGAGTTTCAACCAATCACAGCGCACTATAGCCAGAGTTAACACTTAGACGACCGGCATGGTTTTTCGTGAATTCTCTTGTGGGATAGGCGATAATACGGCTCTCCGACATTGTGTACCACCGGTGGTACACCCGGTCCATTCCGTACAAACGTGCGTGTACCACCATTGGTACACCCGGTCGTCTAAGTGTTGGGATAGTGTCCAACTGTACACTGTCCCTCAAGTGATCAAGTCCAACTATAGTGATCTGTATAAATAATAATACTCTTTGTGGTTACCACCAGGCGAGGTTAATGCTCAAAGCATTAACCTCAAGGGTTGGGTGGAAGAGATTGCCACAGGCAATAACCCCGCCCTTTAGGTAGGACATTATTGTTATTTTCTTTTATTTTTTACTTATTTATTTTGTCATTTGTTTGTATTTTTTTTTTTCTTTTCTTAATTTTATACTGTTACCTGTACTTTGTCCTCCTAATAAAGCTTTAAAAAAAAAATCATTTTCTACCACCTAACCATTAGAGTCTTATTATTAAGTGGTCACAAACTCAAATAAGGAAAAATTCATATTGGGTTGGATTCGAACAAATGGATCCCTACATTACCTGGATTACCGGACCAGCTCCTTAACCACAGATGCACAATTAGCATATTAGCATAAAGACAGGTAATATAAATAAAATAAGCCAGTGTCACTAGCACGTTCAATATATACCAGTTCTCGTAGGAGCACCGAAATTAAGCAACGTCCAGCGAGTGGAAGACTTCGTGGATGTTGGCATTCCGGCCCAACCCTGGCTGGGTGAGGTTAATGTAGGTAACAGGTTAGCAGGTTTGAGAGTTTCTTGTGAACGGAGGGTACTAGCCCCATCGTGATACGACCATTAAAAAAAAAAAGAAATTAAACCCAATTGAAAAAAACTTACCTAAATATTCTCCAGAAATTCCAAACTGAGGATGCAGTAGGGCTTGTCAAATCGTTCGTACTTGCTGATCCTCTGAATTACAGTGGCGCGGCGTACGAGAACAACTGGAAACAGAACCAAAACATAATTATAATATGTAGAATTGTTTTTAGAAGTTGTTGTAATAAAATGATGCTTGACACCTCCCGTTATTTGTTGAACGGTTCGACAGTTTCAACCAAACACAGCGCACTATAGCCCGGACTTAAGGGACAGTGTCCAACTGTACTCTGTCCCTTAGGTCCGTCTAGCATGAGCTCAGATTGAAACTCCGACTGTAGGGACGGTCTGGCTTATTATGTAGTAATCCCATTTTACAATTCACCCCTAAGAGCCAAAATATCATAAAATAAGATAAGCAACAAATAAGATAAGGACCAGTGAAGACTTTCCCTTCGCCGAGGTATGTGAATCGAAAGTCCAATTTAATGCATTGTCTCCCCTTATATTTGCTGTGATCTTATTTGATAATTTGATCATTAGGGCCAGATTAGAAAAGTAAGTCCTACTTGAGGTAATGGCTTTCATTATCCACCAGCCACAGCGCACCTGATTATTATCTCGCATGAGGGTCGGCTTCTCTAGTTCTCCTTGTAGTCCTATTTTATAATTTGGCCCTAACACCCAGCCTGGGTTGGGCCAGAATGCCAGCATCATGAAGTCTTTACTTCGCTAGATGTTACTTCACATCGGTGATCCTATGAGAAGTTATTCTCATGGGATCAAATTATTCAAATAAAAAGGTGATTTGTTCAACTTTTGGTATAATGGGACTTTTTTAAAAAAGAAAAGAAAAAAAGGTAGGTAACTGTGTTACGGAACCGCTTTGGGTCATTCCGAAAACGGATTTTTTTGCTCCGGTCGGGATTTGAACCCACAACCTCCGGGTCAGTAACCAATCCTCTCAATCACTGAGCCACGGAGGTCAAATGGTATAATGGTACTATCTACCTTGCACTGACAGTAGCGGCCGAATTATAAAGCGGGATTATATTTAATCTAAGTGGATATTATATTTAAACTATCCCTTAGCTTGGACTAAAGTGCGCTGTGATTGGTCGAAACTCCGACTTGAGGGAGTGTCTTAGCTTAACTTTAACTCTCTCTCATAATGTGGCCTAAATATAGCACTATTTGTTCTTATGATAAAATAATATAGTTTTTAAAGTCAGCGTCAATGGCACGTTGATTACAGCAAACTAGGACTTGGATGTGTGACCATACAAATTCAAACCCTCGTGATGCTGGCTGTTCCCGACCCCACTCAGGATGGTTTAGTATAATCTGAGTAGCTGATTCAGGAATTTCCATTAAATGGAGGGTGAAATACCCGTCGTTTTATGACCATGCAGTTGAAAGCGAAGTTAAAAAAAAAATATTGACATCGACATTTGAGACTTGCTTTTTACCCTCATTCCCCTGGAAACTCGCAAATATCCACAACCTCACCCAGCTTAGGTTGGGCCGCGAATAGATGCCTCGATTTCATTCTAGTATAAGGAAGGTTCGACTTTGTGTGGTCACCAAGTCCTGGCTTGCTAAAGTTCAGTGACCTTGACTAAAACTGAGCCTCATTTCAGAACGTTTTCTTACCCTCATTATACACAAATTTTACTTTCAATTGCCAAACAACACTCTGATATTCTGATTGGTTTATTTTGAACGATATTTGACGGTTAAAAGGGAGATTTAGGAATTTGAGAGTGAAAATGTTTTCTGAAATGAGTCCTTGGTGGTCTTATTTCTTATAAACAGGTTGGGGTCCCACAAGAAGAGCCCCAATTCTCACACCGACCTCTATTAGATCTATTGTGACCTCTTGGTGGTCTTAGCGTGACCATTTCCCATTTCTTTAAAATCCCTTAGCATTATTCACAGTACAGTTGTCTTTGGATCAATAAAAGTTAGGCAACGTCCAGCGATATCAAAACTTGGTGCGCGGACTGCGGGACCACTCCAATTCCAATGCTGGCTTTTTCCGACCCAACGAAGGCTGGGTTAGGTTCATGTGAGTTTCTTTTTTGTAAGATTTCAGCGAATGAAAGGTAAAACCTCGTCTCGAATGACTTATAATACATAATACAGGGTGTCCCTCCGAAGTCGAACAGCTCAAATTACTCGGCCCCTTTTATATTTGAAAATTAAAAAACACTGCCAATTATGGACTCTATACTTCCTCGTGATTGTTTCACATTGTTAACACGTGCCAATTTTGAGATTTTATACTAAATTACTTGTATCTCCAAAACGACTGCACCGATTTTCTTCAAATTTGTTTTATATGGTAGAAAATCGTTTTTTCTACATTCTAGATTCCACAAAAATTTCTGTATCGGCAAGTCGTGGTCCTTATTTTTTGACTTTTTTGTCCAAAATTTCGGATTTTCTTAAATATCAGAGTCTAATTATAATTAATTAAAAAATATATATAAATAGCCTATGTAAAACAATTATACGCATACACACACAAAATTTCATTAAAATCGGGTGTACCGTTCACGAGATATAAGCGTTTAAGTAAAAAGTTAGTGGTCAGGCGCATGGGCTCTTTCACCAAGAACCGCTAGTACGAATTCGATGAATTTAAAATGGGACCATCTACAGAATGTCTCCTAGATGTGTGCAAAATTTCATCAAAATAGGTCGAGTAGTTTCCGAGATTTGCGCGTTACAAGGAATCGTTTTAACAGACCGACAGACCGACAGACCGACAGAACGACAGACCGACAGACCGACAGACAGACACAAAACCAAATTTGCTCAGGAGGTTATGAAACGTCCAGAAATCTGAAAAAAATTGAAATCGGAGCAAAAAAATATTTTTTTTTACAAAAACGAACACAATACTTCCGATTTCTAATATTAGAAATTTCTCGGAAGTAAAAATCGATTGTAAGTACATATAGCATACAGTGTGGTTTAAAAGTCAGAAATTGGGGTGTCAACCTTCGATTTTTAAGTAGGTCGACATAAATATTATTTCATAATTTTACTTCCTAAAGGTTCCTGAATACTTTTTAAAAAAATAAAATAGAGGGTGGTTTTTTTTTATCAATTTTTTTCTTCTAATTATGGAATAACTCGATTTCGTTTCATTTATTTGATGACAAAAAGAGAAAATGTTTGTATAATGAAAACACAAACTTTCAAATGGCAGCAAGAAAAATATACAGGATGGTTCATAAGTGAACTAATTTTACACATTTTTCGTTTGCCATATAAAAAAAACAAAACTAAAGTGTTGTACAGGGTGAGCCATAATTTTTTGGCAACACCCTGTATGTGGCCAGTCAAAGAGACGTGAAATTGCATAGAACAAGCTTTTTTCACATATTTAGTTTTTCTGTGCAATTTTCGTCTCTATGACTAACCACTTGTTTTGATGTTGTAAAAAAAAAATTATGTAAAATTAGGCGAGGATTAAGAATCCGTAATATAAATTTAAAAAAACTCTGTTTTAAATGACATGATTAAAAAAAAGTTATGTCATTATTTCACCTATGAACCACCCTATATATCTTTCTTGCTGCCATTTGAAAGTGACATTATCTATTTTTAGTATCAAAAAAATAAAACGAAATGGAATTATTTGAGATTTAGAAAAAAAATGGTAAAAAAA
>CM044958.1:38890662-38975292 GCA_024516035.1 Bactericera cockerelli
ACACCCCAAACCACCCACACACCACACCACACACAACACCACAACACACACACCCAAAACACACACCCAAAACACATTTTACACACACACACACACCACACACACACACACAAAAACACACACACCACCTTTACACACACAAAACCAAAAACCCACACACAAAACACACACACCCACACACACACAAAATGTCATTTAGGTTTGAAAAAAAATGAATATTTTTTGTCGCCCACCCTATTTTTTTGGCCTTCCCCCCGGCGTAGCTCAAGAATGGCTCATCAAAATTTCGCGTTTCAATAGGGTCAAATAAAGCCAAAACCCAAATTGCCAAAAAACTTTCTTGCCCCTGAGTTATAGGTCGCCCCACTTTCAAATTTTCGAGAAAAAATGTCATTTGGGTAAAAAAAGGGTGAATTTTTTTACATTTACCCCACCCTTTTTTTTTCCCCTTCCCCGGGCGAGCTCAAGAATGGCTCATCAGAAATTCGCGATCGATATGTAAATTTTAAAGCTCAAACCCTTCCCCAAAAAAACCTTTCTCGCTTTGAGTTGATGGGTCGTCGCGACAAATTTCGAGAAAAAATGTCATTTATTCAAAAAACGTGCATTTTTTTTGCGTAAACCCATCCATTTTTATCCTTACTCACTGTAGTTTAAAACCCTCAGGGAGATAAATCTAGCCTAGAAGAATTTCCGATCCAAGGGACCTAGTGCAAAATTTCGGGTTTCTAGGTCAAACGGTGTGGATTTGAAATAAAGAACATACATACATACTTTCATACACACATACATACACACAAAACAGACAGCTTTTTTTTATAGATATAGATTTTAAGATAATGATTTTTTTAAAAATATATGAGATTTTTATTGAAAACCAAATAGGAAACTCCTTTATCTTAAAAAAAAATAAAAAGGATACCGATCTTTAAATTTCGTCTGGCCCTCACAGTTCTAAGCATTTGAACAGAAAGCTAAAAATTTGGGCATTGAGTCCTACCAAAAACTAATGCATTTTCAGCAAGAAAATTAACAGGTACCTCTACCTAAACTTAAATCTCAGGGAAATGGCCCTTTTCATAGTTAAATGGTTATATTATATTTTCATTAATATTATTCTATAGTTAAAGTCTTTTTATAAAGGGTTAGGTGGACAGAGATTGCCGCAGGCAATAACCTCGCCCTTTAGGTTAGACATTAGCTTTTTTTCTTTCTTTTCTTGTTTCTTTGTCCGATCTATTTTGTTTTGCCTTCATGAATTTCACTTATTATTGTACTTGTATATATTTTTGTCTTACCTAATAAGAATAGCAATACTATAATAATAATCAATAAAAAATCCTTTATTTTTTCAAATAATATTTTTAAGTGGTTGCACTTTGCCCCATTGAGCCACCACACACCTACATTGTAGGATTGCCCGAAATGCATAGTTAAATAGCAAGATCAAATATTTAAAAAAAATCCATTTCTATTGTGTAGTGGTTTACACGTAAGGATTGACTAAATGAAGTACTTGATTTGATGGACATTTTGTTTGAATGCAGATGAATTTATGAACATTTTCCACTAAGGTGTAGAGGTTTTCCATAGGCAATTGCCGCTGCTTGCCCCTTTTAGTTTAGGAACGTCTGTAGTATACAACATAATATATTTTTTTTTGTGTTGTGTTGTTTTGTTTTGTGTTGTTTTGTTTTGTTTAATCATTCTTGTGTTTGTTAATTATGTTTGTTCAAACCTTTCTTCTTTATATTGTTTGCAATGTGAATTTTTATTTTTATCATTCTTGTTTGTACAACAGGAATTAAGTCCTGTAATAAAGATTTAATAATTATAATTCTGAAATGATGATCCTTCAAAAAATTCTATTTAAGATGTTTAAACAATACGCCACATTTTGGCATTAGTACAGGATCAGGAAAACGAACGCAAATTTTAAGTTCTCTATCTTAGGGAGTTAAAAAAATTACAAGGGGAGCCTTGGGACTTCAGTTAAACTCGTGTATTGTACGAGTAGGTATGTTGACTCAAACAAGATTTGCGTTTGCAGCCCGCTGTCAAACCATCAATAGTATATGATGTTATAGACGCATTGATAGAAGTAAAGAAAAATTCTAACAAATAAAAAAAAAAAACCATGAGAAAAAATAGTATTAGTAGTGAAACTCTTTAATTGGAAATTTATTTCATAAATCACAAGGCAGGCCTGCCATCCCATGATCTTGCACCACTTAGAAAACCAAATACAAAGGAAGAAATAATAAAGTATATATATGACATAATCTAAATGTACATCACGGGTTTAAGACTACCTATCAATATTTAATGCAACATTTTCAAATGAAGCGCTTCTTTGCATCCTTTTCTTCCTGAGGGCACTCCAAACCGGCCACCACGGTAGAAAAAAAGGGGAACTTTGTTAATGCTTTGGATTGCAGAGTTTGCTTTCACTGGAATGTTATAAAATATTTTAATTCCTTAATAACCAAGAACCGAAATAGCTGAAGTCTCATAATACAAGGTTTAAGTAGATCTGCGAAATTATGTAAATGAAATAACTGTAAGTATCTTGAATTAAACTGGATTGTGTTCATAACAGCCTAAAATGTCAGAGTTCACAAATAGATTGGAGGGTTTGGAATCAACCCCAACTTTCAGGTATAAAAGTCGAAAAATAAAACTAATCGGATTTGTTGGTCAAAATAGTATTTCTAATATTAAAAAATAATTGTAGTTTATTTTGTCACATAAAAAAAAAAACCTTTATTATAAAGTATTCCTGTCAATTTTTTTTTTTTCAATTATTTCTGGGACTGGCGGTTTCCATATCTTGTTAACTGTAGTCAAGTCTCGTTAAAATAGGGCGGATATTTGTATGGATCAAGTTGCCACTTGTTTCTTTAGTTTTTATGACTTTTGAGGTTGCTAAAACCATGGTTTTTCGTGTAATTCCTAGTGGGTAGCATATTAAAGGTTGACACCCGGTGTATTTGATATAATCATAACACTGTTAACACTTACAATAAACAATGGTCACAGCAGATCTAATAGAGGTCGTTGTCTAATCTAATAAACCTCAGTGACAGCAGATCAAATAAGACCAGTTTATAATAACACTTGACAATATACTGGAGAAGGAAACAATCCAAAATGTGGAATATGGATGCTTTTCTTTCTTTCTCTTAATAATTTCAACATAGAAAGAACTTTGCCCTATAGCGAGAAAAATATTTCGTATGCCTCACTAAAAACAAAAGAAGAATACATTTGTCAAAAATTAAAACATACTCACGCAGCAAATTAATCCAGACACATTGATGTTTTTTTTCCATTTTGGACTAAATGTGAAATTTGTAGTTGAAATTTTCAAGCATTTTTGCTTGAATAGAAAATGAACAGTACGAACTTAATTACTGGTCAGAAGAATACAATGTTCCAACTTTTCCTGGTACTTAAGTTTTATTAAATTAATTTAACAAAATAGATATAATCATTGTTTTAATATCAAAAAAAAAAATAAATGACCGAATTAGTTAAAAATGGTTTTTTCTGTGTACTATTAATACTCCATACTGTGACTGTTCTATCAAAAGAAAATACCTAGAAAATTTTAATCACAAACAAAAGTTTATGTCAATGTAGTCTATCAGTGCAAAAAACATCAAGTGTCCAGTTATTCTGCGGTGAGTAGTAGTTGACAAATTGTTTTTAATTTCTTTTTACGTCTACAATCTTATCCTACATATACAAATGGTCTTAGAGCATTCTACTTCTGGACTTCTAGAAAATCTGGAACTGTAAAATTTTAGCCTATTAATAAAACCTTTAGATATGGTTCTATTTGAAGTCCATTAGATACCTATCCCAATCAGACATGTTTCTGATATTTGTTGGGTAGCTTTGATGTTATGTAGTGCTTCTTATTCAGACTGTCAGCTGGAGACATAGAGTCCTATTTAGCACTAGGAGAGTTGAGCATATATGTGAGATAATTGTCATCATATCAATCAAAGTGCTCGTTATGATTGGCATCTCTTTGATTCCCACTAATTAATTTCAATATCAGTGTCTTCAAATAAGTAGTTAGAACCTACCTCAGTAACATGGGTAGGAATCTTTGCCAAATAAAGTTTAACCCTGGTAATCCTGTCCGCAATTTCTGAAATTATTTGACAAGACAACATCCATCAGTAAATATTTCTTTCATATTTCAGCATTTTTTTTAAAAAAGTATTGTTGTAAAATTAGAAGTAATATTAGATCTGGAGTTGAAATTGGGTTGATTTCATTTTAAGGTATCTCATTAACAGTGCTAGCCAGATTTCATCTTTGGGAGGGGGGAGTCAAAAGATTCCATTGAGAGAGAATGTTCCAAAAACTGATCAAATTTTAAAAAAATGCAAAAGTATATTATTTGAAAGTGCCATGTTTCTTTTATATTATAGTGGTTTTAGTAAACTTAAATTGCCTAAATAGTGCTGCAAAGATTTTTTCAAAATATCACAGGAATTCCCTATTGAATGAGGAAATGTCCTCAAATCATGGCCAGCAGGGTGGCTAATTTTTTAAGTTGTAGGTATATTACAAGTAGGGATCGAAACCATTAGAGTACCTAGCATTCAGGGAACAACTTGTTTAGTAAAATCCAGTGATAAAAATCAAGGAAGACTATCCAAAGCAATATTCTTGGATAACACCATAGGCAAAATTTAGGGAGTGATCATGTCCAAAGTCCAGGATTAACAATTAAAAAATTAAATTACCACCTGTCAGATTCCATGAAAGCAACACAGGCAGCTTTTTTAAAAGGACACATAAGTGTAAACAGAAAATGCACATCAAAATCAGGCTGAGGGCAGAAAAAATGTCCATAAAATTGATAATGAGCGTAAAAAACTTGTTGTGAAGTTGGCGTTGCGCCTGAACGCACATTTATTTCTAGGTGTGATCAACCATCTGAGAATTTGGCTTTTTTTCTTTGGAAACCATTTAATGTATACCCTTGGGCAACTGGAAGCTTGCCTGGCATATTAGGATTGTCTAGTCTGAGTTGCAGTCATTCTCGTGTTTATAGTCCTGTAGGGTGGGACACTGTCGTTCTCCCTTGAACTTCTCCACCCTGTGTGTGTGGGATATCTACTAAATGCATTGGTTTTTTTGAGACTGATCTAATATGCCACACAATACTATTAATATGTTTGTTTTTTTTTCTATTTTAATAAAGAGGCAGTTTCTCCCTGATGGAGGCGCTTCACTTCCATCCACTTATAATTAAATTTAATATATTCATTCCATCCAGATTTTAGAGTATTTCATCAGGGATGCCTTGAAAGAGACCAAATGAAGGTGAGTCCCCTAATGTCCCTAGGAAGAGAATTCCAACACCCCTACGCTACAGACACATGGTACAAGAGTAACAAAGATGATCGCGTTCAATGGCATGGAATTGCCAGGAGACTCAGAACAGAAAACTTCTCGTTGTGAAAAGATATCTCTAGTTTCCCAGAAATAATTGCATCAAAAAACTTTAACCAGAGAATGTACTAAAATACTTTCTGCTTACTGTAGGACATCATCTTTTGGGTAATGTGCTACCAACAGAGCCATTCATATAAGAATTTTTCCACTGGATTCCGTCTCAAAGTGCTCTCTCAGTTGGATCTAACTTTGCCACAAGGTGCCTCTTCACTTTCTTCCGCCATCTCTATGGATAACCTTAGAGGTTCTCTTTAATGAGGGGAGAAATCTATTTGAGATAGTTAGTTTCTACTCCTCAGATCCGTGCTTGAGCTTCTGAAACAAAGATTGATAGGAATTTTTGTCCAGGTAGGCCACCATTTTTAATTTCCATTCCATGTATTTTATTGAAGTTGTAATATGAGGGAAATGGGACATTATTTTTGAAAAAAAAACAATGTAAGGTATGTAGTTTGTTTGTTTTTATAGGGTTTATAAAGTCGGAACATTCGCAGGAAAATGAGAAATTCGCTGCCCACTAACCGACTGGTAACCGCCACATTGCCCTGCGGCTGGCCGTTTCAGTTTTCCTTAACTCGGATGGCGGGATAATCACTTGTATTATATTGATCTCAGTGGGATTTAGTCGTAAGAACCTGGATAAGTTTCAAGATGTGATAAGAATTCTAAAAATTCGCGGTACCCTCCCCGACTTTAAACCACTTAAAATAAAATACGCTTATCTGGATATACAGGGTGCAATAAAATGTGCCAATATTTATTATATGCTTTCAAAATGTCCAGTTAAATTTTTTACTCGAGAAAATACAGTTTCCGCTAGGAACTCGTTTTCGATGACATTAACATAGAAGAAAATCGATTTGCTCTGTAAGATAGAAATATCATTGTTCATCAATTAATTTATTATCTAAAAGACAGTCTTATTTTCACATAAAATGCCGTTAAATCCTATGAAGTATAACTGGGAATGGAAAATCACATGTTCTTAGTTGCTTTTCTAATTTCCTACTCTTATAGAAATTAAAAAAAAACAAAACTAATTGTGCAACGAATTTGATTATTCAACCGGGGGTAAAAAAAAACCATAACAACTTTTACATTTAAAAAAAAAATTCCCCACGAAAAAAATATTTTTTATTCTAATTTAACTATCCTTTTTTTCCTATTTTACTTTAATATCTTTTTTTTAAACCCTAAAAATGGGTTCTTTATCGAGACTTTAATATCTGCCAACAAACCGTAGGGTTAACAATTAATCATTAAGACGTAAAATAAGACTCCGTTAAAATTATTTTAATTTAATTCTATTAAATTTTACATACTTTTATTCAATAGAGCCCCTTTCATCCGAAAGCCCCTTCATCCAAAAGACTCATTAAGATCCTTCATCCAAGGCTCCTTCATCAGGAGCTCTCATCCGAAGAGCTCTTCATCCAAAAGCTCCTCATTCCGAAGGGGCTCCTTCATCCGAAAGCTCCTTCATCCGAAACTCAAAGATCCTTCATCCGAAGACTCATTAAATCCTTCACCAAGAGCTCCTTGCACCAAGCTCCTTCTCGAACTCCTTCTTTCTGAAATTTCCTTCATCCGAAGAGCTCCTTCATCTGATAGCTCCTCACCCAAAAAGAACCCCTTTCATCCTGGGAACCCCTTCATCCAAAGAACTCCTTCACCAAAAACCCTTCATCCAAAAACTCCTTCATCCGAAGGTTTCCTTCTCCAAAGACCATTTCCATAAACTCATTCATCCAAGCTCCTTCATCCAGATCTTTTAAAATTCTGAAAGCAACCACAACAAAAAAATTTCATGCCTCTTACCCCAGATTCTTTTCCCACCACATTTTATTAAGTGAATAAATTCTAAGGGGGGAAAAAGCAAAAATAAACTTAATCTTGGGAATGTCGATTTCCCCATTACACATTCGCAATCCGGACTTAGCGCCACAAGCTATAAAAAAACTCTAAATTTAATCCCCCCTAATTCCGGTACGTAAGATTAATTTTTTTTCCACCCACAACCCACGCGGGGGTGGGCATGCTTCGTGACCTCCCGGAAACAAAAGAATGAAAGAATTTATAAAGACAAAAAAGTCTGGGGTCCAAAAAAAAAAAAAAAAAGTAAAAATTTTAAATAGAAATTAAAAGACAAGAGACCAGACAACAACACAGAGACATAAACCCCCAAGTCAAACAGACCAGATAAGAAAAACATAAGCTACAGACTTGCAAAACTATCTGAGAGAGACATACAACAGAGAGACATAAACACAGACAAAGCAGACAAACCCAGACAAATAGACAAGAAACAGAGACTTAGAGCCAAAGACTTGCAACACATATCTAAGAACTAGAGAACAGGGGAACATAGAACACAACAACAACACCGAACAAATAGACCAAGAAAATAAGAATAGACTACAACTTCAGACACTTGTCCCAAAGAACATAGAGCAAGAAAACAGATACATTAGAACATATTTACAAAGACAAATTACACAAGAAATAAAGCACAGAGACAAAAAGAAAAGAAAACAAGGAAATAGAGCACAGACTTCGACACCCTAGTTTGGAAAAGACATAGAACAAAAGAGACAGCATTAGAACATATAGACACAACAAGCAAAACAGAACATAAACCAAAAAACAAAAAACAAAGAACATAGGAGCTAATTGCATAAAAATATCTGAAGAGACAAAGGGGCACAGAGAGACTTTAAAAAACAACAACGACAACGAACTTAAAGCCTCAAACAAATAGCAAGGGAAAAATAGGGGCAACATTGCAAACACATGTTTGAGAGAGACAAAAAAGCACAAGAGACATAAGACACAAAAAACACCGAGACAAATAACAAAATCATAGAGACACGAGCTACAACTTCAGACACAAATCTGAGAAACAAAAGGGCACAAAAACATTAAACCAACAACAGACACCGAAAACATAAAGCCACCCCAAAAACAAATAACAAAAAAAGAACTAAGGCCAGCTTTCCCCAAACATTTTCCTTGAAAACAAAGACAACAGAGAGACAGAACACAGACTCGACACAACATAAAACCTCGAGAAAATAACACAAAAAGGAACAGGGAAAAACAGAACATAGAGCCCCAGACAAGCAGACACCGAGACAAACCCAAACAAAACAAAAACATAAGACAAGGCTCAACTGCAGCACATACTAAAGACAAAGAACAAAGAAAGGCATAGAGACACAGACAAGCAGACACCGAGACATAAAGCCATAAGACATATAGACGAGTGACATGGGACAGAGAGCTACAGACTTGCAGACACATAGTCTGGGGTGAGACATAGAGCAACAGAGAGACCCTAGAGACACAGACAAGCAGATACAGATATATAAATCCACAGAGACAATAAGACACTACATTTTTCAGAGAGACATAGAGCCACATACATGCAGACACATAGTCTGAGAGAGACATAGACAACAGAGAGACTTAAAGACACGGACAAGCAGACACAGACACAAAGCCACAGAGACCAATAACAGAGAAACATAGAGAAATAGAGCTACAGACTTGCAGACACATAGTCTGAGAGACACAAAGAGTTTACAGAGAGACATTGAGACACAGACAAGCAACATCCGAGACAAATAACAGAGAAACATAGAGACATAGAGCTACAGACTTGCAGATACATAGTCTGAGAGAGACATAGAGACACAGACGAAGCAGAACAACAGAGACATAAAGCCACAGATTTTTGAATTTGAAATTTGAATAGTTCTTTATTTGCATGAATCATATTTTATACATTATTATAAATCACCTCCTAAGAATCAGTCGACCTTATTTGGAAGTGGGCTCTCCTCTAAAATTTAAAAGAATAATATAATAATTTTACAATTGAGCAAATTTTTTCTAAGCAAGGTATGAGGTACATAGTATTTGAAATAATATTTTACTAGACAAATAGACAGAGAAACATAGACTACGGATGTGCAGACAGACTTTCAGACACAGTCTGAGAGAGACATAGAGACACAGACAAGCAGACACCGAGACAAGCCACAGAGAACATAGAGACAAGATGATATAGGGACAGAGCACAGACTTGCAGACACATAGTCTGAGAGAGACAAAGAGCAACAGAGAGACATAGAGACACAGACAAGTAGATACAGATACATAAATCCACAGAGACAAAAAGACAAAACATTTACAGAGAAACATAGAGCCACAGACATGCAGACACATAGTCTGAAGAGACATAGAGCAACAGAGAATTAGATACACGGACAAGCAACACAGAGACATACAGCCACAGAGACAAATAGACAGAGAAACAAAGAGACATAGAGGCTACAGACTTAAGACACATATTCTGAAAGAGACATAGAGAACACAGAACATAGAGACACAGACAAGCAGACACCGAGACAAATAGACAAGAAAACATAGAGACATAGAGCTACAGACTTGCAGATACATAGTCTGAGAGAGACCCTAGAGCAACAAGAGACATAGAGACACAGACAAGCAGACACCGAGACATAAAGCCACAGAATTTTTGAATTTGAATTTTTAACTTATTTACATAATTTAGATTACAAATATTTACCTCTTAAGCTAATTCTAATTATTTAGAGGTAAGCTCAAACTAGACAAAAGGTAAGAGACAAATAGACAGAGAAACAAAGAGACATAGAGCTACAGACTTGCAGACACATAGATCTGAGAGAGACATAGAGCAAGAGAGAGACAGATACATTGAGAGACATATGACACAGACATGCAGACCCCAGAGACATTAAGCAACCCGAGACAAAAAGACACAATATAGACAGAAAAAACATTGAGCCAAAGACATGCAGACACATAGTCTGAGAGAGACATAGAGCAACAGAGAGACAAAGAGCCACAGACTTGCAGACACATAGTCTAAAGAAACATAGAGCAACAGAGAGACAGATACAAAGAGTGAACATAGAGACACAGACAAGCAGATACAGATACAGTAAATCTGTGACAAATAGACAGAGAAACATAGACACATAGAGCTACAGACTGCAGATACATAGTCTGAGAGAGACATAGAGACTAAAGACAATCTAGCACCGAGACATAAAGCCCAGAGACAAATAGACAGAAAACATAGAGCTACTGATGTGCAGACACATAGTTTGAGAGAGACAAAGAGCAGCATAGAGACATAGAGACACAGACAAGCAGACACCGAGACATAAAGCCACAGAGACAAATAGACAGATAAACATTAGAGACAGAGCTACAGCCTTGCAGACACATAGTCTGAAAGAGACAAAGAGCAACAGAGAGACATAGAGACACAACAAGCAGACACCGAACATAAAGCCACAGAGACATATAGACGAGTGACATAGGGAACAGAGCTACAGACTTGCAACACATAGTCTGAGAGAGACAAAGAGCAACAGAGAGACATAGAGACACAGACCAAGCAGATACAGATATATAAATCCACAGAGACAAAAAGACACACATTTTACAGAGAGACATAGAGCCACAGACATGCAGACAACATAGTCTGAGAGAGACATAGAGCTAACAGAGAGACTTAGAGACACGGACAAGCAGACCAGAGACATAAAGCCACAGAGACAAATAGACAGAGAAACATAGAGACTTAGAGCCACAGAGACAAATAGACAGAAACTTAGACCTACGGACTTGCAAACACATATTTGAGAGAGACAAAGAGAACTCAGACTAGCGACACCGAGACATAAGCCACAGAGACAAATGGACAGAGAAACATAGAGAACATAAGCTACAGACTTGCAGACACATAGTCTGAAGAGACAAAGAGCAACAGAGAGACATAGAGACACAGACAAGCAGACACCGAGACATAAAACCACAGTGACAATAGACAGAGAAACAAAGAGACATAGAGTTACAGACTTTCAGACACAGTCTGAGAGGGACATAGAGACACAGACAAGCAGACACCGATACATAAAGCCACAGAGACAAATAGACAGAGAAACATAGAGACATAGAGCTACAGACTTTCCGACACATAGTCTGAGAAAGACAAAAGCAATAGAGAGACATAGAGACACAGACATGCCGACACAGAGACATAAAGCCTCAGAAAAAATAGACACATAATAGACAAAGAAACACAGAGACATAGAGACACAGACAAGCAGACACCGAGACATAAAGCCACAGAGACAAATGGACAGAGAAACATAGAGACAGAGAGCTACAGACTTGCAGACACATAGTCTGAGAGAGACAAAGAACAACAGAGAGACATAGAGACACAGACAAGCAACACCGAGACATAAAGCCACAGAGACATATAGACAGAGTGACATAGGGACAGAGCTACAGACTTGCAGACACATAGTCTGAGAGAGACAAAGAGCAACAGAGAGACATAGAGACACAGACAAGCAGATACAGATATATAAATCCACAGAGACAAAAAGACACACATTTTACAGAGAGACATAGAGCCACAGACATGCAGACACATAGTCTGAGAGAGACATAGAGCAACAGAGAGACTTAGAGACACGGACAAGCAGACACAGAGACATAAAGCCACAGAGACAAATAGACAGAGAAACATAGAGACTTAGAGCCACAGAGACAAATAGACAGAGAAACTTAGACCTACGGACTTGCAAACACATAGTTTGAGAGAGACAAAGAGACACAGACTAGCAGACACCGAGACATAAAGCCACAGAGACAAATGGACAGAGAAACATAGAGACATAGAGCTACAGACTTGCAGACACATAGTCTGAGAGAGACAAAGAGCAACAGAGAGACATAGAGACACAGACAAGCAGACACCGAGACAAATAGACAGAGAAACAAAGAGACATAGAGCTACAGACTTGCGACACATAGTCTGAGAGAGACAAAGAGCAACAGAGAGACAAAGAGACACAGACAAGCAGACACCAAGACATAAAACCACAGAGACAAATAGACAGAGAAACATAGAGACATAGAGCTACAGACTTGCAGACACATAGTCTGAGAGAGACATAGAGCAAGAGAGAGACATATAGACACAGACAAGCAGACACAGAGACATAAAGCAACAGAGACAAAAAGACACATATATAGACAGAAAGACATTGAGCCAAAGACATGCAGACACATAGTCTGAGAGAGACATAGAGCAACAGAGAGACAAAGAGCCACAGACTTGCAGACACATAGTCTAAGAGAAACATAGAGCAACAGAGAGACAGATACAAAGAGAGACATAGAGACACAGACAAGCAGATACAGATACATAAAATCTGTGACAAATAGACAGAGAAACATAGACACATAGACCTACAGACTTGCAGATACATAGTCTGAGAGAGACATAGAGACAAAGACAAGCAGACACCGAGACATAAAGCCACAGAGACAAATAGACAGAGAAACATAGAGCTACGGATGTGCAGACACATACACTGAGGCAAAAATTTAGCGGAACGGGTAGGTATTTTCTCATATAATGTGTGTATTTCTTGTTGGACAAAAGCATTTTTCATATTTTTTCTAATTGAGGAAATCACACAAAAATTGGTACAGAAATAGCAAAAACATGAAGACCAATTTTCATAATTGAATGAAGTGCTTGTCATTGTCGACCTTTCCCATACAGGGTGTACAAAAAAACAGTTTCTCAATGATTTTTTCAAAATTCATTATTTTGGATTAAGAGTAATATTGTCTTGCTTTATGTATTGATCCTCATTCTTTCTTGGCTCAAAAATGTTGAGCCTTGATGGACACGTCACTATTCCTCTGAATCCAAAATAATGAATTTTAAAAAAAATCATTGAAAAACAGTTTTTTTCTACACCCTGTATGGGAAAGACCGACAGTGACAAGTACTTTATTCAATTTTGAAAATTGGCTTTCATGTCTTTGCTATCTCTGTACCAATTTTTGTGTGATTTCCGCAATCAAGAAAAAATATCAAAAATTTTTTTGTCCAACAAGAAATACACAAGTTATACGAAAAAAAACTACCCGTTCCGCTAATTTTGTGCCTCAGTGTAGTTTGAGAGAGACAAAGAGCAACATAGAGACATAGAGACACAGACAAGCAGACACCGAGACATAAAGCCACAGAGACAAATAGACAGATAAACATAGAGACATAGAGCTACAGCCTTGCAGACACATAGTCTGAAAGAGACAAAGAGCAACAGAGAGACATAGAGACACAGACATGACGACACAGAGACATAAAGCCACAGAGACATGTAGACAGAGTGACACTGAGACATAGAGCTACAGACTTGCAGACACATAGTCTGAGAGAGACATAGAGTAAGAGAGAGACAAAGGGACACAGACAAGCAGACACAGAGACATAAAGCCTCAGAGACAAATAAACACACATATAGACAGAGAAACATAGAGACATTGAGCCAAAGACATGCAGACACATAGTCTGAGAGAGACATAGAGCAACAGAGAGACAAATAGCCACAGACTTGCAGACACATAGTCTAAGAGAAACATAGAGCAACAGAGAGACAGATGCAAAGAGAGACATAGAGACACAGACAAGCAGATACAGATACAAAAAGCCACAGAGACAAAATGACACACATTTTACAGAGAGACATGCAGACACAAGTCTGAGAGAGACATAGAGCAACAGATAGAGACACATACAAGCAGACACAGAGACATAAAGCTACAGAGACAAAAGACAGAGAAACAAAGAGACATAGAGCTACAGACTTGCATACACATAGTCTGAGAGAGACAAAGAGCAACAGAGAGACATAGAGACACAGACAAGCAGACACAGAGACATAAAGCCACAGAATTTTTTTGAATTGAATAAAATGCTTGTTTATTTTTAATAATTAAATTACAATAAAAAATCTCCTAAGCTAATTCTAACTTATAATGGAGATTTGCTCCTCTCTTGTTAATGACTAACTAACTTAAACTAATTTGTACTTAAAATTGCTATGATTAAAGTTGTTTTGAATACATACATAGTTTCATATCAATAGAAAATATGTTTTGGATGGAGTATTTTGCCGCAGTAGATATAAGTAATGCACAAAGTAAAGTAGATTAAAGCCAAAATCGACATTTCATAATAAAGGTAAGATATGAACATAATTAATAGGTAGGTATGTAAAATATAAGAGATATAAAGTATAAGATAATAAAGAGATAATAAGAGACAAATAGACAGAGAAACCTAGAGCTACGGATGTGCAGACACATAGTTTGAGAGAGACAAAGAGCAACAGAGAGACATAGAGACACAGACAAGCAGACACCGAGACATAAAGCCACAGAGACAAATAGACAGAGAAACATAGAGACATAGAGCTACAGACTTGCAGACACATAGTCTGAGAGAGACATAGAGCAACAGAGAGACATAGAGACACAGACAAGCAGACAACGAGACAAAGCCTCAGAGAAAAATAGACACATATAGACAGAGAAACACAGAGACAAAGAGCCACAGACTTGCAGACACATAGTCTGAGAGAAACATAGAGCAACAGAGAGATAGATACAAAGAGAGACATAGAGACACAGACAAGCAGATACAGATACATAAACAAAAAGACACACATTTTACACAGAGACAAAAAGACACACATTTTACAGAGAGACATAGAGCCACAGACATGCAGACACAATCTGAGAGAGACATAGAGCAACAGATAGAGACACATACAAGCAGACACAAAGACATAAAGCCACAGAGACAAATAGACAGAGAAACATTGAGACATAGAGCTACAGACTTGCAGACACATGGTCTGAGAGAGACATAGAGCAACAGAGAGACAAAGAGACACAGACAAGCAGACACCGAGACATAAAGCCACAGAGACAAATAGACAGAGAAACAAAGAGACATAGAGCTACAGACTTGCAGACACATAGTCTGAGAGAGACATAGAGCAAGAGAGAGACAGATACATTGAGAGACATATAGACACAGACAAGCAGACACAGAGACATAAAGCAACAGAGACAAAAAGACACATATACAGACAGAGTGACATTGAGCCAAAGACATGCAGACACATAGTCTGAGAGAGACATAGAGCAATAGAGAGACATAGGGACACAGACAAGCAGACACAGAGACATAAAGCCACAGAGACAAATAAACACACATATAGACAGAGAAACATAGAGACATTGAGCCAAATACATGCAGACACATAATCTGAGAGAGACATAGAGCAACAGAGAGACATAGAGACACAGACAAGCAGACACAGAGACATAAAGCCACACAGACAAATAGACAGAGAAACATAGAGACATAGAGCTACAGACTTGCAGACACATTGTCTGAGAGAGACATAGAGCAACAGAGAGACATAGAGACACAGACAAGCAGACACAGAGACATAAAGGCACAGAAACAAATAGACACACATATATAGACAGAGAGACACAGAGACATAGAGCTACAGACACGGTCTGAGAGAGACATAGGGGAACAGAGAGACAGATACAATGAGAGACATAGAGACAAAGACAAGCAAACACAGAGACATCAAGCCACAGAGACAAATAGACACACATATAGACAGAGAGACACAGATACATAGAGCCACAAGCAAAATAAAAAAGGCTGTGAAACACTCATCTCTAGCCACAAGCTGAAAAGAAAAGACACACATTAGGTCAGTGGTTACCTACTCGCTTGCCATAAAGAAGGCCCAGGGTTCGATCCTCGGAGCTGACAAAAAACTTGTATTTTAAAATCGTTTGTATGAGAAACTCTCTGGTTCGCTCTTGTTGACCCACCACTAGAATGATAAATATTGTGTCACATCTCGCCCATCAGAGGAGAGGCATACTACGGAATGGGCAAGCTACAATACAGACCACAAGCAAAATAAAAAAGGCTGTGAAACACTCATATCTAGCCACAAGCTGAAAAAATTAACACTGAGATGACACATGACCCTATTCTGAAACAAGTAGAAAAGTCAAATAATAATCTTGAGAAGAAAAGACACACGATGTTGCAGAAAGAACTGTATGTGAAAGTGGCAGAAAACATTAACCTAATGCTAAAAGGGAAAGTAACAACACTTGGTGTCGGAAGACCTTGTTGAGAAATTTGAAACTCGCATAAAACATAAACCTGATTTTTGTAAAAGAAAATAAACAGCAAGATGACGGAAGAACTTGATGAGAGACAGATAAAATACTAAAAGACAAGATGGAAAGAAAAGATGCTCGAAGTTGCATGAAGATCTGCTTGGCTGGAGGAAGCATAAAACGAAAACCAAAAAGTAATGGTTACATTAAGATGCCGGAAGATCTGCTTGTGAAACTGAAAGAAAACACATAGGAGCTGAAATAGAAAATTAGAACCAAGATGAGAGAAGAACTTGATGTGAAACTGGTCTCAAACACAAACTCAAACATGAACATAAAGGAAACACTAAACTATCGGTAGAACTTGGTATGACACAGGTAAAACACGAATCTATTCTGAAAAGGAAGAGAGCCACAAGCTGAAAAGAAAAGACACACATTGGGTCAGTGGTTACCTACTCGCTTTCCATAAGGAAGGCCCAGGGTTCGATCCTCGGAGCCGACAAAAAATTTGTATTCTAAAGTTGTTTACAATCTTTTGTAAAAAATTGGGCATCTTGTTGTTTATATATTTTTATCTATTTTAATTTTTTTAAATCCTATTTATATTTTATAAATACTGTTTTTTTCTCTTATCATGACGTGGTGAACATACTCTTGTATAAATTGCACAATAAAACAATTACATTACATTACATTACATTACAAACTCTCTGGTGCGCTCTTGTTGACCCACCACTAAATGATAAATACTGTGTCACATCTCGCCCATCAGAGGAGAGGCATACTACGGAATGGGCAAGCTACAATACAGACCACAAGCAAAATAAAAAAGGCTGTGAAACACTCATATCTAGCCACAAGCTGAAAAAATTAACACGAGATGAACATGACCCTGTTCTAAACAAGTAGAAAGTCAAATTAATAATCTTGAGAAGAAAAGACACACTGATGTTGCAGAAAGAACTGTATGTAAAGGCAGAAACATTAAACTAATGCTAAAAAGGAAAGTAACAACACTTGGTGTCGGAAGACCTTGTTGAGAAATTTGAAACTCGCAAAAACATAACCTGATTTTTGTAAAAGAAAATAAACAGCAGATACGGAAGAACTTGATGAAGACAGATAGAATACTCAAAGACAAGATGGAAAGATAAAGATGCTCGAAGTTGCATGAGATCTCTTGCTGAGGAAGCTTAAAACGAAAACCAAAAAGTAATGGTTAATTAAATGCCGAGTCTGCTGTGGAACTGAAAGAAACCACATAAGGACTTGAAATAGAAAATTGAACCGAGTGAGAGAAGAACTTGTGGTGAAAACTGGTCTCAAACACAAACTCAAACATGAAAAAAAAGAAACACTAAATATCGGAATAACTTGGTATGACACAGGTAAACCGACTCTATTCTGAATTAAGGGAGCTACAAGCTGAAAGAAAAGACAACATATGTAGTCATGTGGTTACCTACATCGCTTCCAATAAGAAAGGCCAAGAAGTTCGATCCTCGAGCCGACAAAAAAAATTTGTTAATTCTAAAGTTGTTTTACACAACTCTTTTGCGAAGACAGAAACCTCTTGGTGCGCTTGTGACCCACCACTAAATGAAATATTGTGTCACATCTCGCCCATCAAGGAGAGCATACTACTGGATGTGCAAGCTACAACACAGACCACAAGCAAAAAAAAGGCTGTGAAACACTCATCTCTAGCCACAAGCTGAATAGAAAAGACACAAATTAGGTCAGTGGTTACCTACTCGCTTGCCATAAAGAAGGCTCAGGGTTCAATGCTCGGAGCTGACAAAAAATTTGTAATTTAAAATTGTTTACAATCGTTTGTAAAAGAAACTCTCTGGTTCGCTCTTGTTGACCCACTACTTGAATAGAAAATATTGTGTCACATCTCGTCCATCAGAGGAGAGGCATACTACGGAATGGGCAAGCTACAACACAGACCACAAGCAAAATAAAAAAAGGCTGTGAAACACTCATCTCTAGCCACAAGCTGAAAAGAAAAGACACAAATTAGGTCGGTGGTTACCTACTCGCTTGCCATAAAGAGGCCCAGGGTTCGATCCTCGGAGCTGACAAAAAATTTGTAATTTAAAATTGTTTACAATCGTTTGTAAAAGAAAGTCTCTGGTTCGCTCTTGTTGACCCACTACTTGAATAGAAAATATTGTGTCACATCTCGTCCATCAGGAGAGGCACACTACGGAATGGGCAAGCTACAACACAGACCACAAGCAAAATAAAAAAAGGCTGTGAAACACTCATCTCTAGCCACAAGCTGAAAAGAAAAGACACACATTAGGTTAGTGGTTACCTACTCGCTTGCCATAAGGAAGGCCCAGGGGTCGATCCTCGGCGCCGACAAAAAAATTGTATTCTAAAATTGGCTGAAAGTACATGAAATGCATGGGAACTATGTTTTCCGTAACCTTACACTCTGCCGGGCTGTCTCTTTCTTTGTATAGGCGTTCTTCACACCTCGGCCGAGGTGTTTGATAAAAAAAGCCAGCGTCAATGGCGTGTTTAATGGACCGGTTCTCGTAGGATCACCAAAGTTAGGCAACGTCCAGCGAGTGGAAGACTTCGTGATGTTGGCATTCCGGCCCAACCCAGGCTGGGTGAGGTTAATGTAAGCAGCAGGTTTGTGAGTTTCCTGTAAACGAAGGGTAATAGCCCCGTTGTGATATGACCATTCAATTAAAAGCGAAATTAAACCCAATTAAAAAAAAAAAAACTTACCTTAATATTCTCCAGAAACTCCAGCTGACTGAGGATGCAGTAGGGCTTGTCAAATCGTTCGTACTTGCTGATCTTCTGAATTACAGTGGCGCGGCGTACGAGAACAACTGGAAAGCAAAACCAAAACATAAATATAATATGTAGGGTTGTATGTAGGCAGACGAAAAAGAAAAGCAAGAATTTCTCTAGTCCTACCTCGTATACAATGAAAATCATCACACATTTTTAGAATAATTAATTCATAAAAGTTATGATTGGTATTGTAAACAAAATCAAACTCTTTCGACACGGAATGAGCTACACAGTAAATCGCATTTTGTCCGGATAATGTAGCAGCATCCCTAAAATATTTTTTCCACCGGCCGCGCCTGCACCCTACAGGTAAGTTACATGCAACAATGTATTTTCAACCCCTTTAATATGACAGTACTCATCACCCGGCCTCAGTGACTCATCACCCTGCCTCAGTGACTACTAAGCGCCGCATTACAATAAAGATAAGCCAGTACAGTCACTAAAGTTTAGGAACGTCCAGTGAGGCCAGGACCTGGTGACCACTAAAATCCAGACTATTTGTGATGTTTCCAGAGAATAAGAGTTAAAAAAACCGTCTCAAATGTTCTATGTGTTATTTTTTTACTCCGTTTTGAACTGCATGGTCATATTATCATGGGGGTTTTACCCTCTATTCACTAGAAATTCCCAAACCAGCTACTCAGGTTAACTCACCCAGCCTGAGTGGGGAAGGAAATAGCCAGCATCACGAGAGTTCAAATTTTAATGGTCACCCATCCAAGTCCTAAAGTCGCTGAACGATGCTTAACTTCAATGACAAAAAGAGAACTGGTATATCCAACGTGCCATTCATGCTGGCTTTAAAAAGAATATTTATCATAGGTCATCACAAATAGTGCTTTATTTAAGTGCCAGCTTTAAGTGCCACCTTATGAAACAGGGTTAAAGTTAAGCTAAGACACGCCTCCAAGTCGGAGTTTCAACCAATCACAGCGCACTATAGCCAGAGTTAACACTTAGACGACCGGCATGGTTTTTCGTGAATTCTCTTGTGGGATAGGCGATAATACGGCTCTCCGACATTGTGTACCACCGGTGGTACACCCGGTCCATTCCGTACAAACGTGCGTGTACCACCATTGGTACACCCGGTCGTCTAAGTGTTGGGATAGTGTCCAACTGTACACTGTCCCTCAAGTGATCAAGTCCAACTATAGTGATCTGTATAAATAATAATACTCTTTGTGGTTACCACCAGGCGAGGTTAATGCTCAAAGCATTAACCTCAAGGGTTGGGTGGAAGAGATTGCCACAGGCAATAACCCCGCCCTTTAGGTAGGACATTATTGTTATTTTCTTTTATTTTTTACTTATTTATTTTGTCATTTGTTTGTATTTTTTTTTTTCTTTTCTTAATTTTATACTGTTACCTGTACTTTGTCCTCCTAATAAAGCTTTAAAAAAAAAAATCATTTTCTACCACCTAACCATTAGAGTCTTATTATTAAGTGGTCACAAACTCAAATAAGGAAAAATTCATATTGGGTTGGATTCGAACAAATGGATCCCTACATTACCTGGATTACCGGACCAGCTCCTTAACCACAGATGCACAATTAGCATATTAGCATAAAGACAGGTAATATAAATAAAATAAGCCAGTGTCACTAGCACGTTCAATATATACCAGTTCTCGTAGGAGCACCGAAATTAAGCAACGTCCAGCGAGTGGAAGACTTCGTGGATGTTGGCATTCCGGCCCAACCCTGGCTGGGTGAGGTTAATGTAGGTAACAGGTTAGCAGGTTTGAGAGTTTCTTGTGAACGGAGGGTACTAGCCCCATCGTGATACGACCATTAAAAAAAAAAAGAAATTAAACCCAATTGAAAAAAACTTACCTAAATATTCTCCAGAAATTCCAAACTGAGGATGCAGTAGGGCTTGTCAAATCGTTCGTACTTGCTGATCCTCTGAATTACAGTGGCGCGGCGTACGAGAACAACTGGAAACAGAACCAAAACATAATTATAATATGTAGAATTGTTTTTAGAAGTTGTTGTAATAAAATGATGCTTGACACCTCCCGTTATTTGTTGAACGGTTCGACAGTTTCAACCAAACACAGCGCACTATAGCCCGGACTTAAGGGACAGTGTCCAACTGTACTCTGTCCCTTAGGTCCGTCTAGCATGAGCTCAGATTGAAACTCCGACTGTAGGGACGGTCTGGCTTATTATGTAGTAATCCCATTTTACAATTCACCCCTAAGAGCCAAAATATCATAAAATAAGATAAGCAACAAATAAGATAAGGACCAGTGAAGACTTTCCCTTCGCCGAGGTATGTGAATCGAAAGTCCAATTTAATGCATTGTCTCCCCTTATATTTGCTGTGATCTTATTTGATAATTTGATCATTAGGGCCAGATTAGAAAAGTAAGTCCTACTTGAGGTAATGGCTTTCATTATCCACCAGCCACAGCGCACCTGATTATTATCTCGCATGAGGGTCGGCTTCTCTAGTTCTCCTTGTAGTCCTATTTTATAATTTGGCCCTAACACCCAGCCTGGGTTGGGCCAGAATGCCAGCATCATGAAGTCTTTACTTCGCTAGATGTTACTTCACATCGGTGATCCTATGAGAAGTTATTCTCATGGGATCAAATTATTCAAATAAAAAGGTGATTTGTTCAACTTTTGGTATAATGGGACTTTTTTAAAAAAGAAAAGAAAAAAAGGTAGGTAACTGTGTTACGGAACCGCTTTGGGTCATTCCGAAAACGGATTTTTTTGCTCCGGTCGGGATTTGAACCCACAACCTCCGGGTCAGTAACCAATCCTCTCAATCACTGAGCCACGGAGGTCAAATGGTATAATGGTACTATCTACCTTGCACTGACAGTAGCGGCCGAATTATAAAGCGGGATTATATTTAATCTAAGTGGATATTATATTTAAACTATCCCTTAGCTTGGACTAAAGTGCGCTGTGATTGGTCGAAACTCCGACTTGAGGGAGTGTCTTAGCTTAACTTTAACTCTCTCTCATAATGTGGCCTAAATATAGCACTATTTGTTCTTATGATAAAATAATATAGTTTTTAAAGTCAGCGTCAATGGCACGTTGATTACAGCAAACTAGGACTTGGATGTGTGACCATACAAATTCAAACCCTCGTGATGCTGGCTGTTCCCGACCCCACTCAGGATGGTTTAGTATAATCTGAGTAGCTGATTCAGGAATTTCCATTAAATGGAGGGTGAAATACCCGTCGTTTTATGACCATGCAGTTGAAAGCGAAGTTAAAAAAAAAATATTGACATCGACATTTGAGACTTGCTTTTTACCCTCATTCCCCTGGAAACTCGCAAATATCCACAACCTCACCCAGCTTAGGTTGGGCCGCGAATAGATGCCTCGATTTCATTCTAGTATAAGGAAGGTTCGACTTTGTGTGGTCACCAAGTCCTGGCTTGCTAAAGTTCAGTGACCTTGACTAAAACTGAGCCTCATTTCAGAACGTTTTCTTACCCTCATTATACACAAATTTTACTTTCAATTGCCAAACAACACTCTGATATTCTGATTGGTTTATTTTGAACGATATTTGACGGTTAAAAGGGAGATTTAGGAATTTGAGAGTGAAAATGTTTTCTGAAATGAGTCCTTGGTGGTCTTATTTCTTATAAACAGGTTGGGGTCCCACAAGAAGAGCCCCAATTCTCACACCGACCTCTATTAGATCTATTGTGACCTCTTGGTGGTCTTAGCGTGACCATTTCCCATTTCTTTAAAATCCCTTAGCATTATTCACAGTACAGTTGTCTTTGGATCAATAAAAGTTAGGCAACGTCCAGCGATATCAAAACTTGGTGCGCGGACTGCGGGACCACTCCAATTCCAATGCTGGCTTTTTCCGACCCAACGAAGGCTGGGTTAGGTTCATGTGAGTTTCTTTTTTGTAAGATTTCAGCGAATGAAAGGTAAAACCTCGTCTCGAATGACTTATAATACATAATACAGGTGTCCCTCCGAAGTCGAACAGCTCAAATTACTCGGCCCCTTTTATATTTGAAAATTAAAAAACACTGCCAATTATGGACTCTATACTTCCTCGTGATTGTTTCACATTGTTAACACGTGCCAATTTTGAGATTTTATACTAAATTACTTGTATCTCCAAAACGACTGCACCGATTTTCTTCAAATTTGTTTTATATGGTAGAAAATCGTTTTTTCTACATTCTAGATTCCACAAAAATTTCTGTATCGGCAAGTCGTGGTCCTTATTTTTTGACTTTTTTGTCCAAAATTTCGGATTTTCTTAAATATCAGAGTCTAATTATAATTAATTAAAAAATATATATAAATAGCCTATGTAAAACAATTATACGCATACACACACAAAATTTCATTAAAATCGGGTGTACCGTTCACGAGATATAAGCGTTTAAGTAAAAAGTTAGTGGTCAGGCGCATGGGCTCTTTCACCAAGAACCGCTAGTACGAATTCGATGAATTTAAAATGGGACCATCTACAGAATGTCTCCTAGATGTGTGCAAAATTTCATCAAAATCGGTCGAGTAGTTTCCGAGATTTGCGCGTTACAAGGAATCGTTTTAACAGACCGACAGACCGACAGACCGACAGAACGACAGACCGACAGACCGACAGACAGACACAAAACCAAATTTGCTCAGGAGGTTATGAAACGTCCAGAAATCTGAAAAAAATTGAAATCGGAGCAAAAAAATATTTTTTTTTACAAAAACGAACACAATACTTCCGATTTCTAATATTAGAAATTTCTCGGAAGTAAAAATCGATTGTAAGTACATATAGCATACAGTGTGGTTTAAAAGTCAGAAATTGGGGTGTCAACCTTCGATTTTTAAGTAGGTCGACATAAATATTATTTCATAATTTTACTTCCTAAAGGTTCCTGAATACTTTTTAAAAAAATAAAATAGAGGGTGGTTTTTTTTTATCAATTTTTTTCTTCTAATTATGGAATAACTCGATTTCGTTTCATTTATTTGATGACAAAAAGAGAAAATGTTTGTATAATGAAAACACAAACTTTCAAATGGCAGCAAGAAAAATATACAGGATGGTTCATAAGTGAACTAATTTTACACATTTTTCGTTTGCCATATAAAAAAAACAAAACTAAAGTGTTGTACAGGGTGAGCCATAATTTTTTGGCAACACCCTGTATGTGGCCAGTCAAAGAGACGTGAAATTGCATAGAACAAGCTTTTTTCACATATTTAGTTTTTCTGTGCAATTTTCGTCTCTATGACTAACCACTTGTTTTGATGTTGTAAAAAAAAAATTATGTAAAATTAGGCGAGGATTAAGAATCCGTAATATAAATTTAAAAAAACTCTGTTTTAAATGACATGATTAAAAAAAAGTTATGTCATTATTTCACCTATGAACCACCCTATATATCTTTCTTGCTGCCATTTGAAAGTGACATTATCTATTTTTAGTATCAAAAAAATAAAACGAAATGGAATTATTTGAGATTTAGAAAAAAAATGGTAAAAAAAACCACCCTGTATGTAATATTTTAGTATTTAAAAAAGTACTCAGGAACCATTTAGAAGTAAAATTATCAAATAAAATTTAGGTCGACTTATTTAAAAGTTGACACCTCAATTTCCGACTTTTAAACCTCCCTGTATATAAAAAAAAAATCAAGACAAAGCGCATAATTAGGACATGAGCCCTTGGATTTATTAATTTTCAAAAATTCCATCAGGGACCGAGTAATTTTAGGTGTCCAACGTTGTGGGACACCCATAATACGGCTCTCCGACATTGTGTACCACCGGTGGTACACCCGGTCCATTCCGTACGAACGTGCGTGTACCACCGGTGGTACACCCGCTCGTCTAAGTGTTAAGCAAAAAAAAAAGTACATCTCAAGGGAATAAGAATTGGTTCTGGTGTACATCAGAAGTTAAGGTCATATCAAAGGCATAAACTTTCAATAATTCTTTTAGTGCAAGGTAACCATCAGGCGAGGTTAATGCTCGAAGCATTTTCTACCACCTTCAGAGTCTTATAATTATATGGTCACAAACTCAAATAGAGGAGAAAAAATTCATGCATGGTATGATTCGAAAAAACGGATCCCTACGCTGCCTGGAGTCCTGGATTAACCGACTAGCGCGTTAACCACTTGAAAACCAATAATATACTATGTAGAGTAACCAGTTTTTTGCAGAGTGAAAGTAGTGTCATAGGTATACGAGCCTCGTGCTGAAAAGCTTTCCCTCTCAATCTCTCATGGTCCCCAAATCTACCTTTTCATTGCTAAAGAACACCCTCCGATTGGTTCATTTGAACAAAATTTGACTTACACTTGAAAAAAATACTTATCCATCCAGAAATTTATGATACAAAGACATTGCCAATTTTCATTTGTTCCACCATCTAGTCTTCAATGTACCCTTTCAACTAGTACGATAACATGTGGTAACATGTGGTAGCACTAAAATAAAAGAAAAAGTTAAAAGAATGCGGTTGGGGGAAAAAATCAAAAATTCCTACTGTAAGGTTACCAATAATTTATTACGTTCTATGGAACTTACCATCTTCTGAAGAAACGCAGTAGCGAAGAATTATGAAAGTTGAAGTTTGAAATCAGTCTTGCCGAAAACTGAAGCACGTTGAAAAACCGTCGGAAAGTGACGCTCGGAAAAACGGTGTTGAACGTAGAAGAGTTGGAACACGAGTGATCGAATGAAATTTTCAGGCAGAGACCCTCAAAGCTCAAACTCAATTCTCGATTCTGATTGGTTGCACCAAAATAGCTTTTTCTCTACCTTATCTAGCCCCAGTGGCGTCGCTCCGGGTAATTTTTTTTCTGAACTTTTCAGTAGATATACTGAATTTTTTTTGTATACTATTAATATTTATGAAGAACGTCAAATCTGTTAGAGAAGTGTGATGGTATTTACTTACTTCTGGTTGGTCACTGTTATGTAATATATTGAATAACTTAATAAGGTGCAGCATTATTACCCGTTATTTTCTGGTAAGGTACTTAGTACTTACCTACCTACCTAAAAAGTAGGTTATAGGTTCGAGTACATGCTGGAAGATGATAGGCACTACAAGTACATTATCTACTATGAGACGCTTGCTTACTTTTTGTATTTCATATTGCATAACTACAAAAATACAGGCACTTATACAATTTAATGTTCAAGCCAATAAATTCTTACTTTGTGATTACTTATTCAGGTTATCTACTTATTAGGTACATACATACTTAACTAATGTACTTTTTAGCTAAATAGTTACTTACCTAATCTACTTATTAGGTACATTCATAGGCGTACTTAGTTTCATTATACGGTGCAGAGTAATACCTAGTCATAATTTATTTTATTTTTTACTACAACACAGAAATTCCTATTACATCAACGGTTATCACGGGTCTGTCCCGGTAGCTCAGTGGTAAAGGCGACACTCTGTGAATCCAGAGATTCCAGAGGTCGTGGGTTCGAAACCCAGCCGGGACATGACAAGTTATCCTCCCATTTGGGATTTTTACCACATAATAATATGTCTTGGGCTTACTGCTGGAATAATGGGACTTTAATAGTCCTAATCTAGCAGTATAAATAAGGCGATATTATTATTATCATTCCTACTCCTCCATTTTCTCTTTTTGCCGTCCTATCTATAACACTTAATTTCCCTGTAGCACTTTTTCTATACCATACCCAAATTCCTCTCCTGTGTTTTCACCATTTTACCCAAGCCAGTGTCTAAAACAATAATACTTATACCTGCAACTTAAAATGACATTGTAACAAATAAAAAACCGATCAAAACATTATAATAAATGACTCCTGCATTATATTTTTCTTAGAAATTTGAAGTTCCGTCCGGTACGATTTCGCAGATACCACACTGCGAAAATTTTGGTAGAACTTTCTCTTTTCGTAAATTTTGGTAGAACGTAATTAATGCAGTGGTGTATCCACGCAAGGTGCAGGGTGTAAACTTAATATGCACAAGCTGATGTGTTCAATGAACTGGGGTGTTCGATGCTTGTTTTGAACATAATAATATAAGTGAAATGTAATAAATAGAAGACTGATGCATAGGTAATTATTGTAGATTGATCCAAGCTACTATTCTATCAGCAGGTACCAACAGGTTTCTTATTCTTGTTTTAAGAGCTGAGGATGTAGTTATAAAAGAGGTTTGTCTTTCGAGATCAATGCAAAAAAAAAGTCTCAACAGCATAGAAACTTACCCTTAACCCACTGACCATTAATTACTCTAAATTATTCTAATGGATTTATCAGTAGTAAAGTAGTTCCTATAGGTATGGGCCAATTCACGAGGCAGTCAATGTCATAGGTCTTACATCCTTTTTCTGTCCACCTACCATCCTTCTTGAAAAAATGGTTGGCTGGAAGATCTTACTTTAGTGAGAATCCTGCCATATAAACAAGAAAGCCTAAAAAAGACGACTCTAATACCTACAACCTACATGTTCAAATAAGTAATAATAATAATTTAGGTTGTCGATAGAATAAAATTCATGCGACGCGACGGCACTGGTCTATGAGGAAAATTTTAAATTTTAGCTTGGGAAAGTTGCAACGACGCAGTTCCCATGAACCTTTTCTCTATCCCAAATTCTACCTGCTAGCTACCTTATCGCATGATTTCGGTTTGACCAGGCACGATAGAGGGAAATTCTAACCGCCTGAAAATATCAGGGGAGGGGGCCTGATAAATTGCGCCGTAACTTTTGCTTCTTCCTCCTTAAGTTTCCCTGGATTATTCTATTTGTTTCTGATTTCAAGAAGATTTATCTCTACATAACTACCAGTCAAGGCGTCTGACTGGTAATCAAGAGGTCGCGGGTTCGAATCCCAGCCGGGACGTGACAAGTTATCCCCCATTTGGGATTACGTTCACATAATAATATGTCTTGGGCTTACTGCGGGAATAATGGGACTCATTAGTCTTAATCGGACAGTATAAACAAGGTGATATTATTATTATGTTGACTTTATTCACGCAATAATGACATTGATACTGCAGAATACGGTAGTACTCCTGCCTAGTCGAGAACAATCAATGCTCCTAGGGCTAGGCAGGGATGTGTTACGACAACATTTGGGTTCTTGAACTGTCGTGATTCGTGATCCTATGCTATGGTTCACATTGAATTTTGTCGTTGTGGTGACCAAACGGGATTTTGATGATTACCTACGTCTTGAGCCACGGGATATGATCTTTGTTTCCCTCCGTGGCTTTTGATTTTCACGTTTTCTATCTTGTAGAATGTAACAAAGATGTACAATTATTGTACATCTTACAAGCAGTGTTCAAGAACAAGAGTGTCACGATTTTCACGTACCCTATAGAAATTTCGAAGTATTATTCAGGTTCAGAAACGTTGGCAGCTTCAGGAAACAAAAACATTAATTTCTTATTTTTTATCCTTAACTATTTATTTATTCTTTAAAGTTTAGTTTAATCCTTTACTTTAATCTGTAGCTGTACTTATCTGTGAATTCTCTTTACCAACTCTCATATAGGAAATCGTAATGAGTTCACTAATAACTAACCCAAAGTTGTGACTTGATTGTTAATTACAAATTAATTTAAATTTACTAAATTTAAAATAATAATAAATCATCATATCCTGAAGTTTGTGTGTTGTACATTTGGTTTTTCAGAGTAAAATTTACTCATCTCTGTACTTGCTATTTCAGTATGACAGCTCCTCTGCCCCCTGTCCAGAAAATTTGAAAGGAATTCAGCACTTTTTATCCATTGCAGCAGAGCATGATGGTAGAGATGGTGCTGTCAGTTATTGGTGTAGACTTCATGCACTTCAAAAAGCTTTAAAAATAGACAAATCTTCTGATGCAGCTAAATTTTTTTCTATTAAAATTGATGGATTGGTTGGAACACGAAAAGAAAACACACCATGACAATGAAACAATCACAAATGAAACAGCTGCACAAGCATATATTGAAAACTATGCTTTAAAATTGTTTCATTGGGCTGATACTCAGGACAGATCATCTGTATTCAACAAAAATGTAGTCAAAGCATTCTACACTTCAAGTATATTAATGGATGTTCTGCAGATATTTGGTGAAACATCAGATGAGATTGTGCAGAATCAAAAATATGCAAAGTGGAAAGCAGCCTACATCCATAATTGTTTAAAGAATGGTGAAACTCCTGTACCAGGACCTCAGGAAAGCGCAGAAGGTTCATCAGAAGGCCCTGGCATTGATAGTCCAAATTCTAACCAGCTCCCTTCCCCATCAAATGAGAATTCAAATGAAAATGTTACACCTTCATATCCAGCTCCCAATACAGCAGGAGGGTACTTTCCATCACCTACATCTCAAGAAACCCTACCCGAGCCAGCAAGTTCTCCCTCTTCAGGGATTCCTTCATTTCCAACTTCACAACCACTTTTGCCAACTCCTACCAAACAACCAGAGCAAGATGTAACTCACATAGAGGCAGATCTGATCAATAAATGTCAGAAGTACATAAAGTTTGCCAGCAGTGCTTTGAATTATGATGACTATAATGAAGCAAAAACTAATTTAATTAAAGCTTTGAACATCTTAAACACAGGACGTGAATCATAATTACCTTGTACCTATAACCAAATGTAATTCTATTAGGCCAGTCAAAATTTATGAAAGACACACAAACATGTGCTGGGCTACAAGCGATGTTGTAATTCTAGTTTTTTGAACAATTAAATAATCAATTTTGTACCACCAAAAATTGTGGATTATTTTAAGTTTTATATATTATTACAGTCTTGGTAGCTCTCTTACATGAATCAATCAGTGGTCAATATATCTGACTGGTTGCAGGTTCAAAACCCAGCAGGTATATGACAAGTTATCCTCCCATTTGGGCTTTGACCACATATAAATACATCTTGGGCTTACTGCTGAAATAATGGGGACTCATTAGTGTTAACCCAGATAGACCGGAGTTTTTTTTCGACTACTTTTTATTTAAAAACTACCTAAAATGTTGTATATCATGTTTGTTGAAGGGCATTTCAAGTTTAATGAAAAAAAAAGTCTTTGGTTTTCGAGATATGGCCATTTCCCTGAAATCCTTCTAGAAGGATTGCAGGTGAAATTCATAGACCTCCTAAAGGCCTGTTTTCAAATCCTTCCAGAAGGATTGTAGGCTCATCTGGGTTAATCAGGCAGTATAAATGAGGCAATACTATCATTAATAATACTAGTTAATATTATTTACATTTTCTTTTTATACATTGAAAACTGAAAAAGACAAGAATGAATAATAATATAAAAATCTCTTGCAGAAATTTAAAAGTTGCTTCATTAGTTTATAGAATTATTTATCTAGATCAAATATATCTAATAAAAGTATTAACATAATTATTTTTTGTAGTAAAGCAAAGGAACTAACTTATCTTTAAATATTCATATAAAATCTGTAACTGATGCATAAAATAATTTATAACTGCACCTCAAAGGAGTTAAAATATACTATTTACTTAATAAGTTCTGTGAAATTGTAAATATTCCCTTATCAATGTTGGTAGGTACCTACCTAAATAATATGGAGTTTTTACCTAGAAATAAAACTAAGCCATTATAATATTACTTAATTATTGTACCATTAAACTGGTGTGTTATTGTTGTTTGTTTTTCAGCTGTATAAAAACATAGCTTTTGATTTTTTTCAAAAGTATGAAATCTATGTTCTCCAGACATATCTATTAGGAGACAAGTGTGACAAATTCAAACCCTAGGGTGGCCTCTTGGGTTGGTTATTTCTAGTGAATAAAGATATCATTATGTAGAAAAATGCATTCTATTAAATATGTAGACATCAGTTTTATTTGCAAAGGGACCCACATTTTTTGAGTCTTTGTGTCTTTGAATTTTAAGGAAGGGTCTTGGGGCCAATTGTAAAAGAAGCATAATTTTAAGATAAGCACTCAACTCAGGTTATACTAATTGCTGATAGTCATAGAGTAATGTGATTGATTCAAACTCAACTTGAAGGTGTGTCTGGCATATCTTAACTTTAATCCTGTTTCATAATTTGGCCCCAAGTTTTTGTGGTCTCTTTTAGCTCTGATTTGAGCAAATTTTTCATGGATCATTTTTCAAACAGAAAATTCTGCCCTCCAAACATGTGAGGTTGGCATTTCCAGCCCTCCCCATGCTGGGTAAGGTTAATGTGGGTAGCTGATTTCCTGCAATTGGAGGGTAAAACCATACAAAAAATTGATAAATAACTCCCAATGCTATATATCTGGGCATCTTATTTGAAGCACATCAAAAGAAAATGAAAATGATCATTTTGCCTGTTGAACCAACACCATCATGATATTATCATGGTGTTCGCCATTTTCTTTTGAGGAAGTGTATGGTATATCCTATGTGGAAGGGTTGCAGTTCTTGATTTGTTGTCTACTTTCTAAATATAAGGATAAAACCTCCGTCCTGACTATTTGAAATGAACGAGCATGAATTACATGAAAGGACATTGGATTTGAGCGTCCATATACAGGGTGGTCACGAATTTGTGATCACTAGATTTTTCTCGGACCTAGTAAGATTTTTTGAAAAAAGACGTAATTCTTTGATTTTTGAGGGGAGTACTTTCACTTTTTAAAAATATACAGGGGTTTCCCCTAAGTAGTATATTTCAATGCTTTTTTTCAATTTTCAAAAGTAAGTATTCACTTACTTTTACTTATTTGCAATTTTACAGGGTGTGCTCCAAGTCGAAAAATAGCATTAAAATATCCTACTGAAGGGTCACCCTGTATAATTCTCTCAACACCGTGATGTAGGTATCTGTGCTATCTCACGGACACGGAATTATTATACACATTATATCGTGTAGAACACGCTATGTCTCGATCATAAATGGTATTTTGTACGTATGTATAATATGCGCATAAGCATTTCACATAGAATAGTAAAGTTGTATTTTTTATTTTTAAATCATGGTTGAGCTCTGCGAATATTTAAGCAAAAAGTCCACTGTGCAAGATAAGGGGATGCAAGGCAAGATGCAAGCTATGATGCAAGGCTTGGAAGTTGGACATTCCAATACATTTCTTACCCCTAATGGTTTGAGCGTATTTTTACGTAGACGATAAATTAAAATGCGTTCATTTTTTATCGTCGGCCTAAATTTCGCATAGTGGCAACACTGGTTCAATGGATCCTATACTGTGGATCCTTGAGTTATTTTTTAATTTAAGAAAGTAAAAAAATGAATTGACTGACTGTTAATTGTTATCATTAACATTTTACACTCATAACTTATTATAATTTTAACATCCTCTACATACATCACATGGAACTTTTCAGCACAACAACCAGCTTTTGACCTTTTAATAATCCCTTAATTCCCATTACTGAGAGATATTGGTTTATAACAGTTTTTTTTGACACTCTTGCAAGAAGAGTCCATGGGCTTCAATTCTACAGCTACATAAAGAATTCACTAATCTCAGAAGTGGAGTGTCCATAAGTTCAAAATGGGAGTACCAGCTTTTTTCCGGTGGTTAAGTAGAAAGTATCCATCAGTTATTGTTCACTGTGTAGAGGAAAAGGTGAGTGACTGAGAACAGAGCATTACATCTGTAATGTATAGTAGGAGCTGGGATATCCATGTTCAGTTCCTTATGCTTCATAACGGTTATTGGTAGGGATGTCAACAGAATCACTCCCAACCCATCTTTTGGTCTGATTGAGTACCACAGACTCACTCCTGGTCATTTTTTTACTGACACTAGAAACAGTTTTTTTAATTGAACGAAAAGCCTGAGCAAGACCGAACGGTCAGCTCTGGTCAACCAAAATTTGAAGGATAAAAAAAGTGATTTTTGGGACTCTGGTTTGTTTACATTTTGCATTTGAAATCACCCACTTCTTCTTCTTCTTACCAAACCAGAAGCCATGACCAAACAAACAGGCCAGTTGACTCCGGTCAGGATTTTTCAGTCTGGTCAAATAAAAAAAAGTGAATTTCAGTGACCAGGTCAGCTTTGGTTCACTTTGTTCAAATAAAAAAATCGCTTTAGATTCACTTCCTCTGTTTTCACCAACTACTTGAATTGCTTGTAGTGGTGTATAAAGTATATGGATTTGAGGAAGAAGAAAATATATGGCTGATTCTTGCAACTGTTCTTTACCTCAAAATTTGAAAGAGGTCCATGCCATGAAGCATCACAAGATTTAGGTAGGTATGGAAAGTTGAACAATAGTACGGATCCATTGTCTTGTTAAACTGTTTGAATGATATTACTATATTCTTTCATTCAGAATAAAAATCTACTGAAAAAATTATCTACAAAAAAAAAAAGTTTACATAGTTAAGCACTTGGAAGTATACAGAGTTGTATAGAAAAATAGCAAGTGGTTGTACTTTCAAGTTGGTTAGTGGATACAAGTATTTATTGATTCTAATCTCAATACTTTTCTGTTATTATTCAGCCTCAAGAAGTAAATGGCCAGAAGATCCCTTTTGACTCCTCCCAGCCAAATCCCAATGGGGTGGAATTTGATAACCTCTACCTGGACATGAATGGGATCATTCATCCTTGCACTCATCCAGAAGACAAGTGAGTATTCTATAAATCACAGAAGCCCAACATTCAATGGTTTGTTATAAAATTTTAGCCAAATTCAAAGAAATTTGTCACATAATATACACTAAGCAAAACAAAATAAGGGCCACAAGTATTTTTAGAGATTCGGACCTACTACTTCAAATGTATAGCTTTAAATATGAAATAAAAGGTTGAAATTACTCCAATACATTCTTCTCTAACTATTTTGATAAATACAAACGAGTTTTTATTAAAAAATTCAAGATTTTTATTTATTTTTTGAAAATGGTTGTTTTAGAACAAACTTGAGAATAAAAGTTAAGACGCTTGTTCAACCATCACAACAGCATACCAAGAAGGAATGGAAATTTATCGGCTCCTTAGTACCGAGTGTGACCTCCTCGATCTGTTACACATGTCTGGACTCTTCTTGGCATGCTTTGATAGAGTACATGGATGTGTTCTTCCGGAATCCTGTTCCATGCAGCTGTTAATGCCTCCATGAGCTGATCTTGAGTCTGGATCTGGTCTTTTAGGGTTTTAATCTCCCTCTTAAAGTAATCCCATGCATGTTTGATAGGATTGAAGTCTGGGCTTATCGCTGGCCAGCCGACAACTCTGATCCCCACTGCTTGAAATACCTCAACAGTGGCTCTTGCCGTATGGGGGCGGGCATTATCATGCATGAAGATAAAGTTGGGCCCGGTTCTTTCGCTAAATGGAAGCACATGGGGAACGATGACATTATCCACACAAAGTTGAGAGGTTACCGTTTTGTCAACAAGGAAAACCAGATCGGCTTTCCCTCTGCTACTGATGCCACCCCACACCATAACACTTGGTCCCCCATGAGGATCTGCTTCATGATTACAAGAGCTCTGAAACCTCTCTCCCGAGCATCGGAACACTCAAATACGTCTATCGTCGCTTTCAAATTTCACTTTACATTCATCCGAGAAGAGCACACACTTCCATTCCTCATCAGTCCAGTGCAGGTGTTCTCTAGCCCACCTTAATCTTGCAGCGCGGTGTCCAGAACTAAGTTTAGGTTTACGAACTTTTCTTCTAGAGCGAATTTGTACCTCTCTCAATCTTTTGTGAATAGTTTGAGCACTTACAACTGTGTTCGAGTACTCCTGAAGGTCCATTTGTACGCGGGGGCCGGATGTGAACGGTTCCTGCAGGGCTGTCCTGGCTATAAATCGGTCTTCTCTCCCAGTGGTTCAGCGCTGTCTCCCACTTCCTGGTCTTCTTGATAAATTTCCAGTCTTTTGGTAACGACTCCATAAATTTTGAATGGCTCGCCGTGACACTTGAAGCCTGTTGGCCACACTCCGCTGAGAAAGGCCCTCTTTAAGTAGAGTTACAGCTCTGATACGCAATTCTTGACCTAAATGGTGTCAAACCCTCGGCATGTCGATAAGAAACACTAAAAGTGACTTTAAATCAAGAGGAAATTTTATTAAGAAAAAGTATTAAGGTAATCAATCAAACCGTTCAAGATAGGAAAATTAACTGTTTTGATTATTATCTCAAATAATGATATTTACCTCATGCCATCTATTCAAGTCAAGGTCACAATTCATACCTGAACGTCTAATTAACAAGATAAGTAAGATAACAAGAATAAACTTTCAATCCAAGGTGTACTATACACGATGATCTTAGAAAATACAGGTGGCCCCTATTTTGTTTTGCTTAGTGTAGGTTCCTATAGTTCTTAAAAATATTTAAAATCAATAACTTATACAGGGTGGTCAAAAAGTACCTTTTCTATGTAAATATTGAAAACTTTTGATCAACAGTACAAAAAACATTAAAATAAATTGCAATATACAGTAGTTTTTATGGAGATTTTTTACGTAGGGTGTGAAAAGTTATGTAAGTCATCAAGTAGTCTACTCTAGAACTCATGTTATCATTGGTTTATTTTAGAACATTTTTAATATCTTTTTAACAGTTTGCCAATGTATTTTTTTCAATCTCCACTCAAATTTTATTTTTGAGCTCCTCTGATGATTGCAGTTTATTGGTGTAGACTTTTTCCTTCAGGTAGCCCCACAGGAAGAAACCAGGAGTTGATGGTACATTTTCTTAAATCATAAAATGTTCGTTTTCACATTGTGTTTTAAGTATGGTTTGGTGGTTTTTGCAAAATAATTCATTATTTTTGATTGCTGTGAAATTGTGCAGGAGTCATATAAAATCTCCCAAGGAAATTAAAATTGGATGTTCATGAAATAATGAAGTTTTCATGGTTTCCACCATTTTTAACTAGGTAGCTGTGCCCTGGAAGCCCAGAACTGCTTTTGCATTACTTCAGGACACAGGACACTAAAATTTGCTGTCCTTAATTTAGTTTTTTTTTAACCCCCTCCCCCCCTCTAAATATGGCCTTGATTCCCATAATGCCAACAGTTTAATAAAGCACCTCTTTATTTATTTGATAAAGTACAACATTGTTCAATTTTTTCAACACTGATTACATGAAGCAGTAATGCTGCAATTATGTAAACAGGGTTTCTACTTTATAGTCTGTTGTTCCATATCACAAAACAAGGTGCCTGGTTCTACAGGTACCTTAGTGTGATAGTATAGTGCTGCATACTCATGTTATTTTAATTTATTAATTTTAAGTACTTTGTTATTTGTTTGTTATTTATTATAGGGTTTTACGTAGAATTTTTGATACATGGATTTTACAAACAATAGTACATAATAATGAATATTATACATTTTAGAGAGGAGATAAGTATTTTAAAAATAATGATATTAATAATGTAAAAAGAAGGAAAAAAAAGTACTTCTGCTGTAGTCAATTATTGTGGTCCCTTGTAAATTTAATGCTAAATTTCAACCACCAGGCTAGGACAATTTTATTTAACCTTTACACTTTAATGAGTAATTCATTACCATTACACTTGGGATTAGAAACTGTAACATATCCAATATTTATTAGACATGTTTTAAGGTCTTCTTATTATCGCTACTTGTTGTTATAGCCAGCTTGGCTACAGCTGGAGAGGGGAATGATGGTCTTCAGCCAACTTTATTTTAAAGTTGGCTCATCCTGAAGCACATATTTCTATGTATGATCAACCATTGTGAGGACTGGACTTTTTCTTTATAAGCCATTAAACCCTTAGGAAACTGCAAGGTAGCCTTGTAGGGGTTGGCTAGTCAGTTTTCTGTTCATAGTCCTCTAGGAAACACTAATCTTCTCCCTATTTAACGTCCCTCAGCTAAACAATTATTGTTACTGGTGGCTTTTAGTGTGCCAGTAAATATTTTTTATAAAATCTTCTCAATCCTCTCTATCACACAGACCTGCTCCAAAAGATGAGGATGAAATGATGATCGCGATATTCGAGTGTATCGACCGTTTGTTCCGGATCGTGCGACCACGCAAGGTTCTCTACATGGCTATCGACGGGGTTGCTCCTCGGGCCAAGATGAACCAGCAGCGTTCTAGACGGTTCCGAGCCTCCAAGGAAACAGCGGAGAAAATCACCGAGGTAGCGCGGGTGAGGGAGAGACTTCTGGAGCAGGGGTGCATCCTGCCGCCTGAGAAGGAGAAGGGATCACATTTTGACAGCAACTGCATCACTCCTGTAAGTATCAATGAGGCAACTCTGAAATCTTCCATATTACCTGCATCACTCCTGTAAGTATCAATGAGGCAACTCTGAAATCTTCCATATTACCTGCATCACTCCTGTAAGTATCAATGAGGCAACTCTGAAGTCTTCCATATTACCTGCATCACTCCTGTAAGTATCAATGAGGCAACTCTGAAATCTTCCATATTACCTGCATCACTCCTGTAAGTATCAATGAGGCAACTCTGAAATCTTCCATATTACCTGCATCACTCCTGTAAGTATCAATGAGGCAACTCTGAAATCTTCCATATTACCTGCATCACTCTTGTTAGTATCAATGAGGCAACTCTGAAATCTTCTGTATTACCTGCATCACTCTTGTTAGTATCAATGAGGCAACTCTGAAATCTTCCATATTACCTGCATCACTCCTGTAAGTATCAATGAGGCAACTCTGAAATCTTCCATATTACCTGCATCACTCCTGTAAGTATCAATGAGGCAACTCTGAAGTCTTCCATATTACCTGCATCACTCTTGTAAGTATCAATGAGGCAACTCTGAAATCTTCTGTATTACCTGCATCACTCTTGTTAGTATCAATGAGGCAACTCTGAAATCTTCCATATTACCTCCATCACTCCTGTAAGTATCAATGAGGCAACTCTGAAGTCTTCCATTTTACCTGCATCACTCCTGTAAGTATCAATGAGGCAACTCTGAAATCTTCCATATTACCTGCATCACTCTTGTTAGTATCAATGAGGCAACTCTGAAATCTTCCATATTACCTCCATCACTCTTGTAAGTATCAATGAGGCAACTCTGAAATCTTCCATATTACCTGCATCACTCCTGTAAGTATCAATGAGGCAACTCTGAAATCTTCCATATTACCTGCATCACTCCTGTAAGTATCAATGAGGCAACTCTGAAGTCTTCCATTTTACCTGCATCACTCCTGTAAGTATCAATGAGGCAACTCTGAAATCTTCCATAGTACCTGCATCACTCCTGTAAGTATCAATGAGGCAACTCTGAAATCTTCCATATTACCTGCATCACTCCTGTAAGTATCAATGAGGCAACTCTGAAATCTTCCATATTACCTGCATCACTCCTGTAAGTATCAATGAGGCAACTCTGAAATCTTCCATATTACCTGCATCACTCTTGTTAGTATCAATGAGGCAACTCTGAAATCTTCTGTATTACCTGCATCACTCTTGTTAGTATCAATGAGGCAACTCTGAAATCTTCCATATTACCTGCATCACTCCTGTAAGTATCAATGAGGCAACTCTGAAATCTTCCATATTACCTGCATCACTCCTGTAAGTATCAATGAGGCAACTCTGAAGTCTTCCATATTACCTGCATCACTCTTGTAAGTATCAATGAGGCAACTCTGAAATCTTCTGTATTACCTGCATCACTCTTGTTAGTATCAATGAGGCAACTCTGAAATCTTCCATATTACCTCCATCACTCCTGTAAGTATCAATGAGGCAACTCTGAAGTCTTCCATTTTACCTGCATCACTCCTGTAAGTATCAATGAGGCAACTCTGAAATCTTCCATATTACCTGCATCACTCTTGTTAGTATCAATGAGGCAACTCTGAAATCTTCCATATTACCTCCATCACTCTTGTAGATCAATGAGCAACTCTGAAATCTTCCATTTTAACCTGCATCACTCCTGTAAGTATCAATGAGGCAACTCTGAAATCTTCCATATTACCTGCATCACTCTGTAAGTATCAATGAGGCAACTCTGAAGTCTTCCATTTACCTGCATCACTCTGTAAGTATCAATGAGGCAACTCTGAAATCTTCCATAGTACCTGCATCACTCCTGTAAGTATCAATGAGGCAACTCTGAAATCTTCCATATACCTGCATCACTCCTGTAAGTATCAATGAGGCAACTCTGAAATCTTCCATATTACCTGCATCTCCTGTAAGTATCAATGAGGCAACTCTGAAATCTTCCATATTACACAATTCGCTGAGTAAGGACTTTAGTCTACCTCGCAGTGTAAACAAGGTAAATTCTATTCTATCTTTCTAATTCTGAGATGTGTATTGATGAGTGTATGAATGATATTAGATGTTGGACTGGACTTCATCACTTTAGATTATTCAACAGTTAATCAAAAGCAAACTGCATATGATCCCAACTTCAATTTTGAAGGCATTGTTACGAGAAAAGAATTAATTTTTAGGAGAGAACTTGAAAAGTTTTGGTTAGATTAATTAGAATAGTATCACTGGCGTGAACAACTGGCTTATTGATTTTTTTTGTCAAAGTTCTGTAGCTTCTGTATGTTTTTATTTAGTAGATTGCCAATAAGTAGCCACAAATATGCAGTTTCAGAAAATACCTTTTGAGTACTAAATTTGACCCATTATCTGATATGTTTCTAAAACTACATATTACAGACGGATTACCATGGAAAATCACTTCAATAATATATGAGTGTAACTCTTATGCAAAACCACTGGTTTAGTACTTTGTACATTTAATCTTCTATTTCAGGGTACTCCTTTCATGGCACGACTTTCAGCTTGTCTCAACTATTACATACATGATCGTCTCAATAATGATCCAGGCTGGAAAGGAATCAAGGTGATTCTATCTGATGCTTAATGTTCCTGGTAAGTTCACTCTTTGATATGCAACTCAAGGCTTATAATATCTTTCTGTTTAGGTGGGATAATGGTTATTCACTAGCTTCTCAGTTATTCTCATTAATCGGTTAGTATTTATGTTAATTAACCAAGTCCTTCACTCACAATTGGTGAAGACGCATAAGCCTTTATCTTCGAATTGCTGTGACAGGAAACATTTCAAATCTGCTACCCATCATAAACCTCACCCAGCCTTGATTGGGCCAGAATTCCAGCATCACGAAATCTTTACCTTCGCTGACGTTGCTTAACTTCGGTGATCTACGAGTACCAGACACTTACCTAGTACTCCAAATAAACAAAGAATATTTATATCTATTTTTTAATGTATGTCACAGTTTTTTCATAAATTTAAAAGTTCATTGATAGTAGTTTACAATACATAAAATATTTAATATAATACTATATTACAGTCGAATCTTGATTATTAGAATTAAAGGGACAGCAAAAAGTCTAATTATAAGACGTTTTTAATAATGTCTCTATTACACATAAACTGTTGACATAATAGGACTACCTGTCTTGCGCATCTAGACGAGTCCTGAAGTCAAAACACCACTGTATAAACAGGTAATGAGGGACCTGAGATTTTTTCTATTATATGACGCATATTCTATATATCCACAGTTTAATACCTCAAATTGTATAATCAGTATAATACAGCTATATATCAGGAAAAGTGAAGCAAGAGTCATGTAACGTAGCATGTACCATGAACATCAGAACACTAGCGCTGCCTGGGCAGCATGTTTTCCCGAGTCATTTGAATTACGAATTCTGCACCTTATTGTTGCCATCAATTATAAGACAGGCTCTATACATAAGTTCTGGACATGTAATCGACATGACCATCAGCGTAACCTATACGGTCTAGATTTTATATCAGATATATTAACAAAAATGAAGATATGTACTCGTAATATTAATACTTCGCCTGTATATTTGCCAGGGCAGGGAGAGCACAAGATCATGGACTACATCAGAAGCAGCCGCGCAACCCGACCACGATCCAACACTCAGCACTGCCTGGTGGGGCAGACGCAGATCTCATCATGCTGGGTCTCGCCACCCACGAACCCAACTTCACCATCATTCGTGAAGAATTCAAACCGAACCAAGCGAGACCTTGCGATGTGTGTGTCAGATGGGTAAGTGCATTATTGTATATCTCGTACAGACCGACCTCATAGCTTGATCGATAAGTCTGCGGACTTGTAACCTGAGGGGTGGTTCAAGTCCGGTTTCAGCGTAGATTTAGTAAAGCGAGTTTGAGTAGTTGTGATATCACGATAGTGATTAACACAAATATGATAACTTGTATATCTCGTACAAAGTAGTCACAGTGCCGAGTGAGTTAACGCAAAAGGCTGGCACACACAGTGACCTGGGTTTGATTCCAGATAATGCCGGTTTCAGCTAGTAGAAACATATGCATAATAGCACTGTCAAAGTGTTGAGTGGCCAAAATAGCTTGGCTCTTAACTAGAATGGAATATCAAATTTTCTACCCTCTAGCCGATCTAGTTGTAGACAGACAAGTAATTTAATTGTTACATTTATCAATTTGAAGACGCCAACTTGTTCCTCCTGATATATTTACTGCAAATGGATTTAGTAAGAAAACGGAAAATTATGTTCTTCCCAAAAATATGTCATCGGATTCACAAGTTCTTCTTCAAAGCTGAATGCTGGATTATTCAAATAACATTTTAATGTCGGCTTATACATGAAAAAGAACAAATTCCCTGCAATTACGTCTGCTCAATGAATATGATTTATTCATGTAGTACAAAAGAATCTTCAAATACTTTCGATTAGGTGGCTTCCTCAAAGTACATGCTTGGGATTAAGACAAAATTCAAATTTTAGATCATAAAAAAGATGTTCTTCTGTATCATGAGAACACTATCACCAAAGTCTTAAAAATCTGTGATCTTCTGGTAATTTCCATCTGGGTCAACCTATGATTTATTACCCATTTATATAAAGATGTGATTGATGCGAAGTGTTTCAATATTACCTGTGGGTTGCAATTCAATTCTTTATATTTAATGATTTTGGATCATAGTTTATTTTGATCAAGTCAAACAGTTTACTCACCTTAAATCCAAAAAATAGGTTAGGTGGGTCCGCATTTCTTCTACGCAATTACCCACTTCACCTATTAACTTTCTGCAATTCCCACCCCACATCTAATTTTTATAATAAATATTTATATTTTTGATATAATCGTGAAAGTTTTATTTATTCGCTCACCTTGCAGCTGAATAGTTACGTTAGTAGTTTTTAGGCAAATATTCATTTCATCACAAAATATTTTCTTTTTATCTATATCAATAATGGAATCAAAGAGAGAGAAAGAGAAAGCTACTATTTTTTTCGTTTGAAAATTCTTCTCAACCTGGGATTCAAACTCTCGGCTTCGGGACCATGAGCAGTAGTCACAACCATTATACAACGAGAATAGTGGTGACGATATTATTCCTAGTTTCAAAATTTCAAAAAGAACTGAATTTTGTTTGATTAGAAATAAAGTTACTAATAATTCTTCCAATTCTTTTACCTCCGAGTATATCTAAATATTTTTGAATCCGACTTGTGGTTCACGAGATATACACATACTCTTTATAATACAATACACACACTCTTTATAATATAAGATTTAAAACTTGAACTTCGAATTCAACCAAACATTTTTGATAACCGGGCTACACAATATGTATCTTTAAAACTTAACTATCACTGAATTTTAATGAAAACTGTTATGAAAAGAACTTTAAAATCTCAATAATGATTTTATTGGCAGTTGAAATAAAAACACAAAAACTTTCTTTTCAATTAACAGATATTGTACTTGAATGTTTGTTTTTTTGAGGAGGGGGAAAACTCATGCCGAAAAGTGTGAGACTCAGACATGGTCCACCCGGTATCCATGACTGTCTACCCTAACTAAAACCCGCGTCTCCTCATCAATACTAAACCATACCGTTGTGGGACTGTTAAATATTACTTCAACATTTGTTGAAGTAATATTTAATATTTGTTGAAGTACAATATCTGTTGTACAAGATTGTACAATGTTGAAGTACAAAATCACAAAAAATGTGCACTGGTAGTCAAGTGGTTAACGCACTAGTCTGGTAACCCAGGTAGCGTAAGGATCCGTTGGTTCGAATCCCGCCCAGTGCACGAATTTTTCCTCATTAATTTGAGTTTGTGACCGCATAATAATAAGACTCTGAGGGTTAGGTGGTAGAAAATGCTTTGAGCATTAACCTCGCCTGGTGGTTACCTTCCACCAAAGAGTATTGTTATTATTATTAATTCTATGAATTATGATTTAATGCATTATAACTATCCAAATCAATTATCCCCCAGGTCACGAGATGAAGGAGTGCGCTGGGTTGGATGCAGAGCCCAATCCCGAGGCTGTCATCACGTTTGGCTCTGAAGTGGAATTCATCTTCGTGCGTCTGTCCGTGCTGCGAGAGTATCTGGAGAAGGAATTGGCCATGCCTAACCTTCCCTTCCCTTACAGCTTTGAGCGAGCACTGGATGACTGGGTATTGGTCTATATTTTATTTTCATTTGAATTCTATTCCTCATTATCTTCAGTCTGTCCCGGTAGCTCAGTGGTAAAGGCGGCACTGTGTGAATCCAAAGATTTCAGAGGTCGCGGGTTCGAAACCCAGCCGGGACAAGACAAGTTATCCTCCCATTTGGGATTTTTACCACATAATAATACGTCTTGGGCTTACTGTTGGAATAATGGGACTTAATAGCCCTAATCGTACAGTTTAAATAAGGCGATATTATTATTATTATCTTCCAACGTGAGAAACACTGAAATTTAATTATTTAACGAACTGCTCTATAATGAGTTGCCACATCTGACACAGTATACATAAATAGATATGGGGGTTTTTTTTTAGTTCTTTGCTAAGTCGTATAATTCTTTTTTCACGAGTATAAGTGTTTTGGTGATAATATTCAGGGTGTCTTTCATAATCACTTGGTTCAGGTCAGTCAATTTTTTTTTATTGAGGTTATGATTGGCAAAGAACTTCATAAGGAATGGGAAAGCTGTTTCACGTACGCCAAACCAAAGACCATTTCAGGTTGAATTCTATTGATAGAGTGAAAAAATGTAAATTGAGAACAATTGGACTTCTTCCATGAAATTTTGTTTAAATACAAATTAAAAACTGAGCAGTTTTCGATCAAGTCAATTTTCATGTTCTTTTTTAGTTTCAGTACTTACTTGCCAATTCTCGCAACTAATCAAATTTTATGCTACCAGTTTTTTTTCTACTTGGATAATATTTTTAGACCAGAAAAATTAAAAATTCATGTTATCAATGCATGTTCCTCGTAGTGACCTGGGTTCGAATACTAACGGGTCGGAATTTTGCGGCTCTGTATTTTGAATGTTATGGGTTGCACTCATACCTTGTGAGGAAAAATGAGTAGCTACTTAAATGTGGGCAGCGACCAGTGACGGAATTATGGTCAAAAATAAGATATTAGGATATTCAAGGAAAAAGTCCTATAATTCTGTGCTACCAACTAAATTTGTGCTTTGTGTTAAAGATGAGTGTTTCACAACTTTTTAATTTCGTAGCCATGAAGCAGGAGCTACTGTAGACGCTTGTGGTCAGCGTTGTATCTTGCCCATCCCGTATGCCTCCCCTCTGATGGGAGAGAAGAGACACAATATTTCCAACTGGTGCTGGGTCCACACGAGCGCTCTGGAAGTTATCCCTTAGAAACAACTGTAATCAAATTTAGAATAGATTTTTTTTGTCGGTTCGGAGGATTGAACCCGAGACCGTCCGCATGGCAAGCTCGGGTGACTAATACAAATAAACACATTTATTTATTATTCTTGTTCCTCCAGGTGTTCATGTGTTTCTTCGTGGGAAATGACTTCCTGCCTCATCTTCCATCCCTGGAAATCCGAGAGGGCGCCGTGGACCGACTCGTCAATCTCTACAAGAAAACAGTGTACAAAACTCAGGTTATAATAATAATAATAGTAATATTGCCTTATTTTTTTTTCAATAACATTATTATATTTTATCAAACACCTCGGCCGAGGTGTGAAGAACGCCTATACAAAGAAAGAGACAGCGGTTTTAATATTCATACATATCCTTCATTTAATATTTAATAGTTACTGCAATCCAATGTACTTTTCAGTATGTGGTGGATTGCAGCATTTATACTTTGATATTTATACTGCCCGATGAGAACTAATGAGTCACATTATCCTAGCAGTAAGCTCAAGACGTAATATTATGTGGTCAAAATTTCTTCTGAATTTTGATGTGTGTTTTTATTACATTATTTTGCACTCGAAGTCTTACAGCCGTATTTATGAACAGAAAACGCCGTTTGAGCATGGTCTGAAGTATGATTTCCTTTAATATTATTGGCCAATACCTTGCTTGAGACATTGCTCAGACAAAATTCCCTGTTCATATAAATACGGGTGTCAGTGGTTGAGCCGCTAGTCTGGGGATCCAGGTAGCTTTGGGATTCGCTAGTTCGAATGCATTTATCTTTTTTTCAGATTTTGACCATACAATAATTTCACCAAAACAAATGCTAGAATATTCGGACTCTTTGGCCCTTATTGGGCTGTATAAATAAGTTATTATCATATAGGAGTAAGTTGTTACTTTTTCCAAACACATGTCATTCCTGAAAGAGAGAAAAAAACAGTCCCATGTATCAAAGAAATCTAAAATCTGCTCAACATAAACCCCAGAATGGTTGGTCCCTTTTTTTTATATGGGTAGATACCTTGGGCTAGGACAAACTCGGAATACATAATTGTGTTAACAATTTTCTAGACCGTTTTAAAAAACATAACACACTTAAAACCATAATTAACTGACCCAGTTAGATATCAAATTAATTCGACGTAGATCACCTGCATTGGTAGTCAACTCTGAGGGTTAAATTATTGTTGTTGTAGTAGAAGCATTTCCACCAAGAACTCAAGTCATATCATCATCCTCTGATAACGGATCAGGGTTAGTTGGTAGAAAATGTTTTAAGCATTCACCTCGCCAGATGTGTCTCAGAGTTTTCTCACGTTAACCTCGCCGGGTGAGGTTACCTTCCACTGAAGAGTATGATCTCATCCTCAGGGTTACCTTCCACTGAAGAGTATTATTTCATCCTCAGGGTTACCTTCCACTGAAGAGTATTATTTCATCCTCAGGGTTACCTTCCACTGAAGAGTATTATTGGGTGGAAGAGATTGCCATAGACAATAACCCCGCCCTTTAGTTAGGACATATGTATATATTTTATTTATTTTTTTCTTGTTTATATTATTATATTTAATTTTTACCATTGTTTGTCTGTATATATGTTCTGCTAATAAAGAGTTTCTAAATAAAAATAAATAAATTATCTCATCCTCAGGGTTTTCTTCCACTGAAGAGTATGATCTCATCCTCAGGGCTACCTTCCACTGAAGAGTATTATTTCATCCTCAGGGTTACCTTCCACTGAAGAGTATTATCTCATCCTCAGGGTTACCTTCCACTGAAGAGTATTATTTCATCCTCAGGGTTTCCTTCCACTGAAGAGTATTATCTCATCCTCAGGGTTACCTTCCACTGAAGAGTATGATCTCATCCTCAGGGTTACCTTCCACTGAAGAGTATTATCTCATCCTCAGGGTTACCTTCCACTGAAGAGTATGATCTCATCCTCAGGGTTTCCTTCCACTGAAGAGTATTTTTCATCCTCAGGGTTACCTTCATGAAGAGTATTATTTCATCCCTAGGGTTACCTTCCACTGAAGAGTATTATCTCATCCTCAGGGTTACCTTCCACTAAGAGTATTTTTCATCCTCAGGGTTACCTTCCACTGAAGAGTATTATCTCATCCTCAGGGTTACCTTCCACTGAAGGTTTATTTCATCCTCAGGGTTTCCTTCCATTTAAAGTATTATTTCATCCTCAGGGTTTCCTTCCATTTAAGAGTATTTTCATCCTCAGGGTTTCCTTCCATTTAAGAGTATTATTTCATCCTCAGGGTTACCTTCCTGAAGAGTATTACTTCATCCTCAGAGTTACTTCCCGGACTGAAGAGTATTATTCATCCCAGGGTTACTTCCCTAAGAAGTATTATTCATCCTCAGGGTTTACCTTCCATTTAGAGTATTTTCATCCTCAGGTTTTCCTCTACCATCCTTAAGAGTTATCACTATATTTCATCCTCAGGGTTTCCTTCCATTTAAGAGTTTATTCTCTCAGGGTTATCCTTCCACTAAGGTATTATTTATCCTCAGGGTACCTTCCATGAAGTTTATTTCATCCTCAGGGTTTACCTTCCACTGAAGAGTATTATCTCATCCTCAGGGTTACCTTCCACTGAAGAGTATTATTTCATCCTCAGGGTTTCCTTCCACTGAAGAGTATTTTCTCCTCAGGGTTACCTTCCACTAAGAGTATTATTTTGTATCCTCAGGGTTCACTTCCATTTAAGAGTATTATTTCATCCATGCAGGGTTTCCTTCCATTAATATTTATTTCATCCTCAGGGTTTCCTTCCATTTAAGAGTATTATTTCATCCCTCAGGGTTCCTTCCAGTATTCAATGAGATTATTTCATCCTCAGGGTTACCTTCCACTGAAAGTATTATCTCATCCTCAGGGTTTCCTTCCACTGAAGAGTATTCATAGTATCCTCAGGTTACCTTCCCTGAAGAGTATTATTCATCCTCAGGGCTCCTTCCACTGAAGAGAGTATTATCTCATCCTCAGGGTTTCCTTCCACTGAAGAGTATTATTTCATCCTCGGTCTCCTTCCACTGAAGAGTATTATTTCATCCTCAGGGCTACCTTCCCTGAAGAGTATTATTTCATCCTCAGGGCTTACCTTCCACTGAAGGTATTATTTCACTCCACGAGTTTCCTTCACTGAAGAGTTTTCATCCTCAGGGTACCTTCCACTGAAGGTATTATTTCATCTCAGGGCTTACCTTCCACTGAAGAGATTTATTTCATCCTCAGGGTTTCCTTCCACTGAAGAGTATGATCTCATCCTCAGGGTTACCTTCCACTGAAAGTATTTTTCATCTCAGGGTTTCTTCCACTGAGAGTATTATTTCATCCTCAGGTAACTTCCACTGAAGAGTATTATTTCATCCTCAGGGTCCTTCCATAAAGGTATTATTCATCCTCAGGGTTTCCTTCCACTGAAGAGTATATAATTCATCCTCAGGGTTACCTTCCATAAGAGTATTATTCATCCTCAGGGCTACCTTCCACTGAAGAGTATTATTTCATCCTCAGGGTACCTTCCACTAAGAGTATTATTTCATCCTCAGGTACCTTCCACTAAGAGTATTATCTCCTCAGGGTTTCCTTCCACTGAAGAGTATTATTTCATCCTCAGGCTACCTTCCACTGAAGAGTATATTTCATCCTCAGGGTTACCTTCCATTTAAGAGTATTATTTATCCTCAGGGTTTCCTTCCACTGAAGAGTATTATTCATCCTCAGGGCTACCTTCCATTAAGAGTATTATTATTCACCTCAGGGTACCTTCCATTAGAGTATTATTTCATCCTCAGGGCTTCCTTCCATGAAGAGTATTATTCATCCTCAGGGTTACCTTCCATTAAGAGTATTATTTCATCCTCAGGGTTCCTTCCATTGAAGAGTATTATTTCTCCTCAGGGTTACCTTCCACTGAAGAGTATTTTCATCCTCAGGGCTACCTTCCACTGAAGAGTATTATTTCATCCTCAGGGTTCCTTCCATTAAGAGTATTATTTTATCCTCAGGGTTACCTTCCACTGAAGAGTATTATTTCATACCTCAGGGTTTACCTTCCATGAAGAGTATTATTTCATCCTCAGGGTACCTTCCACTGAAGAGTATTATTTCTCCTCAGGGTTTCCTTCCATTAAGAGTATTATTCATCCTCAGGGTTACCTTCCACTGAAGAGTATTATTTCATCCTCAGGGCTACCTTCCACTGAAGAGTATTATTTCATCCTCAGGGCTACCTTCCACTGAAGAGTATTATTTCATCCTCAGGGCTACCTTCCACTGAAGAGTATTATTTCATCCTCAGGGCTACCTTCCACTGAAGAGTATTATTTCATCCTCAGGGTTACCTTCCACTGAAGAGTATTATTTCATCCTCAGGGTTACCTTCCACTGAAGAGTATTATTATTCATCCTCAGGGTTTACCTTCCACTGAAGAGTATTATTTCATCCTCAGGGTTACCTTCCACTGAAGAGTATTATTTCATCCTCAGGGTTACCTTCCACTGAAGAGTATTATTTCATCCTCAGGGTTTCCTTCCACTGAAGAGTATTATTTCATCCTCAGGGTACCTTCCACTGAAGAGTATTATCTCATCCTCAGGGTTACCTTCCACTGAGAGTATTATTTTCATCCTCAGGGTTACCTTCCACTGAAGAGTATTTATCTCTATCCTCAGGGTTACCTTCCACTGAAGAGTATTATTTCATCCTCAGGGTTACCTTCCACTGAAGAGTATTATTCATCCTCAGGGTTACCTTCCACTGAAGAGTATTATTTCATCCTCAGGGTTTCCTTCCACTGAAGAGTATTATTTCATCCTCAGGGTTACCTTCCACTGAAGAGTATTATTTCATCCTCAGGGTTAACCTTCCACTGAAGAGTATTATTTCATCCTCAGGGTACCTTCCATTGAAGAGTATTATTTCATCCTCAGGGTTACCTTCCACTGAAGAGTATTATTCATCCTCAGGGTTACCTTCCACTGAAGAGTATTATTTCATCCTCAGGGTTACCTTCCACTGAAGAGTATTATTTCATCCTCAGGGTTACCTTCCATTTAAGAGTATTATTTCATCCTCAGGGTTTCCTTCCATTTAAGAGTATTATTTCATCCTCAGGGTTTCCTTCCACTGAAGAGTATTATTTCATCCTCAGGGCTACCTTCCACTGAAGAGTATTATCTCATCCTCAGGGATTCCTCACATTAACCTCGCCAGGTGGGGTTTCCTTCTACTGAGGAGTCTTATTTCATCCTCAAGGTTTCCTCACATTAAGCTTGCCAGGTAGGGTTTTCTTCTACTGAAGAGTATTATTTCATCCTCAAGTCTGGCTGGGGGACTTTAAACAGGGAGAAGACCAGTGTCTTGCTAAAGGACTATAAACAGAGAACAGACTAGCCAACCCTGACAAGCCAGGCTAGCTTGCAGTTTCCTATGGGTTTAATGGCTTATAAAGAAAAGTCCAAGTCCTCACGATGGTTGATCGCACATAGAAATATGTGGTTCAGGACGAGCCAACTTTGAAATAAAGTTGGCTGAAGACCATCACTCACCCGTCCAGCTGAAGCCAAGCTGGCTACAACAACAACAACATTTCCTCCTCAGGGTTTCCTCACGGACAGCGGAGACGTGAACCTGTCTCGCGTGCAGCTCATCATGCAGGACCTGGGCTGCATGGAGGACGAGATCTTCAAGAAGCGCCAGCAGACGGAGACCATGTTCAAGCAGAGGAACAAGATGAAGAGGAAGAGAGAGAAGATGATGAAGATGGCGGCGGAGAGCAAGGGAGCGCCCGCCTTCATCCCGGGGGGGCAGTTTGCTCCTCAGGTGAGTGGGGGCTATCTACAATGAAAGTGGGGGGATCAGTTTGCACCTCAGGTGAGCGGGGGCTATGTACCATGAAAGTGGGGGGCTGGGTGGATCAGTTTGCACCTCAGGTGAGTGGGGGCTATCTACAATGAAAGTGGGGGGATCAGTTTGCACCTCAGGTGAGCGGGGGCTATGTACCATGAAAGTGGGGGGCTGGGTGGATCAGTTTGCACCTCAGGTGAGTGGGGGCTATCTACAATGAAAGTGGGGGGGATCAGTTTGCACCTCAGGTGAGCGGGGGCTATGTACCATGAAAGTGGGGGGCTGGGTGGATCAGTTTGCACCTCAGGTGAGTGGGGGCTATCTACAATGAAAGTGGGGGGGATCAGTTTGCACCTCAGGTGAGCGGGGGCTATGTACCATGAAAGTGGGGGGCTGGGTGGATCAGTTTGCACCTCAGGTGAGTGGGGGCTATCTACAATGAAAGTGGGGGGGATCAGTTTGCACCTCAGGTGAGCGGGGGCTATGTACCATGAAAGTGGGGGGCTGGGTGGATCAGTTTGCACCTCAGGTGAGTGGGGGCTATCTACCATGAAAGTGGGGGGATCAGTTTGCACCTCAGGTGAGTGGAGGCTATCTACCATGAAAGTGGGGGGGATCAGTTTGCACCTCAGGTGAGTGGGGGCTATGTACCATGAAAGTGGGGGGGGGGGGGGGGGGGGGATCAGTTTGCACCTCAGGTGAATGTGGGCTATCTCGCCGCTAGAAAGAGAAGGAGGCGTAAGTGATTTTATCAAAGTTTTCAGGAGCGCACATAACCGTGTATGTTTGCTGCAATTTTTCCCGCAAATATCACATACGCTCAAACATAAAAATCAATATCTTCATAAGGGTTTAGGTTTAGTCTTCATCAGTTTGCACCTCAGGTGAGTGGGGGCTGTTTTTAATTATGAACTAAACAATCGGTATGTCCGTATCTAGTATCTCGGTGGACGTTGCTTGAATGCAATGACCTTACGAGAAGCGGACGTGTTTTCAACGTGCCATTGTTTTTTTTATTGATAGTATAGTATAGTAGTGCTTTATTTATACTGTCAGCTCGAGACAAGAAGGCCCATTACGCTAACAGTTTTATTGATAATATTTTTTTGTTACAATAATATTTTTCCACTCCTAGAGTCTCGGAGGAGGCCAGCGCGGGTCAGCCCCAGTGCAGAATGCTAGACAGGAGGCGTACCAGATGAGGCTGCAAGCCGCTCAGAACCAGAATGTAAGTCACCCGCAATTTTCTGCCCTCCTTGAACAAATGTCCATGCATTTACTCAATAATGGGTCTGTAAGCCACAAACAATACTAAAATAGAATGCATAGGGGTTTTTTTTCAATAGTCAAACGTATTTAACATGATATTATTTAAAATAATGAAAAAAACTCGTGTTTTGGTTTTCTACTTGTTCTTTAATTCATTCATTTGTAATATTCAATAGTGAAAATTTTATGTGGTAGCTATGATTTTCGTATGTAATTTATGGTGTTCCAACGCCTTTCTGTTCAATTTAGGGCTCGTTTTGTGATTTCCTTTATGCTATAATGCACTAAGCGCATGGGACTCATTTCACTATAATGCAGAAAGTTTTGTATATGAAGTCCCGGGATTTGTTAAATGGCAGACTGATCCTGCCAAAAAAGGTGATTTTTTTAATAGGTTTACTGTCGCTTTCAACTGCATAGTCAAATCACGACGGAGGTTTTACCCTCCATTCGCTGGAAAATCACAAACTGGCTACTCAACTTAACCTCACCTAGAATAACTGGAGCCGGAAACAGCCAGCACCACAAGGATTCGAATGTGAATGAATGTCACCCATTCTAGTCCTAACTTCGCTGGACGTTGAAAAAAGATGATGATTCAAATCAAAGTTTTTATTAATGTTTATCAATTTACATAAATTGTTAACACAAGTCAAAATACATTAAAATAAGTATGAAAAAAAGAAACAAAGAGATGAGAAATAAATATATAAGTAAATATTTAGAACCTACCTAAAATCAATCAATCAATCAATTTACTGTATTTTATACATTAATGTATGTTTACAATTAAGATAAAATTAAATTTGATTTACATTTAAAATACATTTGAAGAACATAATATACATTTAAAATATATTTAATATTAAAATAAAATTCACTCATTGTTGTTAAAATTTTAATATGTCGATAACTTCTGAAAAAAAAATTCCGTTTTTAATCGAAATTTTCCCGTTTGGTGTGCTCGCCAGGCTCTGCTGAAGCAAGGGGAGAACGGACAAGGTCGGGGGGTGAAGCGAGGCTTTGACAATGTGGAGTCTTCGGACGAGGAGGAACCTAATGACGAGGTCAGGCTGTGGAGGATGGGTTCAAGGACCGCTACTACGAGTCCAAGTTTGATGTGCCCAAGCATGATCAGAAATTCAGGTTGATGGTAAGTGTTCAGGTGCATTACCGACCTCAGTATCTTTACTTTCTTTACTATATTTACTTTACTTTAATCTTTACTATTTAATAATTTATTGTTTTAATATTATGTACCTTTAATAATTATGTACCTTTAGTATAATATTTTAATGCTTGATTGAGTAGTCACTTAAACACTATGTGTCATTCAATCTTGCAAGTAACACACTTCTCTTAGAAGCTCTTCAAAGCTTAGGAGAAGTACCTTTGTATAAATGTTTCTTTATAAAGAAAATAAATAAATAAACTATTATTAATTTCATTATGTTGACCAAAAAAAAAAAAAAAAGTAGCTACTACGAGTCCAAGTTTGATGTGCCCAAGCATGATCAGAAGTTCAGGTTGATGGTAAGTTTTCAGGTGTATTACCGACCTCGGTAGCTACTACAAGGTGCATTACCGACCTCGGTAGCTTGATTGATAAGGCGGTGGACTTGTAACCTGGAGGTCGGTGGTTCGAGTGCCGGTATCAGCGTAGATTTAGTCAACCGAGTTTGAGTACTTATTTATGATATCACAGAAGTGGTTAACATAAAATGTGATAACTTTTCTTTTTTCATGTTAATTGTGAGATGTGAGTCATAATAGATACAGTCCGACCTGGATATAAGAGGAAACCCAAGGGTTCGGAAATTTTTTTCTCTTATATCCATTTTTTATGAAGAGGTTATGTTCGCTTCAAGAGAGGTTAATGGGACCTGAAAATCATTCTCTTATAAATAAATAAGTAAATGTGTTTCTTTGTGTTATTATACCATAATTTTAGTGGGTAGCGTAGAATTATAGGACTTTTCCATATCTTTTAATAACTTAATATCTTTTTTTGCCTATAATTCCGCCACTGGTCGCTGCTCACATTAAGCAGCAACTCATTTTTCCTCACGAGGTATGAGTGAACCCCGAACACCCAAGTACAGAGCAGAAAAATTCCTGCACCACTGGGGATCGAACCCAGGTCACCGTGCGTGCAATGCCTTATTCTCTTATATCAAGGTTTCTATTAATCCTGGTAATTGTAACACCGAAGTGGAAGGTAACCACCAGGCGAGGTTAACTTTCAAAGCATTTTCGACCACCTAACCCTCAGAGTCTTATTATTAGGTGGTCACAAACTCAAATTAATGAGGAAAAATTCATGCACTGGGTGGTATTCGAACCAACGGATCCCTACGCTACCTGGATTACCACACTACCGCGTTAACCACTTGACTACCAGTGCACATCTATTGTTGACTGTTTCCATTTCAGGTGGGCCATGAGTATGTGCTGGGTCTGTGCTGGGTCCTCAAGTACTACTACCAGTGCACATCTATTGCTGACTGTTTCCATTTCAGGTGGGCCACGAGTATGTGCTGGGTCTGTGCTGGGTCCTCAAGTACTACTACCAGGGGTGCAGGTCATGGAAGTGGTACTTCCCATTCCACTACGCGCCCTTTGCCTCTGATTTCATTAACATTGCAGAAGTAGACACTAACTTTGAAACAGGAACCCAACCGGTAAGAATTTTTACTTTTCTATTTCCTATAAAATATAATACATTAAATGACGAGGTTCTAGGGCCCTTCTCCAGTATCAGGCCCCCAATAAAAATTCAATAATACAGTACACTTCATGCTGCACTATTGATTTTGTCAAGACCCAGCAACCGTCAAGATAGACGAAGCTACACAATGATGGTGATAAAATATACCTAGAGTAGTCTAGAACTCTTAGACGGTATAATTTCAATTGGTTATTTTTATTTTTCGGTGTTAGTGGATTCAAATGTATTTTTCTTTTCTTTTTTAACTCAGTGTTGGTATTTGGTTTTTTTTTCTAACAATATTAATTATCAAAATTTAATCAGGACTAAAACTAATTGTAAATATCTTAAAAAGAAAGTGGCTGGGTTTGTTTTGATGTACCAAATCCATGAACTGAAATGTGTGTCTCAACCACAATTCAGTTATATTTTTTTTATTTAACATAATAAGTAGTTCAAGAGATGCCCTAAATTTTAATCCAATTAGAATATGTACTATTCTTGCTCTGTTAATTTATCGTATACAAGATTTATTCTTGTATTTTGAGTGTATCAATCTCAGAAGAACTTCTGTTGGATCACTCCTGCCGTACCTGTAATTTATATATTTTTTTTTTTAAATGTCTAACTTGAGACTTTGTTTGAATAGCATAAAAAATTCTCTGATGGTCCTTCGCTTGGAGTATAAATAAAGTATTTCGACTAATGACTGCTGTGATTAATGACTGATTTCGTCAGACAGTAAAGTTTCTTTTTTAACCTTTTGACTATGAAAGGATTCATTTTTATTGGTTCAACATAGTTCAACATGTCATCTTTGACAAATAAAATGACGTATAGAACTGTAAAGTCGTGTTCTCCCGTGTGTGTCCCCAGTTCAAGCCCCTGGAGCAGCTGATGAGTGTGTTCCCCGCCGCCAGTAGCTCCCATGTGCCTTCAGTATGGGCAGACCTGATGAGCAACCCGGTATGTGTTTCTAATTAGCTCCCATGTGCCTTCTGTATGGGCGGACCTGATGAGCAACCCGGTATGTGTTTCTAATTAGCTCCCATGTGCCTTCTGTATGGGCAGACCTGATGAGCAACCCGGTATGTGTTTCTAATTAGCTCCCATGTGCCTTCTGTATGGGCGGACCTGATGAGCAACCCGGTATGTGTTTCTAATTAGCTCCCATGTGCCTTCTGTATGGGCGGACCTGATGAGCAACCCGGTATGTGTTTCTAATTAGCTCCCATGTGCCTTCTGTATGGGCGGACCTGATGAGCAACCCGGTATGTGTTTCTAATTAGCTCCCATGTGCCTTCTGTATGGGCGGACCTGATGAGCAACCCGGTATGTGTTTCTAATTAGCTCCCATGTGCCTTCTGTATGGGCGGACCTGATGAGCAACCCGGTATGTGTTTCTAATTAGCTCCCATGTGCCTTCAGTATGGGCGGACCTGATGAGCAACCCGGTATGTGTTTCTAATTAGCTCCCATGTGCCTTCAGTATGGGCGGACCTGATGAGCAACCCGGTATGTGTTTTCTAATTAGCTCCCATGTGCTTTCAGTATGGGCGGACCTGATGAGCAACCCGGTATGTGTTTCTAATTATGGCTCCGTTAACCATAGGTGACTAAGTTCTTCACCAAAGAGCCACTTTATGAAACAGGGATAAAGTTAATCTAAGCCATACACGCTATCAAGTCGGAGTTGCAACCAATCACCGCGCACTATGGCCCGAGTTTAGCTTTAGTGTCTACTTAGATTAAAAGAGTAATCCTGATTTATAATTCGGCCCCAATTTGCAAAAAAATCCAAATTATTACCTCTCGTTTTCATTTTTCATCTATTATGCCGCTATTTTCTTCTATTGGTCGTAAATACCACGTCTTTTCTTCGTGGCTAGCGTCCAAGTTAATGTAAAAAAAACAATTGCACATCTATCGTCAAGGGAAAACTTCATTCAAAATTTCAGCTTTACTCTTCTATAAATACAGTATCTTTTGTTGTTGTTGTAATGTTGCTTTCAACTGCATATCATACCACCTCCCATTCGCTGGAAACTCACAAACCAGCTCCTCAAATTAAGCTCAGCTAGTCTGAGTAGGGCCAGGAAAATCAAGCATCACGAGGGTTCGAATTGGGTTGATCACCCACCCAACTCATAACTTTGCAGGGCGTTGCTTAACTTCAGTGACAGAGAGAGAACGCCGGCGAAATACAGTATCTCTGAACGAATGAATTTTCACGTCAATATTTTCACTTTTTTAAAGAACAATATGAATTTAATATGTTATTATAAATTTTGGAAATACCATTAACTAAGTAAACGTAATTATCAAAATATGTGGACTCATTGTGAACTCTCGCAACAATATAAAATTTTCATAATATGTAAATGTAAAAGGTCAATTTGGAGGCCAAGAATATCAATAGACCTGTAAATCTCAAAATTATAATTAAAACTATAGACTAACATTTGTATCACTCTTATATTTCAGGACTCGACTATAATCGATTTCTATCCCGAAGACTTCAAAATCGATCTGAACGGAAAGAAGTTTGCCTGGCAAGGTGTAGCACTGCTGCCGTTCGTAGATGAGACACGACTGCACAAGGCCCTAGCTCCGTACTATGAGAAGCTCAGTGTGGAGGAAGGTGAGTTATTTTATATTATTATTTATTTAGAGAAGGGGAAAATTTGCATCAAACACCGGCGTAGGTAAGTTCCTGTGAGCCAGCGAGAAGGTTTTTTACCGTCTAAAAACCCCTTCATTTATCGTTTCTTATTTATGCCCTGGAACCGCCGTGTGGCATTACTTCAGGGAATTTATATTAGTTCATATATTTTATATGAGTTATTTTATATTAGTTCAGTGAGTTTTTGACCACATAATAATAAGACTCTGAGGGTTAGGTGGTAGAAAATGCTTTGAGCATTAACCTCGCCTGGTGGTTACCTTCCACTAAAGAGTATTATTATTATGGTAAGATACTCGCTTGTCCCGGGTTCAAACCCCCATCATCATCATAGGGTGGCGTCATCGTGAACGATGGTAGAAAGCCCCAAGCCAACAAAAATTTGTATTCCAAATTTGGTTACAGTTGTTTGTAAGGGATACCTTCCGGTGCGCTCATGTTGACCCAGCACCCAAATGGGAAGTATTGTGTCACTTCTCGCCCATCAGAGGGGAGGCATACTACGGGATAGGCAAGCTACAACACAGACCATAAGCGTCTACAAATAAAAAAGCTGTGAAATAACAATCATTAAAAATATATTATAATAATGAAGTTGTTAAAACAAAATATCCACGTGTTAGGTATGGCGTGATAAAATATTGATATTTTCTCACAAGAAGTGAGTATAAGCAAGCAAATTATATCTTGGCGCTTCTTACTTTTTGGCTTGGTGGGGCAGACTGCTATCCTGCTACCTAGATCAAACTGGTCTGTACAAACTTGGTGAAGTTTGTAAAAATTACATAATCTCATTATTTGTTATCAGGTTCATATTAAAAATCCAAAGTAATGTTAGGTATATTTTATATTAATACTAGCGGGCTGCACCCGCTTCGTCAAGCCATCACACACACACCACCCATACATCACACACACACACACACACACACACACACACACACACACACATACATCACACCCAAACCATACCATATACACACAACACACACCCATCCACACACCCACAAACACATCCACAAAAACACATCCACACAAACACATCCACACACACACACACACACACATCCATCCACACAAACACATCCACACACACACACACATCCACACAAACACACATCCACACAAACACACATCCACACACCCATCCACACGCACACCCATCCACACGCACACCCATCCACACACACACACACACACACACACACACACACACACACACACACATCCATCCACACAAATACATCCACACACACACACACATCCACACAAACACACATCCACACAAACACGCATCCACGCACACCCATCCACACACACACACACACACACACACATACACACACACACATACACACACACACACACGCACACGCACACACACACGCACACACACACACACAACCAATTTTATTATCATTGCTGTAAATTTCAAAATCCCGAGCCAAATCTATCATAGCGGATATTGATAATGTAGCAAACAGGGCTATATTTCGAGAACGGTTTGTCAGAATATGGCAACAAAGGGCTCAAATAAAAGCATGTGATGTTCTGAGACAGTTTTACAATACAAAAAATATAGCTCCTCGCGATAAATTTTAAGTTCCGCGCTGGAATCTGTCAAAAAACGTGAAGAGTCTTAAAAAAAGGTAGAAATTTCGAACATTCTGGCTTATATCTTAAGAACCGTACGTCAGAATTTGGCCTCATATAAATTAAATGAAAGCTTGTTTTGTCTTATTTGTTATTAAATAATAAAAAATATAGGTCCTCGCTATAAATTTTAAGTTCCGCGCTAGAATCTGTTAAAAACGTGAAAAGTCTGAAAAAAAGGTCAAAATTTCGAACATTCTGGCTAATATCTCGAGAACGGTACGTCAGAATGTGGCCTAAAATGATTTAAATGAAAGCTAGTTTTGTCTAATGTGTTACTGAATAATAAAAAATATAGGTCCTCGCGACAAATTTTAAGTTCCAGGGCAAATACTGTCATAAAATCGGACCCTTCCTCAAGCCAATACTTGAGGAAGGTCATAACTCAAGGACGGTTTGGAATTTCGGACTTTTGAAAGTTTTCCTGGTATTTTCCGGCAATTTTACTTGGGGTCGTCTCTCATCAATTTTTCGCTATCTCTTACCGTTTCGCCTAAACAATTCCTGCACACAAAGCCACAAAGTCCGTCCATATTTCTCATTTATATATAGAGATTAAACTAGGATTCTTTAAATTTTACTCACTTTTTTTTATTATTAATATTACATATACCTAACATAATCTTATTCTCATTTATTAAATATGAGTGGCCAAGTGGCTAGCGGGCTAGGCTTATAAGCACGGTGACCTTGGTTCAATCCCCAGCAGGCATGATTTTTCTGCTCTGTAGTTGAATGTCCGGGGTTCACTCATAATTTGTGAGAAAAAATGAGTAGCTGCTGTAATATAAGCAGCGACCAGTGACTATTAAAGATATTTACAACACAAATAAAAGCACTTATTTATTTTATATAGACCCTCACAAAATAGCCAAGTCATCCATCCAGCTGTATTTTTTTTTTTTTTTTTTTTCCGAAAGATTGACTACTTGAGTCGTATTTTTCTTTCTAACTAAATTTTTTTTCCTGGTTAGGTTTTTTCCAAATATTTCCATTTTTATTCCAAGGTCATTCGTGAAAGAAAAATGCGTTTGGTTACTTTTAAAGATAAACAATGGACCACAAATTTCAGAACCCAACACTCATACATTGTTCCCAAGGACCACTAGAACCTGTTCCATATGAGAAACACATGGAAACGAATACCAAGAGAGTGCTCATGTCTTCAAAGTAAAGAAAGGTCGTGAATACCAATGTCCACAGTCAAATTTCGGGTGAGGGTCATATATGGTACTCATATCTTTTGTGAAATGTCAGCTGAGAGTCATATAAATATGGTATTCATGGGCTCAAAGTGTTAATATAAGCAGATATATTTCATTGACCTTAACTTAACTCCATGTTTCCAGTGCTGAGGAATGTGCGCGGGGATGACCGCATATACGTGGGCTCCGCCAATGAGCTGTACCCGCTGGTGAAGGCTCTGTATGTGGCCAGGAAGCAGGATGTGGAGACTGAGGTGATGAACCTGGGCATGCGCGGCAGAGTCCTGCTGTCCAAGGACAATGTGGTGCAGGGCGGGTGAGTGGGGCTCTTCTTTATTTATGTTTACGTCCGTCGCTTACAACTCTGTACCCTAGAGTTAAAGAGTCGCAACTCCAATTTTTTTCGAAATTGAGTCAAGTTCATATTCGGATTCACCATGATTTATTTTGTAACATGGAAAAAGACCGCAGATCCATTCCTTATAAGAAAAAAAGGAAAAAATAAAATTAAGAAAATCGTAATTCCAAAATTACGAATTTTCATGGTAAAAGACAGTTTGGTATCGTATGGCAATTTACTGGAGGATAATATTTCGTTGTATTCAGTATAAAACAAAAAAATCTGGTGTAAACATCACACGACTTTCCTTATCCCCAAAAAGGAGTCGAATTCCGCCACTGGTGACTCAACGGTAACAGATAACTAAAAACCAATACCAAATTCGTAATCAGCACTTCAAAATCATTGAATTTGATATGTCACAACCCCCATGTAGGATGAATAATAAAAAAGTTAGTCAAAGCGGGTCCCCCGAAATACCGGTAACTTGGGGCCGAGTTCCAAAAAGTTCAAGATATCAAAAAAATGATCAGAATAGACCCCTATTATTTTTTTAATCTAAGAAAATGTTGTTCTCTAAAAAATTTTGTATCTTTAACCAATTTAAAGAAGCAGCGCTTGCGGCTAGCATTTGCGGCCCTGTGGCCGCAGAATGCGGCCGATTTCAACCAAAAGTTTCGTGGTTCGTCTGGTGTATAAAATCAATTTGGGTACCAAATTTCAAGTCTCTAGCTTTTACCGTTCTTGAGATATCCTGTTCACACACAGACAGACAGACAGACAGACAGACAGACAGACGCACGGACCAATGGCTGAAAACAACTTTTTTGGTATCCTGAGGCCATGATTCGTCCAGAAATGTGAAAAACTGGGTAGGTCAAATTTTCGACGATACAATACTTTCCTTATTATAAGATAAGGAAAGTAAAAACAGTTTTGTTTTTAGAATTAAAATAACGAGAAGAATTCACAAATGCAAAAAGTTGAAATCTTATTTTGCTTTTCCTGTAAAATTTGAAAAACTGGAGTTACGACTCTTTAACTCTAGGGTACAGAACTGCATATGTTGTTGTTGTTGTAGCCAGCTTGGCTACAGCTGGAGGGGTGAGTGATGGCCTCCATCCAACTTAAATTCAAAGTTGGCTCGTCCTGAACCACATATTTCTATGTGCGATCAACCATCATGAGGACTTGAACTTTTCTTTATAAGCCATTGAATTCTTGGGAAACTGCAAGCTAGCCTGGCCTGTAAGGGTTGGCTAGTCGTTCTCTGTTTATATTCCTCTAGCGGGACATTGGTCTTCGTAGGTGTTACCAGTTTGGCTGGGGGACGTTATACAGGGAGAAGACCAGTGTCTCGCTAGAGGACTATAAACAGAGAACAGACTAGCCAACCCTTACAAGCCAGGCTGGCTTGCAGTTTCCTAAGGTTTAATGGCTTATAAAGAAAAGTCCAAACCCTCATGATGGTTGATCGGACATAGAAATATGTGGTTCAGGACGAGCCAACTTTGAAATAAAGTTGGCTGGAGACCATCACTCCCCCCTCCAGCTGTAGCCAAGCTGGTTACAACAACAACGTAGGTGTTACCCTGCATTCGCAGGAAACTAATTTATTACTTTTACTCTTGTTAATCATAATGCTAATTTTAAATTAAACAGTGAAATACCTTCCAGTGTGTACAATATGTGATGAACTAAATCTGTATAAAGTTCTAATGTATGATAGCACTACATAATTATATCGTGTAGAATTGGTAGTTATGAACTACCCATATGGAGGAACATTTTTCAGTATAGTTGGTTTCTCTGCTGGATCAGGTCGGTGGCTATGACGGAAATAAAAAGCTTCAAACATTCTATTCTAATGCCTCAAATCTAATACCAGAAGTAAAAAACGTATTTCTTATGTTGCAGGAGTCTGGTATCACCTGTGAGAGGCTTGGATGTGGTGAGGAGTAACATTGTGTTTTGGTAAGTACCTTCTGTTTTACTTTCAAATTCTGAGTTTTCTTTTACAAAACACTTATGAAATACCAAGACCTCAAAATTTATTAATCGATATTTGCTAGTTACCTATGTTATGATAACTAATTAATTACGTCTACATACATATATCTCTAAAATGCTGAACAGTGAAATTAAGATCATGAAAAGAGATTCTTTTCATGATCTTAATTTTTGGGTTCGATGGCAGAGAAAGCCACAGGCCTTCATGTCCTGTGTTACAGAATGTATTTTGTAGTTTACCATTATAGTATTTAATAATAATAATTCTTCCTCTAACTCAGCAAGTACGTCAGAAAAAATAGAATTCGTAGGGGGAGAAAAAATTGGTACATTTGAATATGAATAAGTAGTCGACCTCCGTGACTCAATGGTCAAGAGAATTGGTTGCTGACTTGGAGGTTGCGGGTCCGAATCCCGGCCGGAGCGCAAAATTCTGATCGAGTTTTTCCGTTTTCGGGAAACGGATCTATGTATCGATAGGTGCCCTGAAGTAATGCGAAAGCGGTCCTGGGGTACAAACAACTACCTTTTTTTTGAAAAAAAAAAAAAAAGGAAAAAGTAGTGGATATGTAACTTAACATCCAATTATATACCTGTTTCTTTTTCAGCTTGAAGTTCAGAGATCCATTCTATGGAGAGAATTTCAAATACCCTGCCGTAAGACTAGAAGGTGCAATGTAAGTTGTTGATAATACAATTAATTTTAATAAACATCCTTTCATCAACCACAGTCCACTTTTTAGTGCTATTCTTTTCAATTCTATACTCTCAGTAGCACCAAGTTGGCTAAACAACGGAACATATCCTTTCACAAGAAAGGATATATGTTCTTTTTTCGAACTGATATTGGAAAAAAATCAACAATGTTTGAAGAAATTTTGTGAGTTTTACAACCATGACACTGCCGTCTTGTAAAGTAAACCAAATCTGGGTGTACTTGGTGTTGGTACCTAAATTTGTATGTAAAATAAACATTTTTGTTGTTTCATTATACCTATCATAGAATTAGACGATTTTCATATCTTTTATAATATTTCAAATCTTCTGCTACAAAAATTCGGCTATGGTGACTTTTGATAAGAGACTTTGAAATGTTTTTATTTCTAAAGCACATACATATAATAATAATAATAGTATCGCCTTATTTATACTGCCCGATTAAGACTATTAAAGTCCCATTATTCCAGCATGAGTAGCCCAAGACGTATTCTTGTGTGCATGGTCAAAGTCCCAAATCTGAGGATAACTTGTCATGTCCCGGCTGGGTTTCGAACCCGCGACCTCTGGTATCTCTGGATTCACAGAGTGCCGCCTTTACCACTGAGCTACCGAGACAGAGCAAATCTTCAAACTATCCAAATCTCAGCTATAACATAAGACTCGTTCCTGTAAATAAGACTCGCTCATGTACATAAGACTCGTTCATGTACATAAGACTCACTCATGTACACAAGACTCGTTCATGTACATAAGACTCGCTCATGTACATAAGACTCGTTCATGTACATAAGACTCGCTCATGTACACAAGACTCGTTCATGTACATAAGACTCGTTCATGTACATAAGACTCGTTCATGTACATAAGACTCGCTCATGTACACAAGACTCGTTCATGTACATAAGACTCGTTCATGTACATAAGACTCACTCATGTACACAAGACTCGTTCATGTACATAAGACTCGCTCATGTACATAAGACTCGTTCATGTACATAAGACTCGCTCATGTACACAAGACTCGTTCATGTACATAAGACTCGCTCATGTACATAAGACTCGTTCATGTACATAAGACTCGCTCATGTACATAAGACTCGTTCATGTACATGTACATAAGACTCGTTTATGTACATAAGACTCGCTCATGTACATAAGACTCATTCATGTACATAAGACTCGTTCATGTACAATTGTACATAAGACTCGTTCATGTACAATTGTACATAAGACTCGCTCATGTACATAAGACTCGCTCATGTACATAAGAGTCATTCATGTACATAAGACTCGTTCATGTACAATTGTACATAAGACTCGCTCATGTACATAAGACTCGCTCATGTACATAAGACTCGTTCATGTACATAAGACTTGTTCATGTACATAAGACTCGCTCATGTACATAAGAGTCATTCATGTACATAAGACTCGTTCATGTACAATTGTACATAAGACTCGCTCATGTACATAAGACTCGCTCATGTACATAAGACTCGTTCATGTACATAAGACTTGTTCATGTACATAAGACTCGCTCATGTACATAAGACTCGCTCATGTATCCACAGAGAGCCCAAGCGAGTCCTGAAGCCGGGCGACCTCCCCCAGGGGCAGAACCAGGGCTGGCGGCCCCAGACAGGCATGGCGCCCCGCAACACCCAGGCTAGTCTCGGGCCCGCCGGGCACCGCATGGTGAACCACTACAACAGCCGTCAGGGGGGGAGACAGGAGCACCCGCCCCCCGGCCAGTTCAGTGCTGTGCCGCCCCCTGCCACCACCTACTCGCAAGGTAACATTTTTTTTTTTTTTTTTATATGACAGGATTCTCCTTCAAGAAGCTCTTCCACCCAACCATTAATACTGATCCAGTTTCTCATAGCTGTTTGCAATACTGGACCAATATATTTTTAACAATATAACATTTCTTTTTTTTTACATATATATGTCTACACTGGAGATGAGGCTGCGAGTATTACTACCTACAGCCGTAATCCCCCAGTAATAACTGACAATTATACCGTATATGCAGGGTGTCCCACCAAAGTTGGACACCTCAAATTACTTGGCCCCTGAAAGAGTTTTTGAAAAATAAAAATTCTTGACACCTCAATTTCTGACTTTTGAAACACCCTGTATGAAAAAAATTTCATGATTAAAACCGCAACTTTGGTGGGACACCCTGTATATACAGGGTGTCCCACCAAACTTGGACACCTCAAATTACTCGGCCCCTGAAAGAGTTTTTGAAAAATAAAAAAATCTAGGGTACATGTGCTAATTATGCGGTTTCAGTTATGAATTTTTTTTATACAGGGTGGTTCAAAAGTTAGAAATTGAGGTGTCAACTTTCGATTTTTAAATGGATCGACCTGAATTTTATTTGATAATTTTACTTCTAAATGATTCCTGAGTACTTTTTTAAACAAAAATATTACATACAGGGTGGTTTTTTTTCGACCAATTTTTTTTCTAAATCTTGAATAACTCAAGTTCGGTTAATTTTTTCAATAACAAGAAGAGAATGTGTTTATGTAATGAATACACGCACTTTCAATTGGCATCAAAAAATTTTATACAGGGTGGTTCACAAGTGAAATAATGACTTGATTTTTTTTAAAAACCGAGTTTTTTTTAGTTTTTTATTTAGGATTAATAATTCTCGTCTAATTTTACACATTTTTCGTTAGTCATATCGAAAAACAAAACTAAAGTGTTGTACAGGGTGAGACATAATTTTTTTGTAACACCCTGTATATGGGCAGTCAAAGAGACGCAAAATTAAATATAAAGACTAAATATGCAAGAAAAACTTTGATTTTTAATTAAACTAAAAAGTTATGGTTTTTTAACTAATGTTGTTGCATGGACCACCCTGTAGATATTTTCTTAAACTATCATGTAGGTACTCTAAGTTGTATAAAATTCAACTAAAACTTCGAATCATGTGGGGAAAACAAATAAAAAACACGAATTTGAAGCCATTTTCAATTTGGTGTCCACACTGAATGATTTTAAAACTTGAAATAAAAAGTAGGTAAGTGTAGACACAAAATTGAGCATGGCTTTTTGAATTCATTTTTTTTCTTTCAGATTTGGACTCCTCGTTCAATTTTAGACAGTTTCGACTACCCATATGATGTTTTAAGAAAATATCTACAGGGTGGTCCATGCGACAATATTAGTTAAAACAAAATAACTTTTTAGTTTAATTAAAAATCAAAGTTTTTCTTGCATATTTAGTCTTTATATTTAATTTTGCGTCTCTTTAACTGCCCATATACAGGGTGTTACAAAAAAATTATGTCTCACCCTGTACAACACTTTAGTTTTGTTTTTCGATATGACTAACGAAAAATGTGTAAAATTAGACGAGAATTATTAATCCTAAATAAAAAACTAAAAAAACTCGGTTTTAAAAAAAATCAAGTCATTATTTCACTTGTGAACCACCCTGTATAAAAAATTTTGATGCCAATTGAAAGTGCGTGTATTCATTACATAAACACATTCTCTTCTTGTTATCGAAAAAATTAACCAAACTTGAGTTATTCAAGATTTAGAAAAAAAATTGGTCGAAAAAAAAACCACCCTGTATGTAATATTTTTGTTTAAAAAAGTACTCAGGAATCATTTAGAAGTAAAATTATCAAATAAAATTCAGGTCGATCCATTTAAAAATCGAAAGTTGACACCTCAATTTCTGACTTTTGAACCACCCTGTATAAAAAAAAATTCATAACTGAAACCGCATAATTAGCACATGTACCCTAGATTTTTTTATTTTTCAAAAACTCTTTCAGGGGCCGAGTAATTTGAGGTGTCCAAGTTTGGTGGGACACCCTGTATATATCTAAAAAACACACACAGACAAAATATTAATATAAAAAAAAAAACAAAAGTACTAGAGGAAGGAGAGAATTAGCGAGCATCATCAGCATGGATCTTTCTTTTGTTTCTTCGTATTTGGCCATGCATGGGCGGCTCTATCATTCTTACGAAACTTCAGTTTGGTACGAATTTCGGATTGGAAACATTAGTTCCAAAAGGATTCATTAAATTAGCGCTCGTGTGAGTCAAACCGAGGTTTTACAAAACATCGGTTAAACCGGCCTCTATGGACCGCATTAAACAATTATAAAGACAATGGCCCGAATTAATGAACAACTCTAAAACGGAAACTCTCACTATACTGTTTTTATAACCATGGTAACAGCGAATCACAGAACTGAAATCAGATACTATAGTGTCTGTGTCCACCCACAACAACGTTCATTTATTCGGGTCAATGTATTGTTTTTCCCTCTTCTTTCTTGTTGCTTAACATCACTTTCACCTACATGGTCATAGAACGACGGGGATGTTACCCGCCGTTCGCCGAAAACTCAGAAGCCTGTTACAGCTACTCACATTAACCTCACCTAGCCTGGGTTAGGCCGGAATGCCATCATCGCGAAGCCTTCACCTCGATGGACGTTGCTTAACTTCGATGATCCTACAAGAACCGGTGCATTCAACCAACGCGCCATCGACGCTGACTTCAGTTTCTACTTAATGCTCTATTGTGCTCTTCCGTTTTTCTTATCTGCCAGTAATTCCTCATAATCTTGTGTTCTTCCGTTTTTCTTATCTTAATTTCTCCTGATCTTTCTGTGTTTCGTTCTTTTCGTTCATATTGCTCCGCCAGGTGCTCTCTCTTTTTTCTTTACTTCTTCTCATAAACACTTTAGCAAGGTCCTTTCAACCTGTCATTTGTGCTCATTGTGCTGATTTTAAAATTGGTGAAATATTTAAAATAATTACTTTGACAATGTCTTAACCCTGTCATTCGTGCCGATCCTGTGCTGGTTTTAATTTTTTGAAATATATTTGCCTCTTTTGGAGGGATCGGTAACGGAAGAGTCGTCCGATAGCGAACTGTCCTATTTTATCTCTTAGTTTATCCCCCCTCCCCCTACTTTCAATTTATCGGAGCTCTATCATGTTCATCTCTGCTTTGTCAGATTTTACTTATTTTAAACCAAGTAATTTATGTGTTTAGAGTTATTGTCAAAAAAAAGATAACATCATCACGCACTTCATTTTCTTAATTTTTATCGGAGATTGAAGTGGTTACAGCAGCGTGAAGATCCGGTAGTTTGGATCCCACCCAATGCATTTTCCTCATATATTTGAGAACTGCTAAAATAATGGAACTCTTTAGTCCTCATTGGGCAGTATAAAGTAAGGGTCCCTTATCATTATTTTCAGTCAGTTCAACTAGGTCAAAAATAATTACTTTCTCATGACTGCATCATGAGAAACAATGGAATCAGTACAGAAGATAAGTAGTCACCGTGGCCGATTTTTTTTTTTTTTTTTTTTTTCGTTGTAAATTTTTGGCTCTGTACTTTGTATTTTACGGGGTCCACTCGTACCTCGTGAGGAAAAATGAGCAGCTCCTTTAATGTGAGCTAAATTATGGACAAAAATAAGATATTAGGATAATCAAGGAATAGGAAAGAGAACTATAATTCTGCGCTACCTTCTAAAATCGTGATATACTAACACTAAACATATCTATTTATATTTAGTTCAGGAGTTTATACACCACCATCAAAAAAATAGAGAGTTATTCCATACATTATAGTTATCGCTAATAGATCCCTATTTGATGTCTTTATGTTAGAAACAACCATCTCAACAAAGAAACAAAGTTATACTGACAATTTTTTAACTATACAACTCTTTTTATGTCAAGGCTCATGGTTGATGATAGTCAAGGTTGATGATAGTTAAAATTAGGGATTCTAATACAAATACGACTAGGACTCAAAGCGCTTAAAATTAAAAGCAATCTTTACTATAGTTATTTTCATCTACTAGTTTTTCCTGTCAGTCAAGACAAACCAGTAAAAAAACTGATGATGGACCATGTTTTCCGGTCATAGCTAGGCCTTTACAACACCAAAGAATTCAATTCAAAGTTGAATGCCTACGTAAACGTCCAATTTTGCACTCGACAAAAATAAATATAGATTTAATTTTTATAAATCAGTTTGTGGGCGTTTGTTTGACGAACTCCCAATTCATTTTTTTTTTTATATACATAAAGAAACAAAGAATACCCATTTTTTTAGGCTTTTGGGGGTTTCAAATTAACTGGGTCCCCTCAGTTCTAAATATCTGACGAAGCACTTGAGACTTTCATCTGCTATTCCGGGAGACCCTGTCACTACCTCTATTTATGAAGTAATAATTAACCTTCACCTATATTGTAATACATTTTTCTTCGAACCTTTCGCCCTCGATATTTTTATTTTTTCTAAAGCGATTTGTTAAAAAATATGAATGAATAGTGAAGGGTTCCTTAAAAAAGAATAATAGGTGTGTGAGAGAGAGAGAGAGAACTATGAGCTTACAATCTTAATACCCTTTCCCCTTCTGTTAGTTTCTGGCTTTTGTGTATAATAGGTCTCTCTCTCTCTCTCTCTCTCTCTCTCTCTCTCTCTCTCTCTTTCTCTCTCGCTCCATCTCAAGTGGCCATGGTGATGCAGTATGCACACATCATACATATATTATGTAAACGTGAATATAGTTTTTGCCCCTTTATAGGACTTTCACTGAAAATGGGCCTAAATTTCATTGCAATCACGAAAAAAAATGTCTTCTTTTCCGTGAGCGTGCCTTCTCTTGAGGTTTGGTTTTCATCAACCTATTCCCCTTTCTCTCATCTTTTCTTCCCTCCTCTTTACCCCTCCCCCTGCTGCTTCATTCTTTCACTTTTCAAGTAAACAATAGTCTTCAAGTCGAATTTGTTCAGAAAAGCGGAGTGAAAGGGGCAATCAAAAATTGAAGCTTAAAAAACGAATAATAATAATTTCATATTTTTATATTTCAAGTGCCTCACTTTGGGCCTTTGAACAGGAATTGTTTCTGGATTTAAGTCCTGCTGTGCCTCTCTCTCTCTCTCTCTCTCTCTCTCTCTCTCTCTCTCTCTCTCTCTCTCTCTCTCTCTCTCTCTCTCTCTCTCTCTCTCTCTCTCTCTCTTTCTCTCTTTCTCTCTTCTCTTTCTCCCTCTCCCTCTCCCCTCCCTCCCTCCCTCTCCCTCTCTCTCTCTCTCTCCCTCCCTCTCTCCCTCCCTCTCCTCCACCTTCCTTTGATTTTTTTGCACGTTGGCGTTGGTACATTTTCATGTTCAATTTTAGGAGGTGGAAAGACACTCAATTTTTTCAAAAGTTCATACAAATCAATATATTATATGATCAATGTTCCCCATACATTCTTTGGCTTTTACTAATATACTAGTTGGCTGTCGCCCGCATTGCGGGCCGAGGCATGGCCGTGAAAGCAAAAAATATTTTTTCGCCAATGGCATGTGTTGTAGTGGGAATTTCGAAAAATCCCGTCTTATTGCACATCTAGACTATAAGACAAAGCTACCTACCAAATTTCAGCTTCCTAGGACTTACCAGTTCGGAGAAACAGTGATGATCAGTCAGTCAGTGACTTTGACATTTATATATTAAGATTTCACAGTTTTGTCTGTGTGAAAAATAACAGGAACCAAAGAATGTCTGCTTGCGTTTTACGACGAAGAAAATATTAGATGTTCTTTTTATCTCATTCAAAAAGACACCAAATCTCTCTGTACATTTTGGCTTTGTGTCTTTGGTTAAAACCAAATATTTAATGTTAAGAAACCACTGATTATCACATAATTATACTAATGGATGTTGGTTCTACTACATCCTTATCTTGTAAGGAACTATTATTATTATTATTATTAAACATGTTGGATCAAGTTTTATTTACAATAAAGTAGGTACATATAATATTTACATAGAATTGAAATAAAACAGAACTTGATCAAGGGCGTTGCTAATGCTAACAGCATTCTCAACTATTGCTTATTATTATTATTTAATTCTTTATTAATAGGACATATATTATGTACAATGTACATACAAGTAATTATAATTATAAAAAAAAAATAATACAAAATTAGAACAATATAAACAAGAAAAGAAAAGATAAACAACATAGATAAATTATATACAGATGTCCTAACTAAAGGGCGGGGTTATTGCCTATGGCAATCTCTTCTACCCAAACCTTATTTTCCTATGTATGATGGTATAGTTAGTATAGTAAGTACCTCCTTTCACGCTTCACAGCAATAACTATACGTTTTATCCCTCCATAAATATGATCAATGTATGCGCGACGGATTACGACTTGAAATGTGCTATTGCGTAAATAAAAGGGTATTGAAGAGATGTGGAATTCTGATTTCGTAATGATTATATTGTGATAGAGCGTGGTGCGTGAGTCTGATATTATCATTATGCTGTCATATTTTGTTCTCTATTAATACGCTGTCGCCGACCTTATTAATAAAACCCTTCATTTCTTCATTCATCTCTTTATAAAACAGAATTTTGTTCGCAGATTTTTTTTTTTCAAGGTACTTTATTTGTATTCTTATAAATCAACAAACATTTTATCAAAATAAAACAAAATGAAAAAACAATAAAAAATAAACAAAAAATTAAAAATGTTCATCAAATTTTATGAATATATTAAAAATAGTATTTAAAGTTTAGGTGAGGTCCAATGTGCAAAGTTGCGTGTGTTGGACCTCACAAAGATTGTACATAGTACTTCATATGTAACACTAGCCGTTTGCCCGTGCTTTGCAACGGGACTAAATTTCAAATTTACTAAGGCATGGCCGTACTGCTGGACAGCAATGCCTTTTTGAACTTTTTATAATTTTTCTGGACAAAGCGATAGTGGTTTTGGGGGGGTCAATTCTGAGAAATTTTTCGCTATCTCTTACCGTTTTGGCTAAACAACTCCGGACAAACAAACATAGGTACCTAGGTAGGTAGGTAGGTAGGTAGGTAGTCCTTTTTTCTGTTTTATATATAGAGATACATATCTATTCAAGTTGTTGTTTATTTTGTCTGATCTGATCGCCAGGGTCATACCGTACAAGATAGCGAAAATTTCATAAAATTTGACCCCCGTCAAAATCAATTACGCGACCCGAGAAAATTATCAAAAGCCCATAATTGGTCATTAGTCGGCAAGGCAACCTTTTTTGAGTTTAACGTTGCTTTCATCTGCATGGTCATATCAGCTACTCAAATTAACGTCAACCAGCCAAAGCTGAGCCGGAAACAGCCAGCATCACGAGAGTTTGAAATTGATTTTTTTTTTTTTAGTTTTAAGAATTGATTTAATTTTTATTTTTAATTTTAATTGACAGCTGAGGTGAGAAGGGCATAAACAGATCAAATGTGTGTTAAGAGAGTTGGGTGGGCCATTAGGTAAATTTATTTATTTAGAGACGTCCACAATGCTTTCCAGCTTTGTTATTTTTTAATTAAGTTTAACGTCGCTTTCATTTGTTTGGTCATTCTCGTATCTCGACGGGTCTTTCCACAGCTTGGACTGATTATTTCCAAGACTTTCTAATATTAGAAATTTTAAGTAGTCACTGTGGCAGAGCGAGTTAGCGCACTAGGCATTGCACACATGGTGACCTGGGTTCGATCCCAGCGGGGGAGGATTTTTTCTGCTCTGTACTTGGATGTTCGAGGTCCACTCATACCTCGTGAGGAAAAATGAGTAGCTGCTTAATGTGAAGCAGCGAACAGTGGCAGAATCTTAGACAAAAAAATAATACAAGATATTGTAAATTAAAGTGGTAAAGTCCTATGATTCTGCGCTACCCACTAAAATTGTGACATAATAACACAAAGAAAAAGCATTATTATTATATATTAGAAATTTTACATAGTAGCACTCCTCATCCACGTATATGTCTTTCATAGTGATAAAAGTTTGTATATGTATATTATATTGTATATTCTTCATGCAAATATTTCTTTGTTTAGTTTCTGAAAGTAAATACGCAAATGCCAGCGATAGTGTTCATGAGAACTTTTCATAAATTATGATGTGTGAAATTTTCACACACGACCGCTCTCGTATTTTTCGAACCACAAAGTCCACAAAACCCCCCATTTAAAAATTTGAGACTGTTGTCATAAACAAAACCGCCTTTAATCTATTATACCGGCTAATACTGTAACGAAACAGAATGTAGCACACTTATCAGGGGTGGGTCTCATTGTTCTAAGAGCTCCCGGTGAAATTCTTTTCTAACTTTCGTTTTGATAGATTTCTCTGAGAATCCTTTATGTAATGAGTATAACTTTTGCTGTCTAACATCTAGCTTGGAATAGGTTCATGATAGCACATCATCCTGGTAGCTATTATCAACCCACACCAGGTTAGGAGAGGTCGACCTAGGCTGCTTCTTGTGAGTTTCCAATCAATAATAATGATATCGCCTTATTTATAATGCCTGACTAGAACTAATAATTCCCATTTTTCCAGCATGAGTAAGACCAAGACGTATTCTTGTGTGGTCAAAATCCAAAATGGGAGGATAACTTGTCATGTCCCGGATGGGTTTCGAACCCGCGACCTCTGGATTACCAGACCGACGCGCGACTCCTTGACCACTAAGTTACCTGGACGGACGGAGTCCGGAACCGATTGACATCCGATGATAAAGAGACGTTAACTTCCACTGCACCAATTGTTGACTCTACAAAATATTTTGACGTAGTTTCTCACCCCCCTCTACTCATCACCTTGCCCCGTGCTATTATTCCATAACTTTCTGTCACTCCCATGCCCTCCCCCTTTCAGTTTGGTTTATTCCACCTCCCTCACATACTGGGTGCAGGCGGCAGACATTCATGCACAGCTTTTGCTCTCGGAAACAGTTCTGCGTGACCTTTATGTTTTTTACAGGTCAACTAAAAGTCTGTTAGTACTTTTTTCTTTTTTTAATAATGGGATAACATATACAAAGGTATTTTTCCTAAGCTAAACCTTCTAAGAAAAGATTACAACATCTTAATTATTAACAATAAATAGTAGATAGAAAGATAGGTAGGTAAATTATAAATGCTTTCAAAAAATAAAAAATTTTTTATTAATTTAGATAAGTAAATTAATCAATATTAAATTTTGGTCCTAAAAAATGTTGTGACTTCTAGAGCTATCAGGAAGGAAGTCTATTTTATTTTATATTTCTTCATTGAATTTCGCTGAAGTAACAAATGTGTTTTTATCTTTATAAAATGTTTTTTAATAATCGGTTAGATTTTTGTGGCGTACACAAAAGCAAGCAACATTTTCAAGCAACCACAATTACAATGGTTTGGAACTGCATCGAAAACCTTATTCTGTAATACAGTGTACACGCGTGCACTGCATCATTATTTGTTTACACTGCTCGAAAATATTCATTGTTAGATAATGTAACTTTATGAATTCATTATAATGTGATTCGTCACTGTTGGCCTCGAAATTATGCAGTTGATCTCATACCTTTATAATTGAAAACAAAATGTCTATATTATGCTTGAATTAAGAAAAAAATTGAAATATTGTTAATAATGCAAGTCCATCAAAAACCCTACACCAAACTCAAGCGTAAAAAAAATACAACATGCTGGTGACGTAATCAGAAGCCCACAACAAAAGGTTAAGCATGAAAACACTTTTTTAAAACTATTGATCAAATACTAGTTACTAATCATGTTGTCACTAAATTTCAAATTCATAAAAAAAAACATCTTTGGCCACTACTCTTTACTCAACAGCTAGACCAATTTCTAACTAAAAAAAAGAAACACACTACTATCAAAACATGCAATTCCTCACTACACATGCCTGCAAATGATATGCAAATCCGCAAACTCCAACAAAACAACAGGTTAACGTATAAATCTTGGTTTAAAAAAAATTCGAATGATATTGTTTACCCAGCTTTCTTACGGGTTAACATGCTACGAATCGCTCATTTTTCCTTGAAAGTTATTTTATATTTTGTCATGGTAAATGTCCATTCGATTTAAAAAAAAAATTAGTTCATTGTTGGTTAGGCAATTTTATGAACCCATTCATTTCAGTTTTACCTTACCCGGCGTAGCTCAAGAACGGCTCATCAGAAATTCGCGATCGATATGTCAATTGAAAGCTCAAGCCCTTGCCTAAAACTTTCTCGCTTTGAGTTGATAGGTCGTCGCGACAAATTTCGAGAAAAAATGTCATTTATGTCAAAAAACGTGCATTTTTTTTGCGTCACCTATCCATTTTTATCCTTACTCATTGTAGCTTAACCTCAGGGAGATATATCTAGCCTAGAAGAATTTCCTGATCCAAGCGGACCTATGTGCAAAATTTCAGGTTTCTCGGTCAAACGGTGTGGATTTGTATAAAGAACATACATACATACACACACCACACATACATACAGACAGCTTTCTTTTATAGATATAGATGTCATTTTTCTCGTATACAATGGCTGCAATGATTTAGTTGCAATTCTCGGCAAATCAACACTGAAATTGTTAAACGTACATTAACACGTTGAGCGCCGCAGGACCCCATGGGGCTTTTTCTATATTATCAACTGGTACCTAAACCCACATGGGGGCTTTAAAATATGACTTCAGTTTATGTACACTAAGCCCCTATGGGGGTGTGTATCAATGTATTTCTTATGAAGGAATTATTGCCGTGGAACAGAGCTATAACGTGATGGTCTTGGTTCTGAGCAATCTTATTAGCTGAGATAGGTGATTTTGAAAATTGACCAATTTTTGCTTGGAACAGACAAAAGTTTACCTCAAAATCATGCGGCGCTCAACGTGTTAAATCTTGGCATTTAAAGAAAATAATTCGAATAATATTGATTCTACCAGCTTTCTTACGTGGTTAACATGACGAAACGCTCTGATTTCTTTCCCTTGGAATGTATTTTTATTTTTGGTTCATGGTAAGTTCCATTCGTATTATAAAAAAAAAATCTAGTTCAAATGTGTTGTGTTAGGCAATTGTATGAATCCATTCATTCATCATAATTCATATTTGGTTGGTTCTGTTCATTATTTGTGATTCTTAATGTACGTACAGAATTTTTTTCTAAAATGTGAAGGTAGTTATTTTTTATTCTCCTAATGCCACTCCAACCCTATTCGTAGTCTACATGCATTTGCAGCAAAAAGCAGGGTTCATTTAGTTTCAACAATCTTTTTGAAAGAGTTCTAAAAAGAAGTGCCTCAGATAAATGCAACCACATGTATTTGGATGTGTAGAAATAGAGTTGTAAATTTAATCAAGAGGAAAACCTGCAACCTGTTGGGAGGAAATGAATCCCTAGATCAGAGCTGTTTAAACTTAAATCAACTAGGGCCCGATTAATGAACGCTGCTATGTTGGACACTGTTACTAGACAGACAATAAAATAAATATATTTTAAGAGACTAATTTATAATAGAGAGTTGCCAAAAGACACTGTATAACCATCAATAATCCAAGATAATATTTTTTCTTCTTATTATTGATTTTTTTCCTTTCTTTTCTTTTCTTCATTTTTTCTTTGATGATGTTGTTAGGATCTACTTGAGAGTTGGCTGGCGCTACTTGACGAATCCACTGTAATTAATGTGAAAATCCACTGCCACAGACTTATTTACTCACTTCATGATCGTTCCATCGTATCTCCGGTAATAGCCAATAGGTACCTAGAAAGCTGAGATTTGCACGAAAGTTTCACCTGGTGTCAGGAAAGAGAAGTCTTCTCTCTAATGCTTAAAGAAGCTTAGGCACTTGTCTTTCATTATACCTTTTCCACTATGCCACATCTCTGGTGGTTGAGTAGTTAAGGCCTTGCTGGTCTGGTAATCCAGATAGCACGGGTATCCCGTTGGTTCTAATCCCAACCCATGCATGATTTTTATATCATTGAGAATTTGACCACACTAAAATTGCAACAACTAAAAATATCAGCTGAATCAAAGGAACCCTCAAGGGAATACTTATAAAATAGAATGGCAGCAAAAATAAGCCCGACCGTCCCTCAAGTCGTACGGTAGTGCGCTGTGATTGGTTGAAATTCGACTTGAGGGACTTTCTGGCTTATCTTTGTTCCAATCTATTTTATAATTCGACTCTTGAGTCCTGTACGAACATTCGAAATAAGATGTAGGTAATCTCCCAAAAATAGGTATTAGTTTTCTAGCACATCTAGGCGAAAGCCATTAATTCATACATCAGCAAATGAAACTGAAAAACTTTCAAACTTTGTTGGCTATCTAAAATTTTGAAACATACGTCGCTATGTATTGCCATTTTTTGTTAATTTATTTTTTTCTCAAAAAGTCAAAGTACGGTTCTGTCACCGGTCTTTAGAACGGGGTTGGGTATGACAGAACGGACATAATTTCTTTAAGACATTGATAAAGTCAATGATTTTATTGTACGAACTTTAACATTTTTTATTTGTGATTATGCAAAGTAATTCAAGTAAAAATTCAATTATTTTCGAATGGCAAACAACAAAAGAACAAATTTTGAACCTAAATTTTAAAATGAATAGGAAACTTGTAGGTATTATAAGGTAAAAATTACAACTATCTTTCTTGACATTGTAAAAAAATAACAATAATGTGAATTGTACCAAATATAGGAAATTGCTTTAAGAAAAACACTAGGTGGGGAATAAAAAGCATACCTTGGAGGGTTTGACATTGTGACACCTAAAAATATATAAAAAATGAGAAAAATAATTGAACGTCATTAAAAAATAATATGTAGCAGGTCCCTACTTGCTCACCTACTTACCTTCAATACCTTCCCTGAAAAAATATCCAGAGACATATCAAAGACAACTTGAAAAAATGTAAGCTCATAAAAATACACACAACACTATAAGGAAAAAATAGGCTGCTCAAATCGGGTACCTGAAAATCTGTACCCGGTTTTATCAACCCCAAAGTACCCGGTATGAACAGACTCATGACTTTCTGTAAAAAATATTGAATAACCAAGACATGCAAAACGATATTAAAAAGATTTAATTATGATATGAAATAACACTTTTTAAGTAACAGCTTTACAGACTTACCATGAATTTTCAGCACAAATAGCCGTTAAAAGTCACTCGATAACTGTGGGCTCGAAAATAAGGAAATAACACGAGCAAAACTAGAACCTCAAATCAGAGCGAAATGACTCGAAATGAAATTGGTTTTTTTACAAAAGTTACGCTCTGCTAGGAAGAAATTTTAGTTTTTGTAATCAGTTCATAGATGGCAATAGCAGTATCGTCGGAAACAGTGGTACCCGGTATTAGCAGACTACCCGGTTTTAGCAAACCTTCCCCTACAATCTTACTTAAAAAGTTTAGTTTTTTTTATTGCTGTAATTTCAACACTGTATTTCGACCTTAAATGGTTCGAAACACAGCAATAACTGAAATGTTTTTACTAAATTTACTTCTTCAAAAGTTTTACTTCAAAAGATTAGTTCAAAATACTAAGTCGCTCATTTTGCACAGCTCTGCTGTTAATTCTAGGATTCTCTTGATCTCAATAGCAAAAGGATCTTTGGCTCTACCTTGCGGTTGTGTAAACAAAAAATCTTTAGAAGATAATCCCTTTTATAGGTCTCTGATAAATCCGACTAATTCATTGTGAGTTATCAAACTGTAACATCGCTTAAAATTTCAATATTGTGTAGCTAGCTTAAACCGCTCTTTCAATAATTTTATTGTTCAGGAGACTTCGAGATTTTGAGATAAATAATATCACTCTATCACTCGTGCAATTGTCCAGCCCGACAATCATGAGATACAACAAATTAATTTTGAAGTACGACAAATGGGACCACTGTCTAATGAAAAGCACTCTGGTATGATTTAACAGAAATTTGCAATAATTATCCTTTGTTCTGTTTAGTCGTTGACATAAGTCACTGACGTCACAATTTATCCTATTTTACGGTGATTTTTTTTTTTTGTGAAAAATTTAGATCACGTCTTTAGGTAGTGGTGAAATCCTAATCACACGAGAGACAAAATTTATCGGTAGCTAATCTCTTGAACAATGAATCTTTCAGGATGAGATATTCTCTGAGGTTTGTCCATTTAGTAAATGAAAATTTGAACCATGTAAAAGGACATTTTGGGTGACCTTTGAATATTACCTTCACTTATGTATGACAAAGAGGAAGAGAGAAAAAAGAAAGAGAGAGATTTCAACTCTCACTCAAAAGGAAACCCTCATCAAAAGAAACGGAAATGATAAAAATTAAAAAGAAAGAAATGGGAAAAAAATCACAAGTGTTCTTTTTTGTTCTTCTTCATAACCAGGAGCAGCACTTGGCTTGGTTTGAGGGCAAAGTAAATTGCGCTCCCTCCCCTCTCTACCTATTTAGCAAATTTCATTATTTATACCCTGTCCCTTTTGTTCAGGCTTTCTTTCTATTCTTCTTCTTTCATTCTTTGTTCTAAAAAACAACTGCAGTGCAAAATTAAAACCTAAGACGTGACAAAATAGAGAAAAAGAAAAGGAAGGGGAGGCGGACAGGAAGGAAAGAGAGAAGTGCAATTGAAGCAGTATATGTGGAGTGGAGGACAGAACTAGCCGGGAGGCTATCAACAAACTAAACAGCAATTAATACGAGGAAGATGTGCGCTTTAGAGGAATTGGGGATGTGATTTAGAAAACTTGCGAGTTTTCCTTTTCTGAAATTGAAACGAGTAAAAAACATAGTAAAACCCGTGCTGAAATTGTAAACAACATGCCTTGTATTTGAACTCAAGGCAAGCAAGTCTATTGAAAGGAAGAAGTTTAGGTCATGGAAAAAACTTTTTTTATGTACCCAATAGTGACCACAGTGAAATTTGGTGTCATCAATTGAAACGAAAAACAGCCACACAAATAAATAGAAGTGGTGACAAAAAAGATTCACATTACAAAACTCACCCAAGGTATAAGGTAACAATAATCTGAAGAGAAACTTACCTAAGTATTAAGGATAAGAATCTGACATTAATATTGGAACTCAATGGATTTGACTTCTCTCATCATGATCACATCAGACAATACAATAAAACAAAACAGAGCAAACTCTGCACACAATCACTTCCTGGAGTGAAAAACTTTTTCACTTCCAATCTCTAATCAAATCAATTAGTAGAAATAAGCAGAAGAGAACTGGATGATAATAATAATAATCATCATCGTCATCATCAGAAAGACACAACACGCGGTAGACACAAATCAAAAATAAATTTCGCACGTGCCTTCCCCCCTTTCCACAGGAAAATTTCTGTTTGCTTTCTGCCCCTTTGACAATCATTTAGCCGCGGCCTAATAATCATCATTGCAGTAGTTCCGTTATATTCATATAGTTAAAATCAATACCAGTTGAAATCAAGTTTCATAACTTGAAAACTTTCATATTCCCTAACGTCTGCACTGTGAGAGCTTAACAGCCTGTCAAAACTAAATGTAAATATTAAAGTGAAATGTGTTGAAAATATTTGTTTAATATCACAGTCATATGAAAATTGTATTAATTTTGATTTTAATATTTTATATTTTTGACTGTTTGTTAGGACTTAAATTATTTTTAATATTTTCTTACTCGATAGTAAATACATGGCTATGACGACGGCGATATTCGTCAATAGTAATTTCAGCTCTTTGAGTTTGAACAACTGAGCTTGTTAATGAAAGGATAATTCAATACAAACATCAATACATGGAAATTCTACTTGAAGTCTTGGGATATGTTGATTGAAGAAAAGGAAAAAGTTACATTCGTTTTTTAGTCTAAAGATAAGATCCAATTTTTCCCTCCTATGTCATATCTCGATATTCTTTTTGCTGCTAAAAAAAACAAAGCATTGTCACGATGCTGCAGACCCCTCATTTCCCTCCCCTCCCATGAACAGAGGGATCCCCCTCCCTGCCCAGAATCTGGCAAAGCAACGTAATAATTATATTGTGCCCAAAAGTCACGTACTGGTGACTCAAGTGGCACGAGGTGGGGTGGGGGGGGGTCTATTTAGGGAAACGCCAGGGAACAATGTGTAGAGTTAGGGCAAAGGATATAGTTAGGGAAAAGCAGGCTTTCCTAACTTGAGATCCAAGGACACCTGGCATGATTTTCGCATCCTGCCCGACAAGAGCCAGTCCAAACAGCCCCTACGGCCAACAATCATCACGGTCTAAATAAAAGTTAAAGTTATCATATCTGTGTTAATCACTTTCGTGATATCACAACTAATCAAACTCGCTTTACTAAATGTACGCTGAAACCGGGACTTGAACCACCGACCTTCAGGTTACAAGTCCGCCGCCTTATCGATCAAGCTACTCAGGTGGTCTAAAAAAAAGTTACCAATATGTTGGGTAGGGTGGCCCTTATTTTCGAAGGTCGGAAATCGAAGGTGCTCCCCCCCAAAGTGGTTCCAATTCATGAGAAAAAAATTGCTAAAAAGTTTCAGCTCGATCAGAAAACGTTAACACGTGCCGCCAGGAGCTTAAAGTTTAGATGTCCTAATTGAAGGGGCAATATACGTTTTCCCGCACTTTTTGTTGATTTTCTCTGTAATAGATCAACTTGGAATAAAAATTCAAAAAGTGATAGAATTGTAACAAAATTATCTAACACATTTATTCCTATCAAATTAACTCTCAAACAAAAAGTTTCTGGGCAAATCAATAACAAAGTCAGATTTTTGCTCTACCCCTCTGTATCTCGCTAGCAAAACTGTAAAATGCGTCTGGATAATGAAAAAAATCCAAGATAATTAGAGAAAGCAAGTAAGTTCAATTATTTTATACAAACAAAATACAGTTCTTTCATTTTTTTAATCGATAATAAGAACAAAATAATATTGAATAATGGATATATTTACCAATATATCAACTTCCGTTTTTTTGCTGTCAGGATACCTTGTTCTGTAGTCATTTACTACTTGCCAGCCTCTGTGGCGTAACGGTTATGACTTCTTCCCGTAGTCCAGAGATCCCTAGTTTGATCCCCGGTTTGGGCAAAATTTTGCATAGAAAATCCTGTTCCCTCCGAACACGAGAGGTTGGCATTTAAAGCCCTACCCAGGGTGAGTGAGGTTAATGTGGGTAGCTGGTACGATTCCCAGCGATAAAGGGTAAAACCCCCGTCCTGACTATCTCAAATCAGGACATTAAAACCAAGTAGAATCAATGGACATGAAAGGAGCCTAAACATTGGATCTGGCCGTCCATATATTCCTCTCACCACCGTGATATAGGTATCTTTGCCTGTCGCACGGGCACGGAATAATTATTACTTTAATAATGAACTGTTTTCGATCTTCATTTTTAGTAAGTATGTTAATACTCATCCATTAATTTTACTCCCCTTTCTGCTGTATCATTAACAACTTTGAGATGTTTCAAGAAGTTTTTTCCTTCAAGGTAATCTTCATTCGTTGACCAGGATGTTGGCGGGTACTTTAAGAATGATGTGTTTTGATCTAATCTTTTGAAGAAAGTTTTTGTTTCTCGTGAAACCAAAAAATCTAGATTTTTTTTTTTACTAAAGTTGCAAGTTCATTTACTTTGCATTCATATTTTTTATTTGTATCCTTCTTATAATCAATAACCATCTTTGTTTCGTATTAGATGGTACCTCCTCATCAAAGAATGCTGGACCTACAGCTTCTTGGCCTAACTACCACAGATGGTTAACAATCTTTTTAGTAGCAGCCATATCCTTATGTATGTTTTGGAAGCTGATGTTTTTTTTTTTACAAGTTAAGTCTCCCTTTGGTGCTTTAATTACCTTGGGAGCTTTATACCAAGCTTCAACATATACTGCTACGTTAAAAAGACTTTTATTTTTGTGTTAGAAATAATGTTAGCACATATTCTATTGTACAAATTTTTAAAAAGATGCTATTAAGGAATATAGAAATTATTATAAAAGATTAATTATAGTTTAAAAAATAACACTTTCATTAGCGGTTGAAAAGCGAACTCAAGAAAGAATTATCAACTAGAACGGATACTGGATTGATGATAAGAAAAGAGAAGATAATTTAAAGAAAGCCATGTGTTTCACATCCTTGTTATTTGGTAGCCATGAAACACGAGCGACCGTGGTCGTTTTGTAGTCTGTGTTGAAGCCTGTCCAAGTGTCCATCCCGTAGTATGCCTCCCTTCTGATGGGCGAGAAGTGACACAATACTTCCCATTTAGGTGTTGAGTCACACGAGTGCACCAAAAGTTATCCCTTACAAACAAATGTAACCAAATTTTTATTACAAATTTTAGTCGGCGTGGGAGTTCGAACCCAGGACCTTCCGCATAGCAAGCGAGTGCTTAACCACAAAAATTATAAAGGGGGTGAAATTATTGGATGAGTAATTGAGTTAATACGTAATAACATATTACTAATAATGTAGATCAAAAACAGTTCATTATTCAAATAGTAAAAGACTACAGAACAAGGCATCCTGACAGGAAGAAACGGATATTGGTATATTAGTAAATATAACATTATTCAATATTATTTTGTTCTTATTATTGATTAAAAATATGAAAAAACTGTATTTTGTTTGTATAAAATAATTGAAATTACCTGCTCTTTAATTATCTTGGATATTTTTTTTTATCTAGACTATTTTACAGTTTTGCTAGCGAGATATAGAGGGGTAGAACAAAAATCTGCATTTGTTATTGATTTGCCAAGGAACTGTTGGTTTAAGAGGAAATTTGATGAGAATAAATTTGTCAGATAGTTTTGTTACAATTCTATCACTTTTTGAATTTTTATTCTAAGTCGATCTATTACAGAGAAAATTAACAAAAAGTGCGGAAAAAACGTATATTGCCCCTTCAATTAGCATATCTAAACTTTAAGCTCCCGGCGGCACGTGTTAACAATTTCCGATCGAGCTAAAACTTTGTAGGTATCATTTTTTTATGAATTGGAACCATTTGAGGGGGGGAGCTCAGAAAAATACTCGGATTTTTTTCTCACCTCTATAGCTAAGGGCCACCCTAATTGTTGGGTCATGCATCAATCATTCTGAAAAATTTTGTGCAATGCCAAGAAGAAGTGGCCACGTTCATCGCCGCTATTATTTTATATGACACATATTGTTCTGTGCCAACCTGGTTCAGCCAAAAATTTTAGCCTCTGTTGTACACTTTTTAGCTCTTGTTCCAGGACAATCATAATTCATGAGAAAACAGAAATCAAAGCCCTATAGGGGTTTTA